>JAIWND010000041.1:0-221009 GCA_025330725.1 Chlamydoabsidia padenii | reverse complement strand
GTAATTGTTCAATGATAAAGTGCCTTTGACCTGGAGATTGCGCCAAAAAGAAACCAAGGTATCGCATAGGTGTTATGGATCGTCGATCGTACCATTTAGTTACACCTTTGGCCTGAAGGAAGCATTGCCACGATGGAAGAGTTTGACCTGACAGAGAAAAAGCCTCTGTTTTCGAGACATTCAGCTTGGCATTGGAGACTTGGCAATATTTTTGTAAATGGTTCATTGCTGTGTTGAAATCATTTTGGTCATGAAGTAGAAGGCAGATGTCGTCGGCATATGCTAGTAATTTAACTGTCGGCGCGGTCGAAACTTGATCATAGGAGGGAGCAGTATAACCTTTATAGGCAGGATCTTGAAGGATAGAAAGTAACAAAGGTTCCATGGCCAAGTTAAAAAGAAGAGGAGAGAGAGGGTCACCTTGGCGAAGGCCTCGTTCTTGATGCACAACTTCTGAAAAATATCCATTGACATTGATCTTGACCGAATTACCAAAGAAGAGACCACAAATTGTTTTGATAAAAGAAGAAGGAAAACCAAAGCGACACATGACTAGTTCCATATACTTGGGATGCACCCGATCGTATGCCTTTTCTTGATCTAAGAGTAACCCGACACCTTGATTTCCAAAGGTTGGGGATTGTTCTAGAACCATTTTCAGAGTCAAACCGTTTTCTGCTATGAATCGCCCTGGGAGGAAACCCGTTTGGTGTGGATTGATGTATTTAGTCATAATCGTTCCCAATCGTCCCGCCAAGATCCTCGTAAAAACCTTGGCATCACAATTGATAAGAGAAATTGGTCGCCAGTTCTTGAGGTCACTTAACTGTCCTTTCTTCGGAAGAAGTCGAACCCTAATGTCTTGCCAGGACGCAGGGTATCGGTTAAGTGTAAGAGCTTCATTGTATATCGAATTCATAATTAAACGCATCTTGGGGTGTTGATAGATCAAAGAAAGATATTGATAACCAAGACCATCTGCACCGGGACAGCTAATTTTTTTCGATCGATTAACATGTAGTAAAATATCCTCTTCTGAAATTGGAGAAATTAATTGAGCTTGATGATTTTCTGAGATATGTTGTGAGGGTGGGATACACTCCAGGAATCGATCGATTTCAGGGGAATTGACAGCCTCGGAAGAGTATAACTGTTGGTAAAAATCTTGAGCAATTTGTAAATCAGTTGGTGGATTTGTTGATGAGGATAAAGTATCACTAATTGAAGTGGCACCAAGACTACCAATAAATTGTTCGAGGTTACGTTGCTGATGGATCCGTTTCAGGTACTGGGCCGACTTTTCACCCTTTTCCCTCCAGTTGATCCCTGCCTGTAGTGCTGCTATATCTGCTACATCCTGTTGCAACTGTTGAATGGTTGGTTCGACTTGAGTGAGGTAATTGATCCGTTCTTTGTCTTCAAGATGGTTTCGTAAAAAGGTATTCCGCTGCTGTTGGAGCTTTCGTAGAGCTTTTTGTCGTTGATTCGCTTTTTTCCTACCTTGTTGTCGAAGCCAAGTTTGAAGTTTAACTTTGACCCAATCCCATTGTTCTTGAGAGGAAGAGTTGGATGGAAGAGTAGCTGCTAGATAATTCAAATGTTTGTCAAGACTCAACCTGAAGGAAACGTCTTTGAGTAGCAAAGGATTGGCTTTCCATAATCCAGGACCAATTGGAATGTGTTTGAAATCCAACTTGATGGTGAGCATAGCATGATCTGTCCAGTTAGCATTTATTTTATCAACAGTTGCCAAAGTGAGATTGTGTGCAAAAGTAGTTTTACTGACAAAGATGTAATCAATCGTGGACAATGTGCTTCGGGATCGTTGAAAAGTAGGTATGTTGGTCATATCATCAGATTCCATGCAGTTGAATAGATTGTCGTCTAAGAAAGAAAGCCAATCTGGCGATGAGTTGGCCGTGAGTCGAGGACGAAGGTAAGAATAATTGAAATCACCAGTGATTATGAGGCGTTGGAGGTCTACATTGATGTCTGAGTTGCATATAATATTGAGTACCGTTGAGAAAAACCGACGTCGCGCGATTCGGCTAGACGCAGGTGCGTATAGGACCAATATGTGAAATGGCCTGTATAAATGTTGTGGGTGAGATATCAGAGAGAGTATCATTCGTTCGTGGTCGGGTGTATCTTGAGGAATTAAATTAGGTGAGAGGTCATATAGCGGTGAAAAGGAGAGGAGACCGCATTGTGATGTCCAGAGAGAATGACGAGATTGGAATTGTTGTTGTATCTTGAGTTGAGTATGTTGATCCATAATGTGGGTTTCTTGTAACGAGAGTATGTGTGATTTGACTGATCGTAAGTATCTGATAAATGATGATTGGCGTTTTGGTGAAGCTGTCTTCACTATGCTATTGCAATTGAGTGATGACAGTTGGAGAGAAAAAGTTTTATCCCCCATCATTAATTACAATATTTGGCTGGACGACCAGCATTACGCGCTGGTTGAGTCCGAGTTTTGGTGATAGACTTGGTTACTGGTGATCCTTGACGTTGTAGCTTTATTGCTGATTGGTGAATAGTGTTCAAGATCGTTGTTTGTCCATTGATATTGTTGGTTGTTCTGTTCCACTGTTGGTGTGAGTCCTGAGGTCTGTCATCCTTTTGTGATCCCACACACTCGCCATCATCCGTAATATCTACTACGACAGATTCTTCTTTGTCCACAATAAGAGTATCTTCGACTTCCATCGATTCGTTTTCGCTGTCATTACCTACAGATTGAACCGCTGAGGAGTCGATTGATTGTTCAATTTCTGTATCCAAATCCACTATATTATTTTGGTTGGGAATATCAAATGCACCTGTTGATTCTGCTTCAGCGATCAAATCCTCCAGATCTTTTCCATCGTCCTTCTGAATCATTGACTTTTGTTGTGCGTTCGAATCTTTGATCGTTGTAGCCTGGATATCGCTAGGTTTAGTTGTTGTTCCATCATCCAGAGAGGTTTCTTGTTGTAAATTTTCGAAGGAGTTCTTGCTGCTATGAGAGAGAGAGGGGGCTGAGGTAGCCGAGATTGCTGTTGTTAATCCAGGATTTTTTCGAAGTCGTTTACCATAGTTTCCGCGAGGGCACATTGAAGCCTTGTGTCCCATTTCGCTGCAGTTCCAACATGTAAATCGTCTACTGCTGTGTGGGCAATCCGCAACAACATGACCTTCCTGGTGACAGTATCTACACCATGGTGGCATATCCGACCACGTAGCGTGAAAACCATCGAGGGTGTCGTCCCAAGGTAAAAGATGCGTGAGAGGCACCAATTCATTATCCCTTCCTCTGTGTCTGTCGATAATTGCATAACCCGTACCCATGTATGTTTGAGTCTTAGGTTCACGGAAGATGCCAACGTCGATGATCGTTCCGTATTTTTCCAAGCTGTTGCGTAGTCCCGTTAAAAGTTTGTCCTCGCGAAGTAAAGGTAATCGAGTCAGTGTTAGTCGAGTGATGTTCGTCGAAGATTCCTTTCCATTGAGGGCGAGGCAAGGTAGAATGACAGTGTTACTAAAAGTGATTTTGAGACCGTTTCGAAGCGCTTTCGTAATGTTTTCATCATCGAGATCAAAATTAACTTCGACCAATCGTTTCGAACCCTGACTAGTGGGAACCACCGCCACACGAGTCGGGTATTGTTGCAAAATCAGGTCCATACTCTGTTGATGAGTGACATTAGCCGCCCCAACGTCGAAAAACATACTACCGGGATTTCGTCCGGGTTTCCAGTGATGAGTACGAATGATGGTGACTGAGGAAGAATCGCCGTTGTTGCGCTCGGAATTAGGGTGAATCAGAGATTGGCGTTGACGGGAGACAACTTGTGCCCAAGATTTACCATTTGAGCTGATAGTTGAAGGTGTTGTTTTTGTTGTTGGTTGAGAGGAGGTTGTTGGAGGATCTCCAATCGGTGGGAATGGATTTAAAGTGGAAGAAGCCATGTATTGGGCACATTAAAATCATGTCAAATCAAAAAAAAAATTATTGGCGGAGTTGAAAATGTAAAAAAATTACAAATTATTGTCATGTTGTATGTACTGTAAGATCAATTTTGTTTAAATATAGTACTTCAATTCAGTTTATTTAAGCGACGCCTTGAAAGATGGCGTAAATTAACTGAATAGATTGCAAGTGAGCGCTTGTTACACTTGTTCATCAGCAAAGTCACCTTCAATACTAGGCTCGATAATTGCAGCATGACCAAGTATAACTAAAGCACCGGCACCTATTTCAACAACTTTCGTGTTATCTTTCTTTTTCTTCACTTTTATCCCTCTTTTTCTATTTTTATTATTACCGAGAACCCAAAATACAGCACCGGTGGCACCAGAAAATAACAACAAGGCAATAGACCCACCAGCGTAGGTTGTGTACAAAGTCGAGCTTGGTATAGTCATTCCAGCAATAGTCACTCCAGGGCCATTTGCCCTCGAAACCAAATAAAACCCGCCAATAATAAAGGCAACGGTAAACAATAGCCACCAATTGGTGATACTACCTTGAATTAGTGAGCAAAAATTTTCAATGCTACCTTCGACTTCTTTGTTTTCTTACACTGCGTAGATTGATAAAGCCAACATGATAAGCAGGTAGTTGGCTGAGAAATACGTCAAGTTAAAACTATTAAAAAAAAAGCCCCCCCACTTTAGTATTTACGCCCCTTGCTCTTGCCACCTTTTGAATAAAAAGGACCCTACTTCCAACGCTTTGTGATTTCAGGAAACGATGAGGTGAATTTGATGCGATTTTTATCAAAGAAGTCATTGATCGGTCGAAGATTGGAGAAACGGTCTTCCCTCAATTTTCGAAAAAAAGAAAATCTTTCCTGAAAGTCTTCACCTCCGATAGCATTGATGGAAGTGCCTAGTTGTTGGGCTGTCTGAGATGATAGAAGTGGTGTTGACATGATGATTCGCAAAGAAGGTACTCGCACCTCCACATTTCCCACATTTCATTCATCTGTGTTTAAAATTTTAGCCAATGTGATTCGAAAGGCCAGATGAAAGAGATATTTGCCGTCATCAAAGACGTGAAAGCGAAGGAGGTCTCTGGTAAGCTAATAGAACAACGTAACATATTTGTACCGCAAGTAGATGAGGGGTTTGAATGATACCAACAGGTAATAAAGGTTGGTGGTGAAAGGCTCAAGTGAGATCAAATTTACTCAATAAAGATTGAATCACCCACGGGTTTTTAATTTCGTTGCTTCTTTTTCTTTTCTAAACAAATAGAAAATATGGTCAAGGACCCTATTGTCTGGATTGACTGTGAGGTGTGTATAGTTGTTGCAGTTATTACTATGGTTAGGATTTAAAAGGCATAACTTATTAAACGAGGGCTTTTGTCTTGCAAGATGACAGGCTTAGATCTTGCAAAAGACTATATAATTGAAATAGCGGTTTTAATCACTGATGGTGATCTCAACATTGTAGCAGAGGTAATCTTAAAAATTTCCAGATCGTTACAACATAAAATTTCTTCAAATTTTTAATACAGCTCAACTTGATGGTTAGGGTCCTGACTTGATCATTCATCAATCACCTGCTGTCATGAAAACAATGAATGGTATGAGTGAAGTAATATCAAGGCATGTTCGAGTTAATTTATTTCAATTTCTGAGCAGCATGGTGCGTAGAACAACACGGCAAGGTAAGGGAAAGAACTTTCATTATTATGCAGTTTGTCTTATTAGTGTATATATGTTCGATCTCGCAACACAAAAGAGTGGGCTAACTGCGGCCGTATTAGAATCATCTATCACCACCAAGGAAGCTGAACAGCAAGTGTTACAATTTTTAAAACACTACCTTCCAGGTTTGAAAGGGCATGTTCCTCTGGCTGGAAATTCTGTTCATGCCGATAAGCAATTCCTCGAAAAAGAAATGCCACTTGTTATGGATTACTTGCATTACCGTATCATCGGTAAAGTATCGGATTCACGTAACCACATCATATAACTGACGCAGTAGTGTTTCGATAGATGTGAGCACAATCAAAGAATTAACTAAACGATGGTATTTATTTTCTGCATAAAAAAAGAGAGTGAAGTTGGACTATGTGTCTATTGATTTATTTGTATTTCACATCTTAGGTATCCGGAAATTGCAAACGGTTTGGCCAAGAACAATGAGCATCGCGCTTTGGATGATATAAAGGAAAGCATTGAAGAATTAAAATATTATAGACAGCATGTCTTTATCAGTCCAACTATTGAATGAAGAAATAAATGAAATGTCATGTCACACACATAAAGCAATTAAGCAGTAGCCGTACAAGATTCATTCTATGCCTCTGGCAGGACTATCTACTGTCTGAACGTCATTATCAACTGGTTGCCTTGTACTATCATCTTTTGAATTCGTGATATGCGTGTTTTCCTCCAAAGCCTGAAAAGAGATAAGAACCATCAAGTTGGTTGAAATGAATACATTCCTACTTACCAGCATTTCTCGTTGATGTAAGAACCAAGCAGGTAAATCTTTTGGTAAAGTAACCAAATCCAAATCAAACAATTCAATAAATTGCTCATTGACATATCTCGCTTTGCTTCCTGCAAAAGAACGATACTAAAAAAATATTGTAACAATAGTTAGTCGACATCTTCTTCTCAATCTTACCCTTACTACCTCTGTGATGATTGAGCTAAAATTCCAGCCTTCAAGCTTTCTTAAACAACCCACTAACGTCCCCGTTTCATGAATTCCTGAAGTACACATGATTAGAACTGGGTGAGTTTTTACATTCAAAATCAATTCCAAGCCTTCCTTAATCAATTCCTCTGATACTGGCCGCCAAGTCGATGGCTGCGTCGGTTTCCAAGTGGCCATCCCAAGATGAATCTTTTTTTTAGGGGGAGGGGAATTACTGTGGTTAAATTTTGACATCTATTTTCTGGTTTATATAAACACATAAGTAACTTACAAGTTGAATACCACCTTCCTCGATCAGATTAGTCGTTACTCGGTTAGGTAATTCAGGTGATAGCATAACCACAGTTTGGAACCCAAACTGTCTAATAAAAGAAAAATGGGCGGGCTGAAGCATTTCTGATCGGAAAATACCCGATTCTACCATTCCAAATTGTTCTGGTGGATTGAGTAAACTCGAGGAAGATAATTTGTTTAGATTCATTTGAAAACGAATAACAACCTTGAAAAACACGTTGAGACTCGGAAAAAGTAATAATAATAATAATAATAATAATAATAAATTTATTCACCGGTTACCGCCGTCAACTTTATTCAATCTGCGGTATGGCTTCTGTGGGTGAGTGGGTGAGAAAATGATACCCTATAACATTGAATTAAATGGGAAATAGACAACCCTATAACAATATTGTTGTGATGAAATGCATCATCTGAATCTGTCACAACCAAGCTAGAACTATTATCGTCACGATCGGCTTCGGTCGCTGTAAATCTACGCCTTCTCTGCCCTATTGCCGGGGATGTCAGAGAAGTGTTAGGTGTATGCACGTGATTATTCGCCTCCAAAACAGAAGTAAGAGGAGAAGATGAAGATAGTAACTGTACTGGCAACTCGTTTGGACTGTTTTCAAAATGTTGCTGAGAAATAAATAGTCGAATCAGTTGGAAGGAAACTATGAAAACATCCAAGAAGCAAAGCCTCAAAAGGTTCGGGGGATGTTCTATAAGTTGGAGGTCAGAATTCCGAATGCGCAAACGTTATCTTTGTTTTCTTTTAGTTTACGGCTGCCAATAAAGTCTATAATGATACCAGACTGACCAAAAATCGAGCTAACGTGGAGCATGGCACTTAGAAAAAATACAAAAAGGATGGAAAAAAACGAGACTGAAGACTGGGTATTACCCTCGCGAGCAGACAACAGATGCTAGTGGGAAAAAAAAAACCATGAATTCATACCCAAGCGTAAGCGACAATATAGCGTATCTTACAGTTTGCAAAACTAATCGGAAAAACAACAGCAGAAAAGAGGTATCAAGAAAGTAAATGTATGCGATATGACAGTAGACTAAATAATCCACTGACTGCAAAATGTCTCTTTTGCCGCGAAGAACATGGTTGTACATTAGGGTAGTTCAAGAAGTCAGGAAAAAATTCGGGCCAATAAATTTATGTACCCTTCGACCGTGCAGGTTTTTTTTTTCAGAAACAGGATTTTTTTCTCGAATTTTATTGGCTGGGACAATTCCTGAAAAAAAGTCTGACTTCTTGAACTCCCCTAACCTAGGGTGGTACAAAGGAAGCGCAAAGCGCATAACAACAAAAGAGGCAGGAAAAGAGGCAGGCAAAGCTCAAAACCGAGTAGAACCGCTTAAAAGCACCCTTCTTCTAAGCTGGAGGGGGGTTATGTCGTATTCTAACAGGCATTTAGTAACAATTGTGCTACATGCTGAATACTCAGCTCGGATAAAATTATTCTAGAGCAGTCCCTCTGCCTGCAGCCCTGTTGTTATATCCGGGAAGTAGTTTTTGTATTACTGTTTTCTTCTCTTTCTCATTTTTATCTAATAAACTTGACCCACACCTTTGACTCAGTATTCATACAGTCTTTATTTACATAAACCACCACTACAACACCAAGAACAGAAAGTCGACAGCAACTAAGTATATTACCAGTATTTACGCTTGATGTCACATCCAGAAAGTTGTGTTCACCCAAAAAGTATATCCTCCTAATTTTTAAAAACAAGGGCGATTACTGGGATGTGACATTAAGCGTAAATTCTGAAAATATACTTAGTTGCTGTTGAATTTCTGTTCTTGGTATGTTACCAGGGTTAAACTTCTTTGGTATAAACTTGGATCACCTCCAATATTGAGGTATTTTGCTTGATTGTCTGCTTTCAATGATCGTTTTGCGTCGAGGGGTTCTCGAGGTTGATAAAGCCATCATTTCCTTTGGTGAATCAACTGGCATTTGACGCGCAAGATTGGCTGGTGCGTATTTAGACGCCTGAGTTGAGTTCCTGGGGTCGATTGCCAGCTTTCCTGTTTCTTCACAGTCCATGATTTCCATGTCCCCTGTGTCCTTCATGGCTTTGATCTCCTCCATCATGACGTTGTCGTCTTGGATTTGATCTGAAGGTGTTTCCTTCGTATCCTCCACTGATTCCGGATGCTCGTCCCTATGCTCGTTCGCCTTGTCGATGACCTCAACCTCTTTTTCCAAGAGTGTTTCCGTTATGCTCAATGAGTTCTTCCTGACTAGAACGGTTTTTTGTTTCTTTGGTTCAGGTTTGTCGTCTGATTCCCCGTCAGAGTCACTTTCATGTCTTCTTGTCATAGGACAATGTCTTGCAATATGGCCTTTACCACGGCAGCCGTAGCACTTGACCTGAGCGAGAACAGGACAATCCTTCTTCATATGGTCAGATTGTCTACAATGGAAACAAATAGGCGGAGCTCCTTTGTATTGAGCAGGCACATACCGTTCCCATGCCTGTAAGAACAACATCCGTTGAAGTGGTTCGTAAGCCATGCCCGCTTGACTAGCTTTACGATCAAGTAAAATTGTGGCATTGCCCTCAAAATAACCCCAGCGTTTTTCCATTCTAATCTGGCATACTTTGCCGTAGATGCTCATCGATTCCAGTAGACCCTCTTTAATCTCGTCAGGTAGAGCAAGGGGGACCCCTGACACATGTATCTTGACCATTTCTGGATAATCCTCCTCCGTAGAGTTCGTAGGTGTGCCAAGATATTTCACACCGTTGATCGTCAAACCCTCTGTTAAAGCCTTGTCATGACCTTCCTCCATCAGTTTGGCTTCAATAATAATATTCCCACGTCTGTTTTTGTTAGGGTGACTGACTGTACGGAAGCCAATCGCAAGTCCCAATTGTTTTTCAATCAATTTGTAAGTCGTCCCTTCATTGCCTAGATCTGCTGTACCAGGAAACTCGAACAGAACGGTATCAGGATTAAGTGCTTGTTGAAGTATCATCTCTGCACGATGCAACTTCATTTGGGCCGCTAAGTCGTCCCTTTCGAATATGACAACGCTTGCGGTTGCCATCTTGTCATTCTGGTCTTTGTTTTTTCGAAAAGTCGTCGTAGGTACTTTCATTTTCTGGCCTTTTGCGACAATCTCGCTCCACTTGCGAGATTCCCCCGCTATATCATCAGTGGCACTCATAATTGTGGTGCAATGAATGACTTTGTTGATGTAGTTGTGTTGTCGTATCGATGTGAAGTTTCGCGTAAATGTTTATCCGGTTTAAGAAGTGTTATTTAGCGTAGTTTTAATAGTTATAGTTTTTTTTTTTTTTTGTATGAAAGTGTGACGATTTATTAAATCCAACTAAGTTTTTCTAATCTACCCCTCTTGTCTTTCCTACTATCCTACAGAGGGACTAATAGTTATAGTTGTATAAGTTTTTTTTTTGTGTTTATAGTTGTATAAGTTTAATAAAGTCATCCTTCTAAAAAAAAAAAAAAAAAAAAAAAAAAAAGAGTCCCGTCACAGTTACATCGTCAAACTTTTTTTGACAAAAAAGGCGAGTTACCATAAAAAGCGACAAAATGTCAAATAAAAAAATTAAAAACAAATTAAAAAAAAGATAAAAATTTACTAAAATATTTAAAAACAATTAAAAATTTAACAAAAACGTTAATATAAAAATTTAAAATATTAAAACAAAGCTTTTATAAAATTAAAGCTTACCAAAGAAACTTGAGTGAGTTTTAAAGCCTACCTTCAACAAAATAAAATAAAATTCTAAATTTCACAAAAACTAATATAATGCTAATATAATGTAAAATAAAAGTTAAAAACAATTAATTGACAACAAAAACTTATAACTTAGGTGCAAAACTTAACATTTAACTCATATTACTACATATAAAATTATTTATTGAACAAAAAATGCAAAAACTAAAACACATTTAAAATGTTATTTTTGACATTATTATAATATTTTTGATATTTTTCAAGTACTTTTATTTGTAAATGTTATTTGTGACATTTAAATTATGCAAACTGTTATTAACAAATAATATCATAATTTGTTTTAAATTACCGTCCTAAATTTATGCCATTTTTGATTTTGATAAATTTTAAAAAAATTATTCTCATTAATGCACAAGTGTTTTCATTTAATGTACCAAATAAATGTAATAAATTCATTTGTTGCAAAATTTGTAATGTTATTATTGATCAACGTAAAAAATGTGCTGTTATTTTTCACAAAAGAAGGAATATTAATTGATTCGTTAAAATCAACTTTTTTAAAAATTATCAATTAGGAAATTTGAAACTCATTTTTTAGCAAGTCAACCGAATTCCTATTTTTGTGAAAAATAACAACACATTTTTTACGTTGATCAATAATAACATTACAAATTTTGCAACAAATGAATTTATTACATTTATTTGGTACATTAAATGAAAACACTTGTGCATTAATGAGAATAATTTTTTTAAAATTTATCAAAATCAAAAATGGCATAAATTTAGGACGGTAATTTAAAACAAATTATGATATTATTTGTTAATAACAGTTTGCATAATTTAAATGTCACAAATAACATTTACAAATAAAAGTACTTGAAAAATATCAAAAATATTATAATAATGTCAAAAATAACATTTTAAATGTGTTTTAGTTTTTGCATTTTTTGTTCAATAAATAATTTTATATGTAGTAATATGAGTTAAATGTTAAGTTTTGCACCTAAGTTATAAGTTTTTGTTGTCAATTAATTGTTTTTAACTTTTATTTTACATTATATTAGCATTATATTAGTTTTTGTGAAATTTAGAATTTTATTTTATTTTGTTGAAGGTAGGCTTTAAAACTCACTCAAGTTTCTTTGGTAAGCTTTAATTTTATAAAAGCTTTGTTTTAATATTTTAAATTTTTATATTAACGTTTTTGTTAAATTTTTAATTGTTTTTAAATATTTTAGTAAATTTTTTATCTTTTTTTTAATTGTTTTTTAATTTTTTAATTTGACATTTTGTCGCTTTTTATGGTAACTCGCCTTTTTTGTCAAAAAAAGTTTGACGATGTAACGAAAAAAAAATTCCAGCGAAATAAGGTTTCTGATCTTTTTATTGGCTAGAATTCAAATAACGCCTTTTTTGATTGGTCAGAAATGACGTCATCGCACTCCTTAAAGCTTTTTTTTTTTTGTGTTTTACCTTTCAACTGCAATCCTTAAAGCGATTTACTTATACCCTCGCACTTTAAGAGGGGCTTTAATTTTTAAAAAAAAAGGAAATGGAGCGTCTTTCGGGCCATTGCCTGCCTATCTTCGGGCAGTTCTCCTACGGTTTGGTTTTCCTACCGTTACAGTGGATAGCATCATTGGACTTTTTTTTAGTAACCGCATATCATTTAATGTCAACGGGCACATTTCTTCGCCTATCATACAACAAAGAGGGCTCCGCCAGGGAGATCCCCTTTCACCACTACTATTTAATCTGGCATTCGAACCTTTATTACGGTCAATTCAAGACAAACTGAGTGGCTATGCTATCCAAAATCAAATGGTTCGTAGATCACGTTCCTCTCACTTCCCGGTTGATGCTGTCCAATTGACAGCGTATGCTGATGATATCCTTGTCTTTTGCGCAAATCTGGCAGACTTTAATAATTTGCATGCAATTTATGATCTTTATGGCCTAGCATCTAATGCGAAACTCAACTCCTCCAAATCTGTTGCCTTTATGCTGACTGGTAAATCACCTCCTTTATATATCTCCTCTCACCTCCAGCAACATCACATCTCTACATGGTACAATCACATGGATCCTCTTCCCTTGATGTACTTGGGATTTCCAATACTATATACGACGACACAGAGGAATCTTTTATTCGATCAATTGTTAACCAAGATTCAATCAGCATTCCAAATTCACGGTATCAGATCTTTGTCAATTTTAGGTAGGGCCACAATAACGAATATCTTGATTTTGTCAACTTTGTGGCATGCACTGCGATTATGTACCTTACCGATAAAATACTTCTCTCGTATTCGGGGTCTTGTCTCGACTTTTGTATCTGGTAAGCATTTTCCTCGGATCGGATATGCCAAATTAATACTTCCCCGATTGCAAGGAGGTCTTGGACTTCTTGACCCTCAACTTCAACATAAGGCTCTCCAACTCCGCCTACTCCGCCAACTCATGCAGCCCTTTCCTTCTCTTTCTCCTATGCTTCGACCGATCTCTTCTCTTTTATGCAAATTAAGCAAGCAACAATCCCATCATCTTCCAATACTTTTCCCTTCACTTAGAGGTTCATCCTTTCCATTTGATTCCTTAGGTCATATTCTGTTTTCCACCATTGATTCTTTACCACGGCTCTCTTCTCCATCGATCGTACTCTCAGCCCCTGGTTGGCTACAACTACCTCTTGGCTCACAAATCATCCAATCTAGGGACTCTCCACCTAACACTGTTCTCTCTCGCTCCTTGATTGCCAAAGTAATGATGCTTTCGGAAAATGGTACTTTCCTGCAATGGCGGAATTCAGATGGAATGTCCCAAAGTTACTCTTCGATTTTAGAATCAATACAATCCGGTCACCTTCCTCTCTCTACCTCGTTGATGGCTATGCTTCTACTCTACCGCCGGCTATTCGCCCAGTGGCTACTTCATATATTTCCCCTCTTTATGACCAGCTCTTCTCCATACCATACTCCTTTGCGGAACTGACCACTAAACAATATCGTGCTTTGGTGGCATTACCGTCTGCTATTGCTCGGCCTTCTTCAGAATCCTATCCTGTTCTTCAGAGGACGTGGAAAATTTTTTGGTCATGGTCAATGCCTGCCCCACTTCGAACACTTTGGTTCCGATTTTTCCATCGAACGTTACCTACTCGATGGAAACTTCATCATCGCCTTCCGGAAGTTTTTTCATCACCTCTCTGTATTATATGTTTTGTAAATGTCGACTATGACTATCATTTCCTTTTTTCCTGTCCTATAAAATCAATCTTCTGGCGGTCCTTCTTCCAAGAATTTTTCGAAATCCCGTCCACTACCTTCATGCTTGGGTCTATCTTTAATGATATTATGATTTCCCTTCGCTTCCCTCCTCTCAAACCGTACTTTGCACAATTTTTATATCCTTATAAAGTTTTTCTTTGTGGTCTTAAAAGTATGTGGCAAGCTCATTGGCGGCTGGTTTATGACAATCACCCTCTTATACAAGATCTCATGCTTCAATCATCTTATGCTTCAATAACCAAATTACTTCATATGAAGATGTCACACCACTCTCCTTTACAATAGTCGTTCTTTTTTTCCTTACATTACCCTATCTATTATGTCCTTTATTAGCTCCCTGAATTGAACACTTGTTCTTTTAACACTAATAAAGTAAAAATGAAACTCCGGTTTCCCTACAAAAAAAAAAAAAAAAATTCGGGCCTTTGCCTTCTTTATTTTCTTTCAATACAAAAATAAATAAAAAATTAACGTCTTTGACGAGTAAATCTACTATTTGATGCATTGTTTACATTTGTATTGCGATCAAGTATATCTTGAATTACTGAAGAAACGTTTCGAAGAATAGTCAGCTCCTCATCACTTATACGGCTCGGATTTTCGGCGTAAGTGCGATATGCAGCTAACATGCTCGACAAGTTTTCCGTTGCAATATCCAAAGACAATGTTTCTTCACTTGCAGTATTATTTTGAAGTTCATCGTTGCCATTAGTTCTTTGGTTTTGGGAATTTTCTTGAAAAGCAACTATATATAATAGTTTCAAGTTGGTCAAAATACTCCTGGAAACACAAATATTGTTTTACCTGTATAAAGTCCAAGGGTTGGATGCAAGCGATTAAGCAAGAACATATGCTTACAGTTATTTCAGTTAAAGGCAAAATCTCTGCAACTACAACTGGCCATCTTCTGCTCTCTAACTTTGACTTCATAGGTTGCGATCGAGTTGGTGAACGATTTTACAGCGTATGTTTCGAGGTCAATGCTTTGAATCATATCCGGAATAACTTCTACAGGAAACTGTTCAGCATCAATTTGTCTTCTTCTTCTTTTTCTTTCTTCAGAACCCATTCTGCCCACGTTCAGTGCCAATCTTCTAACGTTTTGCTGGTAATCTTCACCAACATCATTCACCAAAACATATACCTGCCTATCAACTCTTCTATTAGGCTTTCATTTTAAAGAGGTCGTTTTGAGTTGGTTATGCCAGCTTTCCACGTAATTATTGGTTTCCATATTCGTGTAGACGGTCGGTTGATAACAGGATGCCCAACGCATGAACGCATCGTTCACAAAGTAGTAGGTTCTAAAGTACCTAAACAGTTCCGTATGTTCGCCAAATCGATGAAGAAAATCAGCAAGTTTTCCAGTGAATTCAGAAGTGCTTCTTTCCCACATTATTTGTTTGAGTGCTGTAATAATGGACCTGTGGACCAAGCCATTAGTTGCCGAACTGCCAGTTTTGACAAGTTCACGGATTTTCGATGACCATGCCGGAGCGATGTGAAAAAGACACCACTGCACTTGAGCTTCTGGAAACACAGTGTGAATGGCGTTTAACTCAACGTTGGAGACATCAATCGTGATTTTCAGAACATTGGTGCATCCCATTCTTTTCAAAAATTGCAGGAATTCGACGATAGGGGAAACAGCATGGTTGGTTGTGAAGCAATATGCAACTGGACAGCCTGTACCAGTAACGGGGTGACGAACAACGACCGTATACAACAGGCAATTGTTGATTTTGGTGGTCTTGTGAGTGCATCCAAGCACCAGTGCGGACATTGAGTGAGGATATTTTTTTGCCAGGGAGACAAAAAACCAAAAGTAAACTTTGTATCAAAGTCATCTCCAAGATAAACATCATATCCTTTTTCATTTGAGAATGCTTGTAGCCATAATCTAACTGATTCATACTGATCGTCATTTTTTTTTTTTTTTGTATGCTGCTTCTTGTATTTTTTTATACTGATTGTACACTTCGTTGTGATCCAAACTTGATCTCTATGAACAATATCTTGACTGTTATTTTGACGATCAGCCATAACAATGTTGAGGTGGTCTTGAATGTAATTATTCAATTGACGTTGAATAGACACACGAACGTCTCTACATTCATATCCTTCAGTAAGCTTTTGCATAATAAAATTCTTTGTGGTTTTTGAAACTGGCAAAAAGCTGAAGTCTTTCTTGGCCCCTATCTCATGATTATGTTGCTTTTGATGTCGTATTCTAACAGGCATTTAGTAACAATTGTGCTACATGCTGGAATACTCAGCTCGGATAAAATTATTCTAGAGCAGTCCCTCTGCCTGCAGCCCTGTTGTTATATCCGGGGAGTAGTTTTTGTATTACTGTTTTCTTCTCTCTCTCATTTTTATCTAATAAACTTGACCCACACCTTTGACTCAGTATTCATACAGTCTTTATTTATATAAACCACCACTACAACATTTGAAAAGTAAAGACAACGTTGTTGGGATCGTTTTTGTAACAAGTAACTTTCATACTGCAGGACAGCCGATTTTCTTTGATGCCTTTTAAATAGGTCTGGTGGTCCTGGTAGAACTTTCCCTCACTAAAGCTTTGGGTGCTTCTTTTCCACCACTACGATGACAAAAAAAAGTTTTATACCAAGAGTGCAAAGCAGTTCTTCTTCTCTTGACAGATGCCCCTTCATTCTCGGTAGTTTGCTTTGACGGATACAGTTTTCCTGCAATCCACATTACTGCGTATTTCTCAGGAAAGGTGTCTATTACTTCGTTCTATCTGCTCAAGAGGAACAATAGTTGCTTCAGGATTAGGAATATAGGGTTTGATGCAAAGCGTGGATGACATTTTCAAAAAGATAAATTATTTAGTCGAAAGAACAGTAAAAAGAAACAGTAAAATAGAATTCTCGATTTCTTTGAATTGATTTTTTTCAGGGCAGTGACTTTGTCGGCTAAACTTTTAAAAATTAAAACCCCTCTTAAAGTGTGAGGGTATAAGGGGATGCAAAATATCGGCCCCCTTTTCTCAGCCGTTATGGCGGAACTTCAAAATTTTATAAAACAAAATAAAAGTGATAACGCCTTTCCCCACTCTTCTTTGTCTGGGAAACATAATGTCAGCTATTTACAGGATCAGTCTAGCCCCTCGTATTTTCCAACGGTCTCTCAAAGAGCAGTTACTGAAAAAAATACAGTACCGTTTGATTTATGGCTCATGTAAGAAAATAAAAACTTGGTAGCAAAAATCGTAATTTACGCACAACTCCCTGAACTGATTTCTAGACTTTTGAACGGCAAACAGCAATTTTGTTAGAAAACGCTCAGGAGCGACCAAAAAACTGTTATCCAAGATTTATCAAAGAGTCTATCCATGGGCACTATATCTCCTCCAAAGACCTGCCTTACTGGGAATGTCAGCTGAAGAATGGTGAGAAAGGAGACAAAGTAATTACTTTAACTGGCCGTATTTTATCTAAGCGCGAATCCAGCGCAAAACTTATTTTCTATGATGTTCTTCACAACGGTGAAACTATTCAGGTGGTGGCCTCACAAAGTCGCTTTGATCAACCTGATAAATTTTTGGAACTGAATCGCAGCGCTTCTCGTGGTGATATTTTTGGTAAGTACGTGTGTGTGTGTGTGTGTGTGTGAGAAGACTTACATGAACACATTGAGTTTATAGCATTCACTGGTGTGATGGGGAAGACAAAACATGGTCAGCTTAGTGTATTCACAAATCAACTTCGATTGTTAACTCCTTGCCTGCACGACCTTCCTCGTTCTGGATTAAAAGATCCTGTAAGTTCTTTCAAGAATGCTCATGCTAATGTCTTTGGTTGATTTGATTTGACTAACATTTTTTCACTGGATAGGAGAAACGCTTCCGTCAACGATATCTTGACATGCTGGTGAATCCTGAACCACTAGCTATTTTACGAACAAGATCTCGAGTATGTCTTATAACGGTGCGAGCAAGCAAATTATTTACTTTCTTTCTCTAGATTATTCGATTCATTAGGCAATTTTTGGATGATAGAGGCTTCCTGGAGATTGAAACACCAGTTTTGGCATCCAAGGCAGGAGGTGCCTCAGCAAGACCCTTTATCACACAAGCAAATGCTTTGAACATGCCCATGCAACTGAGAATTGCTCCAGAATTATACCTCAAGGTAAGGCCAGCAAACCAGCATATGTGTAAAGCAGTAATACTCACCGAATATGTATATTGCAAACCAGCAATTAGTTATCGGAGGACTGGAACGAGTATATGAAATTGGCAAGCAATTCAGAAACGAAGGGATAGATGCTGATCATAATCCTGAATTCACAACTTGTGAATTTTACCAAGCTTATGGCAATTTAGACAGCTTAATGACGGACACGGAAACTATGTTGTCAGGTAAGGGCCCAAACCGAAAGTTAGGTATTGTGATTAAATATGTATGTATTATTCCTTAGAAATGGTACAAAACATACATGGGCAAAAAATGTTGAAAAAAGAGGGCCAGATCATCCATTTTGACAAGCCTTTTAAAAGAATCAATGTTGTGGACTACTTGGACTCCTACTTTGGACTTCAGCCAACACACTCAATCGCTTCCATGGATTTGTCAAACCTACAGCGCATATGTGAACTGCAAAACATACCCGTCGGTGCTCCGTTCACAGAGGCGAGGATATTGGATAAAATTATCTCCCATGTTATTGAACCAAAATGCATTCAACCAACATTTCTTTACAATCATCCTCTTGCGTTGAGTCCACTCGCAAAGGAAATGACCTATGGCCACAAAGGACGGGTGGCCGCTCGATTCGAACTTTTCATATCAAACAAGGAAATTGTCAACGCATATGAAGAACTAAACGACCCTTCAGAGCAACGGACCCGTTTCGAATTACAAGCAAAAGATCGGCAACTGGGTGACAACGAGGCACCTATACCTGATTCGGCATTTTGTGAAGCATTAGAATATGGACTACCACCTACTGCTGGCTGGGGCATGGGTATCGATCGTGTGGTGCAACTGCTTACCGATGCTCATCATATACGTGAAGTCATTGCCTTCCCTATCGTTCGTGATGCTTCAACTAAAGAGACTTGATCATTACTATTACATCTGCTGTAACATAGAATAAATAAGATGATAAGTGTAATTGCCACTCTCCCATTTTGAGGGTACTAGTTTTATTAAATAAAACCAACAATAAAATATTGGACGTTTACCTTATCACCTATATTAGTACTTGTCGTATACGGCAGTAGTTTATTTTTATTTTTATTTTTTATTGAAGTGATTGATCTCGAAGTGAGCAATCAAGTCAAGTTTTTATTTTTTATTTTTTCAGGAACCATACAAGTATATCCGTATGGTAACACAGTAGTTGAAGATGATCACATTCGGACTACGAATGTGGGGGCTTAACTCATGGGACAAACACTTATTAGAGATAGAAAAACAGTAACAGACTTTTTTTCTTCTTCACTTGAATAAAAAAGCTCATTACGTCTCGTAATCACGTCCCATATCACAGTACTTTCTCCTCTTTCATTTAATTTTAATTTTATTACAATAAAAAAAAAAAAAAAGTGTTTGTGTCAAGTGTGAAGATTACAAGGGCACTGCATCAATTTTTTAGCTTTATTGACGATGCTTATGCCGCTGATACTTTTCTGGGCTGTAATCATATTTTCGCCTTTGACTTTGATAGTCATCGTCAGTAGTCCCTTCCTGTAGTGCGCACTTTTTGTCGCTCAGCTTATGTTTGTGACGATGATGCTTTTTCTCCCCCTTCTTTTTCTTTTTTCGAAAGTATTCTGCCATTGGGTCTTCTTCATCATGGGCCGATTGCTCTCTGAGCTGCGATCTAGCTTCGTTGTTTATTACTAACAAAAATTTTAGTGATTAGTTTGTCTCGTAATTAGTAGGCTAGTCGACTTACCCTCTAGGACAGGTGGAGCTACATTATACGTCGGTTCAGCATACAGATCTTCGTCCTCTTCGTCTCGTTTATTCTTTTTGGGGCCATAAGAATGATCAACACGAATTGTTCGTGACAGAATCTGCTCAAAATTTCCTGTTAGATATTAATAGGTTGTTAAACTATTACTTACATTACTACCGTTCAGGTTGTCCACTGCCAGGATCGAGCTTTTTTGATTTTCGTACTGCAAAAACGCAAACCCCATTGATTTTCCAGTTTTCTTGTCTCTTGCCATTTCAACGTTCAGAGGTTCTCCATACCTGTTAGATATGATTAGCGAAAAATAATAGTAGATATATTTACAAACTATGAGCATTGGGTAACTTACTGAGAGAAAATGCAAACAACGTCCCCTTCAGTCAAGTCGTAATCAAGATTTGCTACGAAAATCCAGGCTGTATCTTTATATTGTGCATGCCAAGAACTACTATCATTCCAGCCTTCCAATGTCCCCAATTCTTTTTGATTAATACGTTGAATTTCTTTTACAACACTAACATGACACAAGGCAAAAGGATGAGATTATGATAAATCGCGAACAAACGGTAGTTCCATACTTCATTCTGAGGATTAAAGACTGTTAGAAGTGAAAAGGTTCCATGTGTCCTTTTTACATTCAGAAACGGAAATCGGAGTTTTTCATTTTTCAACTATTACGCCACCTTCCGATTTTGTCCTTTGATATGACAATTACAAACGAATCGTTTTTTTATGAAAAATTTAAAAAGGCCGAGAAAATTAAAAGGGTTTCAATAGAGATGCTAACTAATTGATTTTGTTTTTGTAGGCAGCATTTGCTTTGATGAAAGCCTCACGTTGCTCCTTGGCTTTGCGGTCAAAGCTCTATAAACAGTGCAAAAAAAAACAAAGAAAGAAAAGTGGTCAGATGTGTATCATAGTACCTTTTTTATATTTTACCTCCTTTTCTTGCGCAGTCAATAATTTGAACTTTTTGGAACCTTCATGAGCTTGTTGAGCTACAGGTAGTTGCTTGAACTCGGTAGATCCGTTTAAGCGCAAATGCTCCAAAAACAGCATATAACTATTCAAGGGACGCTTAGGCTGCTTAGGGTCCTTCAATAGAGTCAAATTGTACTTTCTTCTCAAAATATTTTCATCGTGGATCTGTTGAGGAGTGGCTTCTGTCAAAGCCTTTTTGACAGCGTCTTCGTGTAGCTTGGCCTCTCTTTGGTACTGGCTGTTGTATTTCTATACTCCCAATAAAAAAAAATCGCGTTGGAAATTTGACTGCTCCCTTATGTTCTCATGTACACATTTAATTTGGTATTTAGTTTTATTTCACATACTTGCTTTTCGGCATCACTGAACTTTTGCCATTGTTCACTCAACAGTTGCGTGGCTTTGGGGGCGGAAGCTTTGCCTTCTTTCGCTTTGATTTCTGATAAGTGATCACGCAGAAAAATTTGCCAGCCAGAGCGAGGTCGAGGAGGGACAGCCGAAAGGACTTTGCGGAGGAAAATAAAGAAGAAAGGTTAGGAAGGGAGAAGAAACTGGTGAGATAAACTTACCGCTTTTGAATTGCTTGGGATATAGAATCTTCGTAGATACGAAGCGGCATTGTTGCAGTTTGGAGGGGATGGAAAAAGTTGCCATTGTTTTGCGTATTGCAAGAAAATATGGAAGATGTGAAAAAACAATTCCACTCTTCTTTTATAGCTGACGTACACTGTGAGTTCTGACTTTAAAATTTTCTGCAGATATTTTCGGAGAATGTGGTCAAGACAGTGAAGAAAAACAGCAGGTCAAACACAACTGAAAATGTGATGATAATATGTAAACGGTTATGGAATACAAGCTTAGGCCCAATACAGATACCACGTATTGATTTTGTTTGAAGGATATATAATATATTTGTTTAGTATGAAGAAAGTATGAGATAGCTTCCAAGTAAATGTAGGGGGATGCAAAAAAAAAAAAAAAAAAAAAAAAAAAAAAAAAAAAAAAAAAAAAACTAATACAATAGACAATCATGTAGACTTTAGTAGAGAAGAGACACAATAAGGCGGTTATGAAATTTACAAGTTTAATGAACATAATAAGATGGGTTATATCACAGACCCATCTCCTCCAAATCCTGCACGATGCGATCAACTTCTTCGTGAGGTTTATTATCGCCCTGGTCATAATGTTTGAGTTGCTTCCATTTCTCCACTGCTGTTGAAATAGCGAGAGTCTTCTGTTTCATTGCATTTTGTTTCCATGAAGTCCTGGATCCTACACTACTGAGGGGGTAATCCATGCGTCTGTCTTTATCGCCGATCTTATTAATTCGATGTGTGTAAAGCGGTATTCGGGATGGTCGTTTGTGAAAACCTCCTATGCGTTTTGTTTGTTGTCGGGAGTGTCTTGACTGAGAGTAAGAAAGGTGACGACGGCTTTTAGTGACACGACGTAAAAGAAAATCTAATTGAAGGGGATCCACTCCCTGATGGTGTTTTGTTGTCAGTTTGGTATGTTGATGTGGGCGATAAGTAGTTGTACAAGTGAGTGGTAGAGCATTTGGCACCATTACTGGTGAAAGATGGCTTGCTCTGGTTGCGACAGTTGAGATCCTATTATCTTGGAGTGGTGAAGATGATAACGATGATACTGATGAAGCATCCATATTGTTGCTATCCATATCGGAAAGCAAGGCTGAATATGCGGAAGATGGCGAAGTTGCTGAAGTTGCAAAAATCAAGCTTTGTTCCAGTTGCGACGTTAAACGTTGTGCAAATAAATTATCTAATGGTGATGCATCTTGAGGAGAAGGGGGTGGGGCTGATAGTGTATTAGTAAAGTAAGTTGAGGTGGAATAGTCGTCGAGTAAATTTTCAGTTTCTGTTTGGGAGTAAGATGATACTATTGGTATTCCTGGGGTGATAGTGGCTGCACTTTTATGGTTATTTCCATGTATCGTAAGCATAGTAGCCATAGTGTGAGTAGAATTTATAAATGGGTCGCTGTATCTGTCCATTCGTTGACAATAAAAAAAATAACGAAGCATACACGGTGTCTCCAGAAAAATCCCGGATGCAACTATCACGTGGTCGGTGGCTGCACTCGGGAAAAAAAGCCTCCCCTTTTATTGAAATCCCGTTGACAGTGAAACCGAGTAAATTTAATTTTCGTCGATTAGGGTAAACTTTAGCCCGGTGTGGCTTCCTATAGGCTTCATCTCATTAATGCGAACTATGATGGCCAATGTCCTGTATAGGATTGTTATAATTTGACAATGCATGGGTTTGATCATCTGATTTTTTCTTTTTCACACCATAAAAGAGCTTTTTAAATTCTTTTCAACTTTCCTTGGGGATGCTCACCCCTTTAACATACAACAACTTGTCAGTCAATTCTTGGATGAGAATATGGTTGGCACCCCTCCTTTGAGAGGGAAGGGTACGGGGCTTCGGCAAACGGTAAGTAAAAAAAAAAAAAAAAAAAAAAAAAAAAAAGGAAACCACATACTTCCCACATAATATTAACTGATATTTCATCCTCCGCTTATTCGACGAAAAATTCAAGTTACCAGTGAATCCATTCTTTCTGACCCAACCAACCTTTACAAAAAAAAAAAAAAAAAAAAAAAAAAAAAAAAAAAAAAAAAAAAAAAAAAAAAACTGACCCAACGACTGTATCTCCTCCTCCTCCTCTTGAACCTATTTTTTTTTTTTTTTGTATGAAATGGACCGTTTTTTTTTTATTATTTTTGAGTGATAATTTGCTTACGTATAGGAAACTATATCTAATAAAACGCACTATAATAAACTGTATTTATGGGACTTTCAACCCTTGAGCAATTTTGTGGAGGAACAACAACTATAAATACTAACTTCAACCAGCTGAGAAGATAAAGGATTTTTTATTTGCTGTTTTATGGCACAGAGATTTGGAAGTCATAATTTGCCCAGCTGGGATTCATTGAGTAGGGGGATAAAAAAAATCCTAATGATGATCTAGGAATAAAAATGGACGGGGGATGGGGTAGACTATTCTAAGTGTGTGTTCGTAAGGGGGAAAAACTATACTAGGGGATAAATATAATAATGATGATGATAACGATAATGGTAATAATAATAGTGATAATATATAATGGGTGTTGGTGATCAAGGCGGAGGAGGGTGTTCTTTGTGGTTGCTGTTGGTAAGCCAGATCAGGAATGGATCGTCAGAGATGTTGTTGTTGGTCGGTTCTTGGTGGTGTGGGTGTTGGAGGTATTCGAGTTCAAGGAGGATTTGTTGGATGATTGGCCATGATCTTGTCCACCGGGTGATTTTGAGGGATGATGTTGGTGGAGTTTGTGGAAGTCGGTTGAGTATAAAGGAGAGTGGATCTGGCGTAAGATGGCGACCAATGGATAAGCGAGCATGGAGATGGACACAGGTAATGACATGGATTCGGGTGAGAGGAGAGCCACACTGACAAGACTGGGGTTTGCCACCAGGGAGCCAGCCCAAGCGCCATCGGATCATTCGACTACGGACAACTTTTCGCATAGGTAACTTCAGTATGGGATCCATCTTGATACTGTTCCGGCATTGCTTTAGGAGACGAGAGGAATCTTGATGTTGTTGAAGTTGTTGTGACAGGTATTGGCGAGTGAGTTGCTTGATGTTGATGGTGGTCGTAGGAGGAGGTAAATGTTGGATGAGTGGCTGTTTCAGGAGTTTGTGCCATATCCCCAGTTTGGAGGAAGGTCGAGTTAGGTGAGTGGTAAGGGTGTGTAGGAGAGTGTCGGAAGGTTGGTATCGAGCCCGTGTCATGTATTTCAGTTGGAGGATGTTGAGACGGTCCACCATGTACGGAATACCAGAGAGCTGCTTCATGATGATGGTGGAGGATCGAGAGTGAGCGCCATATATACGTCGTAGGCATGTGTCTTGTGTTGCATCTAGGCGTTTAGTGTTCTTCTTCGTCGTCATGGTGATAGCAAGGCCATATTCGAGTTGTGGGCGTATGAATTGTTGGTATATTCTGGATGCTAGCAGTCTTCCGTACCCGGATCCATTAAGTCCAATAGAAGAGAGCGTGGTCATGGAGTTCAAAGCCTTCTTGGTGTTGTTGGTGATAAGAGCAGCAGCGTCGAGAGTCCCACCAGTGCCAATTGGTATGCCCAAGTAGTTGAATGTTTCAAGCCTAGGTATCTCGGTGTCGTAGAGTTGATATGTAATGGTCGGGTTTGGTTCAAGAATGACACATTTCAGAGGATTCCACCGGTACCCTAGTTGCTGGCTATGATCGGCGCACATATTCAGAAGAGATTGGATGGAGGTAGGTGTACCAATTAGTGCAACGTCGTCAGCGTATAGTAGGCAATTGATTGCTGTTGTGATGGTAGTCAGGTGTTGTGGTGGGTGTTGATAAGGGTGTGGTCGTAGAGATCCAGGAAGACTGTTGATATATATTGAGTACAGGAATGGAGATAGGATAGAGCCTTGTAACACACCAGTCGTAGGTTGGAATTGGTTTGATCGACAGTTGTTGAGGATGATTTCAATGTGGACTTAGTCGAATAGGTGGCGTAAAAGTCGTAGGAGGGTGGGGTCGATATGTGGTGTAAGTTCGTTCCAGATGATCGTCCGATCCACCGTGTCATAAGCCGACTTGATGTCCAGGAAGGCCAGGGTTGGTGGTGTCTTGTGTTGTACTTGATGCAAGCGACATAGTTCCGTGAGGCATAAGACTTGGTCTAGAGTGCTTCTTGCTGGTCGAAAACCTCCTTGAGATATGTCGAGTGGTGGTGCAGTGGCAATAAGGTGTTGTTGAAGACATCGTTCCAAGATTTTTCGGAAGGTGGAGGTTAAGCTGATCGGACGGTAGTTGGCAGGATCGGCAGGGTCACCTTTCTTGTGTATCGGTATGACTTGAGCAGTTCTCCAAGGGAGAGGAGTGAGACCAGTAGACCAACACAGAAGGAAGAAAAGATACAGTAGGTGAGTAAGAGGATCATGGATAGGTAGAAGCATTTCATTAGTGACAGAGTCGATACCTGGAGCCTTTTTTCTGGGTAGGGTGAAGAGGGCGTCACTGATGGTGGTCTTGGTGAATGGTGGTGATGTGTTGCTAATCCCTGAGCCCAATGTATCCCTTGGTGGAGGAATGTCAGTATTGAGAAGATGACCGGAATAGATGTGTTGATAGTGGTCTGCCAGGACATTTGCTGCATGTTGAGGCCCCAATGGATGTGAGAAGGTGGGTTTGATGGTGCGTCCTGATCGTATCTTTTTGATTTTCGCCGCCGTTTTGCTGAAGTCATTGGTTTCCATTGATGTGCAGAACTGTCGCCAAAGAAGTCGCTTCCTGTAACTGATGAGTCGTCTGAGAGTCGCCTGTGTCCGTTGATGCTTGAGCCACCAATCCATTTTCCGTAGACCTGTTGTTTTCCGCCATCGTTGGTAACAGTATTCCCGTCGTTCCAAAGCCAGTTGCATATCATCTGTCCAGAATTGTTGTAGTCGTGGGGAAGGTATTCGTCTACCTACGCTGCTATCCAGTGCTGAGTAGATGGTATTGGTGAGTTGGTCGTTGAGAGTGTCGATGGTGGGTTGGTCGATGGTTGTAGGTGTAGAATCGATGGTATTGGCGAGGTAGGTAAGATGCTGTTCCAGATGTTGAGTGTTGTTGGTGAAGGTGTCTACGTAGCGTTCTAAGGTATCTATGTCGTTCAGTTTCTGTAGTTGCCAAAGTCGTCGTTGTTAGATGATACATGGTTGTTGTTGTCGTGGTTTGGTGGTGAAGGTGAAGTGAATGAGTTTGTGGTCGGAGCCTAAAGAGAGATCAGATCGAATCATCATTTCAGGAAGTTGTGCGAAATGGTGAGTTGACATGATCCAATCTACGATACTGTTTCCTTGTTGCCTGGCCACCGTGTATTGTCCCTTCGTGAGAATGCCATTCCATAGAGTGATGTCATTTGCTTGGATCCAGTCCTCCAGTATACGTCCTCTAGGTGTGGTGATATTGTCCCCGAGTGTTGCTTGTAGTCGTCCGTTGAAATCGCCACAAATGATGGTGTTGGTGCTATGTTGATGTTGAAGTGGTAGTGAGTTGATGATCTGTAGCGCGAAGTCATTATCAAGAGAAGGTGGTAAGTATAAGCAGTGAATGAGGGTGTTGTTGGTGATGAATGATAGTACGTAATTGTTGTATTGTTGTTCCACAGGGTTGGTGATGTGGTGTATATGGTGTTGATATTGAGGGTTGACGAGAAGAGAGATGCCCATTTTGCCTACATATGCATTTGGATGAGATTTTATACCATAGGTGTGATATTGGTGCCAGTCTGTGTTGAATTTGTTCGGAGTCAGGAGCCATGTTTCTGTGAGAAGGAGTAGGTGTGTGTGTGGTGTGAACTGAAGAATAGATGAAATAGTGGATTTGTTGATGCCGTTGGCATTTAATAAAGATAGTGTAGTTGTATCAATCATCGATATTAAAAGTCGGCCTGGTCGTCGGTGCTGTTGGAGGGGGTCAGGAAAGAGGTGTCAACGTCGTTCATTTCAGTATCAGGTGTTGTAGGTGTAAGGATTTCCACCAGTTCAGTTTCATCAATCCAGCCTTGTTGGACAAAGTATGTGCCTACCGCCCGTTGTAGAGGAGTCCGGATGTATTCGAGGGTGCGTCGCATGCGTTGGTTGAGGATGGTGATCATGTGTGTAGCTTTGTCGTCTTCCGTGAGATTGGCGCTGGTGTATTCTGGGTCCTGGAGGTGTGCTGGATCGTTTGGATCAAAGTCGTTAATTGGCCGGATGTCGAATTTGGTCATATGTTCCAGGAATTCTGCTGTAAAGTCATTGTGAACAAGGATGGCGAGGACGTTCTTCGTTGGATAGTGGATGTCGAGTAGTCGGCTAGTAGTGATCCCGAGACGGCGAAATTTCGTACGGAGCTCTTTGGTGGGGAGTCGTTTATTGGTGTTCAGGTAGACATACTGAAACCCCTGATTTGGTGATGGTGGGAAGAAGACCCGTGCTGCTGCCTGGATTTTCTGGAGAGATCGTGAGATAGTCGTAGGTCCCATGGATTGTCGAACTTTCCGGAGTCTGGTAACGTTCTGCCAGGGGTTCATTGTTGGTTCTTGGTGAGTTGTTGCTGTTGCTGTTGTCGTTCCAGGTTGCTGTTGTTGTTGGGCTTGGTGTTGATATTGTTGAGGTTGGTGGTGTTGAGAGTGGTGTTGTTGTGGGGTTTGTTGTTGATGTTGAGCTAGCTGTTGTTTGAGTTGGTTGATGATGTCATCTTTTTCGGCCAGTTGTTGACGGACGCTAGTGATTTCATTTTCCATGTGGTCCAATCGTTTGTGGAGCGCAACCATGAAAGGAGGGAGTGCCGTGTGGTGGGAGAAATCATTGCTGGTTACTGGTGCAGGGGTTGTAACATCTGCGGTGGAGGGTGGCGCAGTAATGGTCTTGAGTTGTTCAATATATGCCTGGGCTTTGGGCGTCTTTTTGCTGTCCCTGGTAGAGTGCCTCGTAGGTATGGAGGTATTGTTGGCGATGGGTTTTGTCATCGCAGTCTTAAAGCAGTGTATTTTTTTCACGGATTATAGAGAGAGAGAAAGAGTAACCAGCTGAGAAGGGCCATGCATTTTTTCATATATCTTGTACAACGAGAAGAGAGAAAATGGTATTTAAATGGAGATCGAAACCAACGCCTAGCCGATCCAGCAACTTCGCTTTATGCCACTAGGACAAAGGGGGAGCCCCCCGCGAGCCCCCCGCCTCCTCTTGAACCTAACATCAAATGTTGCAGGGAATGTAAATGTCAACGGCAAATCTTTTTGTTTAATGGTTGACGTGAAGCCTACAAGACCTACCTGTCTTGTTGTTGAAGCAGAATACCGTTGCCTACTCCACCCAGCATCGACGAATCGACGATATGGTTATTTATTTATTTTTTTGTTTGAATGAATGGTTTATTGTAACATCAGAGAAAAATATATACTATACTATATTATACTATACTATACTATAACAATACCCTCACGCCAATGAATTCGACGTAAACGTCAAATGGCGTGAGCCGTGTTCTATGGTATGTTGTCGATTGTGCAGGACCAGTGTAGTTGCCATATCATCAGGAGGATTTCTCCCAGTCTTGTCATTAACTTGGTGTCAACCTTCTTCGCAAATGTGAGTGCAGGCCAGATGTCGTCTATAGGAAGGTCAATATGTGATATTTTGCGCGCCATTAACCAAAAGAATTGTTTCCTTAGACAATCGAACAGCATGTGGTAGTCATCTCCTATGTGGTTAGTACAAAATTTGCACAGTTGGGATCCGCTATCACAGTGATGTAGTACTGCCCTAGTCGATAATTTCCTGATCAATAGTCGCCACCAACAATTCCGGGCACCGCGTGGGATGTTAGCTTTCCAAAAAAGTTTCCATTGGGATCGTGACATGAGACAATCAGGAGCTGCTGATTAATGTGGTGGTGGTGGTGGTAAACTTCTTTGGGTTCTGTAGGTGTCTTACCAGTATTTCCGAAGATCACTTGTCGAAGCTTGGTAAAATAGAATATCAGGAGCGTTGGAATGAGATGGAAGAAGCCAATGGGCCAGGGCCTGGTCTGTAAAGTAATATGGTGGTAGAGTTGGTGGGTCTATCCGAACACCGTCCAGATGTGCAAGGATGGTAGTGTTCCATTTCAAATGTCTCTCCGTAATTGCTCGTTTGATGCTTGGGATTCGTGTGCCAATGGGATCGTGTCAAAGTGAAACTATTAGCTTCATATTCATATTGTTGGAGATGTTGCACCTCTAGAGTTGGTCTGGTCCGATTGAGATAATGAATGCCTTTTGGTGATGTGTTGGTGTAAGAAAAAGCCAATCGTAACGGAATATGTCAAGTGATTCTGGGAGTCCAAGTGGATGAAATAGTGAGTGTCGGTAACCTTCGTATTAGTGTTGCTAGATGGTTGATATGAGGAACCTTGCGTAAGGTTGATTTGTACAATTGTGATGCTAACAGGAAAGGAAGAATCGAGTTATGACCAATATACAGCCGGACAAAAACGTTGATAAGACCTGTCAGAGGATTGTCGTGTTTAGGTGCCACTAATCGTTGTATATAGACGTTGTGTAAAGCCAGTACTTGATCTGTCAATTGAACGAGTCCTAGACCGCCTTGATTTTTCGGATTGCAGATGAAATCGAGGGATGATCTTGGGATAAAAGGCGATACAAATGATCGAATCAAGATATCAAAGCTTGTAAGCCAAGCAGGTGGGAGAATGGTGACTCGAGCTATGTGCCATAATCGTGATAAGAGAAGAGAATTAGCAACAAGGGAACGTCCAAAAAAAAAAAAAAAAAAAAAAAAAAAAAAAAAAAAAAGGTAATTGGCTGTCCAGCTAAACTAGCGATACGAGTATCATAGATATGTTGCAGCAGTGGAATCTCGGTGGTCATGCCATGTAATACCAGAATGCGTGGTGATGTCTGTCCAGAGTTGGTGGCGTCGGCCAGTCATAGATATCATGGTAGTTTTGGACGGCTGTCGATATTTTTGTGGTACCTCAAAAATTCGTCATAAATCTTGAGATACCGCAAAAGTTCGTCATAAACCTTGAAGTATCTCAAATTTCCATTTTAGGATGCAGTTTATTGTCTAAATAAAAATGAAAAATACAATAATGATAATTATGATAATAATAATAATAATAATAATAATAAGAAGAAGAAGAAGATAATAAAGATAATGTAAGAAAACAAGTTATTGGTCCCTGTGTGTCATTTTTATGCGGATCGTGGGTTGTTTCTTTACTACAAGTTTTGGCAATCGCAACTTTAAAGGTAGTTTCATCAAAAGAATCAACATATTCACATCAGAAGTGCCCACCACTTTCACAGGTAGAGTATATTTTCCCATACAAATTGTAGCGATTCCCATTCAACTCAAAAGCTTCAGGGAAAGGAATACGTTCGTGCCGGCTGTTGGATAAAAAGAAAAAATCAAGGAAGATGGCGTCGTCGATGCTTCTATTAGAGTGTAAATCTACTGAACCAATCACGTATCGACCAAAATCTTCCGCATAATCTTGATTATACTGTATAAGTGCTGTATACGGGCCTAGGAATGAGTCCCGATGATTTTCTGATACTTTAACGCACAGCACTGGTTGTAATGCATTATCGATCGTATAAAAGTCGTCAAACGGATGTTGTCTCCAAATGTATGTAAGACATCGCGAAAATCACCCATCAAGTCTGTTGTAGTAGCGGTTTATGTAAATAAAGACTGTATGATCATTGAGTCAAAGGTGTGGGTAGTTTATTAGATAAAAATGAAAGAGAGAAGAAAACAGTAATTCAAAAACTACTTCCCGAATATAACAACAGAACTGCAGGCAGAGGGATTGCTCTAGAAGAGTTTATCCGAGCTGAGTATTCCAACGTGTAGCACAATTGTTGCTAAATGCTTTTTAGAATACGACAGTGAAAATGCAATTACCGAATTCCATCTTGTCAATCGTAACTCTTTACCACATATTATCAACAACCAAAGACATAATTTATTCAGCTCAAAGGAGGAAGCAATTTTTACAATTGATGAAAGAAAATTGCTGCCGCCATTCAAGCCAAGTATTCCCAATGATAAGCATATAAACGGCCAAAAATATCGGGGCATTACCAAAACAGGCAATTGATATCTTGCATGAATTTTATGTTCAGGCACAACATACTTTACTGTCCTTAATATTCATCAGTCATGTGCTCTACAAATCTATCTTAACTGTGTTTTGAACAGACTGCCTAATGTATGTAAGTGGATACAAAACGATAGATTCTTTATTGTTGTGTTCGTGGACTGTGAGAGTGATTGAGACGGTTGGAGTCTTTATTAAGGTTAAGAGAAAAGAAAATATATCATAAAAACTCTTGGGTAAATAGATAGGTTGGCGTCGTCAGTTACACGAACTGACTCCTAAAATAACGGTTAGTGGTGGATACCACAATGCACGATACCCAAATAGTTAACGGTCAATAGATATGAAAACCAGATACCCAACCAAACATGTACCATCCAGGCTGCATAGGGAAAGTAGCACCGAGCAATAAAAAAGGGAATCCACGCCAGTGACAATGAGGTTCCCTAAGATCCATCCGCCAATGTAACACCTCAACCCATAGGGCCACCAACAGAGCCAAACGGAGAAACAACAGGCGAAGGATGAGAAGCATTGGAGGTGGAGTTGGCAATACAGTGTATCCGCGCCGAGTGTCGTCAACTACAACATCATTTAGAAGACTGCCGAGGGCTAACCTTGACTACAATACAAATACAAGCAATCTACCAAAACTAGGAGTTAATAAAAGTTGGAGCAAATGTTACCGAGCGATCCACATGCGAGGTGAGAGACGAGGTTGCACATCCAAATATATTCAATAGTAGCTAGTAAAAAGTTAAAAAATAGAGTGCGTTATCACCTTGGTATAAGTAGTATATGCTTTCTTTGTTGCTACCTTTCAACCAGAGGAAATACAATGTTCTTGCCATAAGGATATTTTCTCCATTGAAGAGGAGCATACTTCGCAACAGCGCTACTGTACTAACGACGGTTCTATGTAGGTGTCAATGGCCTTACCTGCCACCAGATGTGTTCGCTCAGGGCGTCACCCATGCTCACTTTTCGGTGTTAAAGTTCATCTACTACTACTACTACTACTACTACTACTACTACTACTACTACTACTACTACTACTACTACTACTACTACTACTACTACAGTAGTCTCGATGAATCAACAGTAGATTCCTTGGCCAAGTGAAGACAAATGTATCCGCCCCGCCCTGGTTTATTTTTTTCCCAGATTCATTCATGGGCCATATGATTGCGTTCGGGATTTTTCTGGAGGCACTGTGGTTCTGCCAAAAATGCTCGATACCGATACCACAATGTTGGCTTTTTTATTTAGATTGGTATGATTTCATACATTGCCGTTGAGTTGAGTGTACAGTCGCACTAGACTATTGTATCCCATAATATCATTGCATCGTAAAAGATTAGCAGCATCACAATTCAAAGGTGATGAAGCTTCAGGATTGTATAACAATAAAGAGATGGCCAGTACTGTGGATTTAAGGGTCCAAGCAGGCGACCAAGCAGTTTTTAATATATCCAAGCAAATTTCACCTGTCTATTGAAAAGAAGAAAAGAATTAGTAATAGCTCTGGTGAAAGGTTTGGGTTTTCCCTTTACTTTGATATGAACGTTGGGATGACAAATAACAGTCGTGAAGATAATGGTAGGCGGTTGCATAGGATAGTTGGTAGGTATTTTTATTAAAAGATCAAAAACCCCACCTTTAAAAAAAATTAGCGAGTGGTAGTTTGAATATCACTTTCATACCTTCATAGGGGGTATTTACCAGACCAGCTATCTGGGCCTTCCACGTAAGAAGGTCTTCATCGTCTGCCGGGTATAATGTAAGAATTTCTGGATGATTGTCAGCTTCTCTTTCGAAATCCGCCAACTCTTTCATTAAACGTCTTGATACTGAATCCATGTTTTTGGTAATAGGAGGGGAAAAAACAACCGATGAAAAAGCTGACGTATTTAAACTCCAGTTTTCATTTTCCGCACCAAGAGTCTTTACGAGGTCAAGTGACTTTTTCCTTTACTTTTTTTTTTTTTTTTTTTTTTTTTTTTTTTTTTTTTTTTTTTTTTTTTCACTCTCACTTTAAACATGCTGGAGAACAACGTATTCTTTGGCACAGCATTCCCTCAACAAACAGAACGGGACAAAAGAGTAGGTGCGTCAGACTCTGGACAATTTATACCTGTATGGAAACAAGAAGCACGTGATGATCAAGGTCGCCGTAGGTTCCATGGAGCCTTCACAGGCGGGTTTTCAGCAGGATATTATAATACTGTAGGATCGAAAGAAGGTAAAACTAATTCTCTTTTGTATTGACAAGGTAGTATTTGACATTAATTCAATGTTGTAGGTTGGACTCCTGGTCAATTTGTGTCCTCGAGAACGTCTCGCCATGAACAGCGTGCTGCAAGAGTTGAAGATTTCATGGATGAAGAAGACTTGGAGGTAAAATTTTCACTGGTTCGGATAAGGTCTTATCTTATCGTTTATATCTTACGAATTCGCCTTGGTTATGCTTCTGTTTAACTTTAGGTACTAGCTAGTAGCAAAGAACTGGTTGCAAGAGATGAATTTGATCTATTTGGTGGGGCAGAAAAGGAACTGGAAAATAGACAACAACAGCTTGGCAAAGATACCAGAAGAGGTGGAGAAATGTCACTATTGACTTCCAGCTTGATGAATTTGGTGGCTCCCGCGCCAGAATCAATTGGTACAAGATTGTTACAAAAAATGGGGTGGAGGTCAGGTCAAGGTGTTGGCCCTCGTGCCGCTTTTGTGGACAACGATCAGAGTCCGAACAGTAAGACAGGATTGAAATCTCAACAACAAATGACTTTGGCACCCAAGGACACACCTATTGTAGATTATCAAGCAAAAACAAATGTGTATGGGCTGGGCTATAACTTGATGAAAAACGTACCTCAAATAGCAGAAATGCGGAGGTTTCAGCAACAGCAAAAGGATCAACATGATCGAAATTCAAAGTTGGGCATTGGCTTGTTCGATACTGAGGATGATGATAACGTAATACTCTATGATGACGAGGAGCCCGGACTTTCACAAAAATATCATCGCACTTTGTATGATGCAAGTGAATTCAACATGGAAAAACCTACAATAGTCAATGGAGATCAACAAGCAAAAGAAAAGGCACGCTGCCCAGATGGACTTTTACCTCTTAAAGGCTTTCACTTATCAAACAAATCCCAAGAACTGGGCAAATGGTAGGGTGAAAATAATATATTCAGTGCATGAGTAAAGAGAAATCACTCACAGTCATTTTTTTCCGGCTTCATATGTGATGTGAACTTTTTAGGTATCCACCACCCAAAGTACCAAACGATTTTGTCGAAACCCATTTTAAGGCATCAACAAGTGACACCAACACATTGAAAACTAAAAAACCTCAGTTAGAGATTACTACGGACGTACGCGGTGCAATGCTAGGCGAAACCCCTATCGAGACAAGATCAGTTTTTGATTACCTGTCCTCCAAGTCGAAAGAAAAGTTAGCACAAGCAACTTTCAACAAAAATACAATGACATTACCTATTATTGATAAGACACGATTACAGGTAACACTGGTCCCGAAAGATGTAGCTCGATTGGCTTTGCAAGGATTTATTCCGTTTGGTGATACCCCTGAAAAACAAGCACGATATAAGCGTTACTTGGAAATATCTCTCGAAAATCAATGTGATCCTGACGGCAATTCTTCTACCACGTTCGAAATTCCTGTCGGCTTGACTCATGAATCTGGAATGAAAGAACTAGATGAATTCACCAAGGCAGCCCGTATTTTTCGCCCTATCAGCAGCATGATGAGTGGTCGGTTCACTTCATCGTCATCTCTATCAAATGAAACACCTAAAAGTAGCCATATCGAACATGTCGCATTCGAAGGAGGGTTAAAAACTGAAGAGCAATGGAAAAAAGAAAAGGAAATACGGGAAAATCAAATTATCGATGAACCAAAGCAAAAAGTAAGAAAAAAAAAATAGAAGAAAGACTGGTAGGGATGTAACCATGACTTTTTACTTTTTTACTTTAATATAGTTGTCACAAGAAGCTGAGGCGGCTGTAATGAATATGTTTGGACCACTGACAAGAACTCAAAGACCATTTTACCCAAATCGACTAGTCTGTAAAAGATTCAGCGTACGTAATCCACACCCTGATTATGTTCAACAAGGACCTGGTCATCGGACTCAAGCTGGCTCCACCTCAGCTTTGAATGAAAAAAGTATGGCGAATATGTTTACTCCTCCTTCATCAGAATTAAATCTGGCAGAAACACAAAACGATGACCCAGCACTAAATTCGATTATTGCAAAACCATCATCTCGAACCTTTACTGACAAAGACTCGTCAAAGCTATCAACAGAAGATAACAATACGAGCCTAACAACAAAGTTAAATCAAGAAAACAACAGCGATGATGATTTGACCTACGTTAGACCAACAATGGACATTTTTAAAGCCATCTTTGAAACCTCTGACAATGATGAAAGCACTGATGTGAATAACGAAAATACATTGTCACCACCCAATATCATCTCCAAGGACGATATTCAATCTCAAAAGATATTATCATCTAAAAGCTTTGATGACGACGAAATAATGATTGGGCCCCCACCCCCACCTTCTTCCTCTTCCTCTTCCTCACCTTTTGTTGCTGAATCATTGTCCTTCAGGCCGTTATTTACCAAACCAGAATCTCAAGATACGAAGATGCGATCTAAAGAAGTTGTAGTAGCGCCCTTCCAACCAAGACTTTTGACCTCAAAAAAGGGACGAACTCAGCGGCGACGCTTGTCTTTATCATCAGAAAACAGCACTTCTTCATCTGAAGATGACCATAACGACGTTTATAAAGGCGAAAAGAAACAACAACATAATCGCCGGCGGAAATCAAACGACAAGAAGAAAAGTAGTAAGAAAAGTAAATCTAATGATGGAAAAAAAAAACAAAAACGAAAACATAATCATGCTCATGATGACTACGATGATAATAATGACGACATTCATCGCCACAGGCAGACGAAAATCAAAGACCATGACAAAAAAACGGCCATCTCCAGGCAGATGGACGATATGTCAATGTGGGTTGAAAAGAAACCATCTACTAAACGTAAACATGCTGAAGATTTGTGGTAGTGACCTTTTTTGAATAAACAGAAAAATCCGGGCATGGGTATATAAAGTTCAGTGGACAATTGTCAGGCATAAATGCATGAATTTTTTTTTTTTTTTTTTTTTTTTTTTTTTTTTTTGGGGGGGGGGAGGAGGAAACACAGAATTCCAAGGATGGCAATTTCTATAGGGGATGAACTGTGTGGTGCACGATCACATGATACGTTCTACAAACAGAAATTTTTTAAGGTTAACTGAATGTCCGGAAAACCAACAAACAATCTGATTGGTACACTCGATTCATGGCATTTCCTTATTTCTTTTTTTTAACTGCACATTTCCTTTATATATTTCCACATCCTTTTTCTGTCCCAAATTTTCTTTTCATCTTTATTTTTCTGCATTAAATTATCATGTCACTTTTCGTGAAGAAACAAACCCCAAGCATACCTACTCCTATCCCTGTCGTGTAAGTCTTTTGATGAAATGACCCGCAATAGCTGTGATATACTAAAATTCGTTTTTTCCGTTCAGTCAGAACAATGGGAATTTTACAAGAGAAAACCAACAAGTGGTACATGAAGTAGAAACTACAATCCAACACTGGCAACTTCGCAATCTGGTATCTAGTCCCTCTGCACATCTTGTAGTTTCACCCCGCCACAACTCTTTGCAATTTGTAAGAACCAAAAATTAAGGAGAGGGACGGACCGATAAAAATAAAGCGCCAAAACTGACTCTATTTTTTTTTTTTTTTTTTTTTTTTTTTTTTAGTACGATACGAAATTGAAAAACGTAGTAAAGACAATCGACTTGCCGTTTGCACCCATGTCGATTGACACAAAGTAAGCTCAATACTTTAAATTCAAACTGGTAGAATGCATAGGAGATGGATAAAATACTGAATACTGAAATGCATTTTACTTTAGGTATGGCTATGTTGCTGTCGCAGGACCAAGGGGCTTGGCTTTGGTGCGATCTATCAATCAAGACTGGTAAAATATAGATCGGAAAAAAGTTGGACACATGGGAAAAAGAATAAGCATTGACTTTACCTTTATTTGCTTTAGGTCGTCTGATGTATTCAATATTGGGCCAGGAATGAACAATACCATTGGTTTATCCAAAATCGGCCGAGACATTCGAGTGACCATTTGCAATAATAATCACACTATTCATGTTTACTCTGTTCCTTCCATGAAACAAATTAACTCCATGGAACTACCTTCTGCAGTGAATCACAGTAGGTTGCTTGGTTTTCTTTCTTTCTTTCTTCAGCTTGATTTTTAGTAACTAACAGAATTTTTCGTATAGCTGCTGTCAGTACTGATGGTAAACAAATGTTAGCCACAAGTGATACTGGTGATGTTTATCGTTACTCTATTCATGGTGATGGCTACACACTCGAATCAACGTATAAAGGTAAAAACCGTAACTTTTGTGGGATGTGTAACAGTTTTTGATCTTATTCCTCATTGGTTGATCAAATAATTCGATTTTTTTCTTTCCGTAGTCTCGAACGAACCTTGTTTAGGTTGTGCATGGCATCCTTCATCGACCATGTTTGCTGTAACAAGTCAGGATGGACAAGTTAATGTATTTGACGCTAAAACTCAAGAAAAGCTATGCCAATTAGTGTCATCTGAGGTAAGTAATAAAAAGAGCCGATTCGATCAGAGTGATTCGATCTAACGATGTTTAATTTTTTAGACCAGAAAAACCAGAAAGGCGGCAAGATGTGTCGCTTTCAGCAAAGGACCTCTGGACTTGCTGGTTTATAGTGAACATGTATCTCAAGTGAATATCGTTGACACTAGAACTTTTGACCAACGGCAAATTATCCGACTAGCACCTTTAGATATGGATGCCCATATTGCTGGTATCACCTTTTCACCTGATAACCAATCACTCTTTGTTGCCTTGGAAGACCATCTTACCGAACTAAAGTTAGATCTTGTCAGTCGGCGGCAATTCCCATCCGCGAAACCGCCCGTCTTTTATTGAATATCGCCTCTAGTCCATTCTTTTCATTACTTTCATCATATACATATCATTTTTTCATATCATCATCATCATCATTCAAACAACATCATATTCTTCTTCATTCATATCACATCACATACCACTCATAAATAAAAATCACCCCAATAAAAATTAGGGAAACGGACCCAGTCTTGTATTGATTTGCAACAACTGTCATACTGTTTGATAAAGGGATGTGAATGCTACTTTGTTTTATTCGAAATGCCGCCATATCCTACACTTGCACATGTATCTCTGAGTGGATATCACTTTTAATTTCAAATAAAGTAAAGTAAATTAGCCATTTGAATGTTACGCTATTAATATCTCACACACACTGAAAGGAATCTCCCAATCATTCAAAAACATGGCTTTCAGTGAGTGTATAACGTCTCTTTGATGATAATCGTTATCGTCATTATCAGCTGTATTACTTGTGATCGCTAGTATGTCGGAAAAACAGTCCAACTCAAAGTGAATGTCTGTAATTGCATTGTCATTAGTATGGTGGGGCTTGCTGCTGATAGGATTAGTGGATGTAGAATATCGAATTATCTTGCAAGCTTTCCAGTGGTTTTTATTTCGCAAAATAGATATCTTGAATAGTCGATCCAGAGGTGCTGATGGATCTGATAATCTTGTATTGGTGGATATGACTAATTGGGCGGGTAATCCTTGGCCGAGGGTGATCAGTCCAAAATAGTCATTCATTCGTGGGTCTAATCAAGTGAAAAGTATTTGCTTAGCATCTGACTTTGCTTTGATTTTACCCCTTTACTTGTTTTCATAGTCCAGCAAGTGTCATTCCGCCGATCTACAGCACTGTGGTAGCCCTCTTGAACCCAATCAATACTTTTCGGTAAATCAAGATGGCCATCCAGTGTTGTATCCCAATCCTTGAGATTTAAGTACTTGGCCTTATCGAATGCAGGTATCATATCGAGCTGATGTGGCGGGATGGGGTCTATGTTGGTGAAGAAAAGGCAACGATCTGTCACACAAGATGCCCTAAGTAATCCTCAAGGTTTAATTTTTTTTTTCTCACTGAGTTAATTTGCTTCATAAAATCTTACCTAGTATCACGTTGGCGCATCGGAGGCATTTCTTCCACACGGTCCACGTAGTCTTTTGGATTCAGGGACAAATCAGACTGTAAAGCACGATGCAACCTTCGCGCAGCATCATATCTCATTCGCCGGATATCACCTCCTTGGGCATTTAAATATGATTGCTCCATACCATCAGATGCCATAATGTCAAGTGATGCATGATTTCTCAAAGGATTATCGAGAAGCCATGGGTATTGGTTAGACCAAATTGCAAAATAAGCATCCGCTTCATACAGTCGCTCTTTCCCCAAACCAGACTTGCTTAATTGAGTCAAGAAATTTTGAGCCTTCCATCTAGGTACAATGGCACCGAATGCCAAATCTGCATAACCAGCATGCATGTTTATCTCTACATTATGCGAAATATAAATACTGGTTGCACGGCATCAAGATATCTTTACCTTCATTGTGGAACCTCCAACGATAGTGATCAATATATCGTGAAGACTGTATATTGGCATGAATCAAAGAGGGATAGCGTAAGAAATTGATGTAAAGTGTATCCCAATAAGTGATTCTGGTGAGTGAGCTATCATCATCAACATCAACATCATCGACGATATCATCTTGAAAGTAACAATGTTCGTTAGAAGCCATTGAAGCGCAAAGAGTAAATCTAGATAAATCATCCAACCGGTCATTTTTAGATACGTTAATGAAATGTACTCTGATATCACCAGTGTTGTCCAAGGCAAGTACTTCCTGTTAAAATATTTTAGATATCCAGTAGTCAAAGTGTCAATTATAGATATCATTTACCTCATCCAGTGACTGGAGTGGATCAGTGTTATAGATTATAATTTCTCTGAAGAATGGGTAATTCAAAAGCTGCTGTACAAGTTGTTTAATAGCGTATATCCGAGTCGATTTTTTCATTATGATGGCGGTGAGAGGCTTAAGTTGCTCGTACTCTTGTTTATGTAAAAGAGATGCCGTATTTTTGAACATTTCTTTTGTGAAAATGCTCTTTTGTACTTGTCGTTCTTGTGTGGATAGAATTGTTTGGATGCTGTCTAGTCGGTAATCCAAATCTTCAGGAAGATGATCCATGCCTTGACCTTGTTTTCTATTATACAATAATCCATCACTGCCGGTGTGCAGGAACCACAGACGAGGAAATACTTCAAAATGTACCAAAAATACAAACAGAACGCAAGCAAATGCGAGTTTACGATGGTTCAACAACCACGCAAAGTGTTGTGCCATTTCAAAAAGATACAATCGAAGATTCCTCAACAAGAGTAATTTGACCGAGTGGGAATGATTGGGGCGGCGAATGAAATATGTGGAAAAGAGAATGGCAAAAACCAAGGAGACGGCCTTTTAACCAATGAGAATTGCCAAAAAGTACCTGGGTCCAGGTCCATTGGCGGACGTCATCTTTTACTGGGTTCACTTGTTGGCATTCATTGTTTTCTTATTACAGTCATTTCAGAAAGTAAAGTCGCTGATTTTGAATTTGATGTTGTGCAAAAAAATTGTGTGTTCAACAATGATGTCGATTGATCCAAAAATAAAGATGTGTTCACGTGCCATGAACCTCGTTTATTTTTACTTGTCGCTTAGTAATTATCCAATAAAATTTCTTGGCATTAATTATTTTTATAAAAAAGGGAGCAATTTTTTTTTTTTTTTCCTATTTGCAATTTATTTTACAGACATTAAGATATGAGTATGTAGTTTCTTTAAGAAGATGGACAAGGTCATGTTGTTGATGAGAATGGAGTTGAGCCCATGGACATTGTTATTGATGAGGAGCTATTCGCTATCGAAACAATAAGTTCTCGTACTCAATTCCTGAGGAACAAACCTGCTGAAAGACCTTCTAATCTTGCAATATTTCCAGTTACAAGTACGAGGATCAATGAAGATATTGACATGGAGTTATGTGGCAAACGACGGTATACAGTTTATTCCGATGAAGACAGGACTCGATTTTTTCATTTATTTTTCAGCAAATGCTTGAATGCTTCTGCTGCTGCGAGACAATTAGGCATTCATATCCGAGCAGCGCAGAGATGGGTTAAACGTTATTACGAGGACCCTGAAAGCATCTTCGAAAAGAAGAAAAAGTCAGGTCGGCATCGTATTCTTGGGGAGGAACATAAGCAGTTTCTTTTGAGTTACATTGATGAGAATCCTTCTGCTGTTGTAACCGAAGTAGCAGAAAGTTTAATGCAAAACTTTGTGGATCTTAATCTTTCTCGTAGCACTGTTTATAATTTTATGACAACCGAGTGTAATCTATCTATTAAGCAGGCACAATTCCAGTCCGTAGAAAGAAATAGCGAAGAAAAGATTCAACAAAGATACGATTGGGTACAAAAGTGGCAGCAAACTGACTTAGATTTCATGACAAACTGTGTCTTTCTTGATGAATCAGCCTTTCATATCAATTTAAAACGGGGTATAGCCTGGTCAAAGAAGGGAACTCCCGCAATAGTTACAGTGCCTACAACTAAAGCGAACGCAACATCGATTTTAGGTGCAATATCTACAACTGGTTTAATCAATGTCAGTTTGAGAGTTCCAAAACGTATTAAAAAGAGAAAGATTGGGCGTTCAACCGATGGTCATAGCATAGGAACAGTGACAGGGCATTATCTAAGATTTTTAAAGGCTACCCTCGACGAAATGGATAAGTATCCCCAAATGAAAGGGCACTACCTTGTCATGGATAATGCTCCCATTCACAGCTCAACTGATATTGGTAAGTATATCAATTCTCGAGGATATAGGTACGTTTATCTTCCTCCTTATTCTCCTGAATTGAACCCCATTGAACAGTTCTGGTCCGTTGTCAAGAACAAAGTGAAACGAAATAAACTTTTGGAAAAGGAAACGTTAATGACCAGAATTAGTGAAGCGTGCGATAGTTTGTATTTAAGCGATTTCAAAGGTTTCGTTTCTCATTCTGCCAAATGTTTTGACAAGTGTCTCAACAAAGAAAGGTTATAATGTCTTTATCCAACTTTAGGAATTCGAACAGTTTCTGTCGGGTGATCTACGCCAGCCAACAACAACAACAACAACAACAAAAAAGACAGATAAGAGAGTGGACAAGAGAGTGGACAAGAGTGGACAAGAGTGTGATATTTGATTGGTTGTTTTTTGACCACACCATTTTTTTTTTTTTTTTTTTTTAAAAAAAAAGACCCAGTTTTTTCTTTCCCAAAGTAATATGAATATACTGTATATCTTTCATCACACAGTAGCAAGGTTTCCTTGCTTTGGAAGGACGTTTCAAATGGGCATTGGCGAAAAGTAGTGCTTTAGAGGAACCTGCCAGCGGGAGTGGTAGCTTATGGGCTGTGAGAAATCACAATACTAAAAAAGTGCGAACTCTGCCATGCGCTCTTCAGTAACCTTTTGACCTCTTTGTTTGTCACTGCTTTGACTGGTTCATCAGCCGACATCTGGTGCTTTTAAAGTCTTGACAAGTAAAGAACGCTACGTGTAGTACTGATTGTTACTCCCAAGACTCCAGTGTTATTCTAGTTCAAAGATCGGATATGTTTGAACAGCTCGTTATTCTTTGGAAAATGGCCACTTGATGATTCAAGACCCCTCTTACATTACCCACCTTCCTTTACATAGCATCCTAAAGCTCGATCTGACCATTAAGGTTGCAAATACGTACAGTATATGTAATTTACCGCCTTTATCGGGGCTGTACGTGTCAATAAATCACCGAAAAATGTAAAATGTCTCACAGCGACATACACATATTACATACATGTTATATACGTTTAAAAAGCTGTAAATTGATAATATGTAACCAGGCAAAGTTGATATAATAAGAATCCATAATAAGAGATACTCTATACGAAGGGAGGGGATAACCTATATGTGTATAATGGCTACGGCTACAAGCATTAGTTAGGACCAGTTCTAACAGTGTTGCCGGGTTGCCTGTATCTTCTGCAGTGTCTTTCAGTATGTTCAACAACTTTTGAACGACAAAGGATCCCTTTGAGTTGATGAGTTGGTATGTCTTTCCACAATTAGGCCAAGTGTTAGAAAAAGTCGTGCCAGTGAAGGTTGTTTTATTATAAACCCCAAATTCGATGTTACCCTTACGCGTCGTGATCGGCTTTAATAAATATTACAAGCCATCATAGACATAGATCTAATTCTTTATTGAAGGACTTTATCACTGCATCAAAATCCGAGTCAGCGAGATTATGCAGTTTGCGACTCTCTGGTTTCAATTTGAGACGAGCAAAGGGTGATCTAATCGAGGGATTGAGTAAAAAAAAAAAGTTATGGAGAAAACTTTGATTACCTTTCATTAAATTTCGTTTGATGGAATTCGGCTTCTGCAAGATTGATAATGATATCATTTTCTATTCCTCGTCTTTGTGATGCCGTTTGGAGGATGATCAAAGTGTTTTTGGCTTCACAGAAGGATATGAATAAAGAGGGAAGAATAAGTGAGAGGGAGTCGATGCTTGATTCCAACTATACCTCGATGTTCCCATTCCAATTTTTCAACAGGATCAGTTTCTTCTCGGAAAAGTTCAAATTGACGCCTTATACGCTTTCGTAAATAGTATTGGTTTTTATTAGGCAAAGCCTTATTGGCCGCTTTCAGAAAAGTGCGGTACATACTCTGTGTAATAATGAATTAAAAGATGTATGATAAACCGAGCACTCCACTCAGCATCACAAAGAAAATCAAAATGAATTTGAATGCCCGAAAAAGTAGCCAATGTCTTTTTTTACGTTGCAATCTGGATCTTTTTCTTATTTTTTTCAACTCCTCATCAACTATACAGCCTTATTGATGAACCTTTTCTCAACAAAAAAACCGACTTCCTTGGCAGAATTACGTTCACGGGCGGCCATAGATCAGACGGATGTTACCAAGTATGCCATAAGGCGGTGGGTTTTTTCGGTCAACCGTCTATATGAAGAGGTACGAATGTTCTACCTTTTTTTTTTTTTGTATAACTCGTGTGCTTTCAAGTAACTTCTACTTTTTTTTTTAACAGGGTGATAATGCCATCAGGTTAGGTGATATAGAGAATGCATACGTGTATTATATGAAAGGCTGTAGGTAAGGCACTTCATAAAGAAGAAGAAGCATTTATTCAGCCAAGAACTAGAAAGTAATGATAATTTGTCACTATATCATCGTAGCATCATGCTGGAAATTATCAAGCAACATCCTGAATATTCCACAACACAAAGGGATCCATTTTACGTACAACTTCGAAAGGTAAATTAGTAGTAAGAGTGAGAGCTTGAAAATCTTGATTGTATTTTATCGAGGGGGAGACTAATTTTAAACGTTTTATATATATATTTAGCGAACAAACAGTGAGGTTATCAACATATTAGAAGATATTGGGGAAAAGCTACAAGTGCTATATAATCAAGGTGATCAGCAGTTACCTTCAGAAAAAACACTCGAAGACGGCGACCCTGATCTTGAACGTACTCTCGAAAAATACCCTCCCTTGTCATCATCACCTGGTTTATCTGCCTTGGACAATCTTCCACCTGTACCTGATCATGTACCATCCTTAAAAAGTGAGGATAATATTGAGAAGATGACGAATGATATGTCAAAAGGGAAAGGTTCTTCCTCAGCATCGTTATTACCTAAAAACAACTCCAATCATCTGATACATTCACCAGACTCAACTAAAACTAGCACAAGCAGCACTATTCAACAGCCATCATCATCATCCACTGAAAGATCACCGCCATCATCGGTTGCCATCCATCTGCCCCCTCGTAGCAACAATATCTTTCCTAAATCAGGTCAAGTTGAACCCCTTGAACTTGCAAAATGGATCACACGGAAAGATAACCCCGCCAGTATTCTAATTTTGGACGTACGACCTCGAGACATGTTTCGTCGTGCTTGCATAAAACATAAATGGATGGTACAAATTGAACCTCTGGTGTTGCGTAAAGAGTGAGTTTATCAAAAAGATAAGAAAATGAATCATATTCGTATTTACTATATGATATTTTTTAGTACAACTTCATACAAAGTACAGGACTCGCTGGTATTGAATCCAGAGGCGGAACAACAACTTTTTGAACAGCGGCATATGTTTGATTTGGTAGTACTGTATGATCAAAACTCTCCATCTTCGACTCAAATGAACCTTCCTATCAAGTACCTGAAAGATGCTATTTATGAATTGGAGTTTGCGAAAACTTTACCTTGTATGCCAATTATACTAGCTGGTGGATTTGATGCATGGGTGGCCGCTGTAGGACCTCGCGGTGTATATTGTTTTGATGACAACAAAAAGGAATCAGAAAGTACACCTCACATTACCAAGCCATTTGTAAAATCAAATCAACATCACCCTGAAACATCATCATCGTATTACGAAAAAACGGAAATCCCAGTGGTAAATCACGATATCTATGATTACGTAAGTTAATGCTGTATGTTTTCAAAAACTCTTTTCAATTTTTATTCATCTCATATCTATCAAACAGTTTAGCTATAAACAACGGAGTGGCCAGTTACAGTCAATGAGCCGATCCAATCAAGTACCTCAATCCTATCAACGACAACAGCCATTCGGCCAGTATCAATATGTCACCAATATGCCAATGCCAGTGCCAGCGTCAGTGCCAGTTCCAGTGCCTACATCAACTCCAGCGATAAAAAACAATGCTTATGGTGTACCGCCAGTTGGTATTTATAACTCTGATGGTAGTGATGGAGCAATGTTCTCATCTCGCTACCCTGAAATTTCTCCAAACATATCAACACCTTCCAGTTTACAACGACAGAACACATTTATTGATAATCCATTTCATGGTTTTACTGCTACTTCAAACAATATATACGACATTCCACCTATACCAGCAAAACCAACACGACCTTTACCACAACCGCCATCTTCTTCCAGAGGTGATTCGACATCGTCACATTATCATCAATTGTCGCCGTCGCCTGTGAGTCCTACCATATTGTCAGATGCAAATTCTACTCACAAGAACAAGAACATCAGAAGCAGCAACAACAACAACTCTACACATTTCGGAGGTGCAGGTACAAACTCTCGTATTGCTCCTGTCTCTGGTAGTTCTTTCTCTCAATTAGGCGGGGTATTAATTGGCACCACAGGTTTAAAGAATTTGGGGAATACTTGCTACATGAATTCAATCATACAGTGTTTGAGTGGAACTCTTCCATTCGCACGCTATTTTATATGTATGTCATGAATCTACTCTGTTTGCAAAGATGATTTTAATCTTTATTATATATTTGTAGCTGGAATGTTCAAGCAGCACATCAACAAACAAAATCCATTGGGCACAGGTGGTGTTCTTGCAGAGAAATTTGCTGAACTGCTTCGAGTGATGTGGAGTGAAAATTACAATTTCATATCTCCTGTGACATTTCGGGTAAAATGCTAGTGTATATATATAAAGGGTAGGGAGGGAGGAGCATGAAATAATACCCATCTCTTTTTACATAAATTGCAGGAAGCTTTGGTGAGGTTTGCACCACAATATTCTGGTACTGAGCAACAAGATTCACAAGAATTTCTCAACTTTTTATTGGATGGTATTCATGAAGATCTTAATGCGATCCCCCAGCAACAAAAGGCTGCTTCTTCCGTTGAAGACCCTACTGAAGAAGCTCGTTTTGAACAATTACCTGATTATCAAGCGAGTGCTTTGGCATGGGAAAAGTATATGGCACGAAATGCTAGTGTCGTTGTCAGTTTGTTCCAAGGTCAATACCGAAGTCGATTGTCTTGTTTGACATGTAAAACAACTTCTACTACTTACAATACTTTTATGTCGCTATCATTACCTATTCCTTCTAACAAACGAACCAAGCTTTCTGGCAGTGGTGTCTCATTGTACCAATGTTTGGATTTCTTTGTCAAAGAAGAAATATTGGAGAAATCGGAAGCATGGTAAACATACATTCCTTACACTAAATCACCGAACTCTTTTATTAACCTAGTGTTTATTCAATAGGCGGTGTCCCAAGTGTCAAAAGTTGAGAAAGGCGAGCAAGACCTTGACTCTATCAAAACTACCAGACGTCTTACTTATTCATTTGAAACGATTTTCATTTGATGGTCCTTTCCGCAACAAGTTGGAAACATCTGTTGATTTCCCAACAAAGTAAGTAGAAGAGAGAGAGAGAGAAAGTAAAAAAAGAAAGCTAACTATCGCACATATATAGGAACCTTGACTTGACTCGTTATGTTCCCAAAACGATGATTCCTCCACATTCAAATCCACCAATATTAAATTATGATCTATACGCCGTTTCAGTAAGCTCTATCCACACTCTCTTCCACGATAATCCAATTAATCTCTCTTTGATTTCAATTAGAACCATTATGGGTCGCTGACAGGTGGTCACTGTAAGTAATAGCTGAGATATATCAATGGGTTTGGCTTGTTTTTACTTATAGATCTTTTGATAAAATACAGATACTGCCTGTGTAAGGAACGGTTACAGAGGAGAATGGCACAACTTTGATGATACTCGATTCTCAGTTTGTGATGAATCCAAAGTTAAGGTGAGAGAAAACAAAACTTTTTTAAACTGTTTTAACAACTCGCATGAATGTTATAGGGTCGTGCCGCATACAATTTATTTTATGTTCGATCTACTGTCAAATAATTCCTTACAAATACAAACATTACATATAAATAAACCACTAGTGTCTTTTTCATGCTGTATTCTAGTGAAAACATGTCACTTTTTACTTTATTGATTGGATATTGGATTAACAAGCTTCATTTCCAAATATAGCTGCTGCAGCTTTAGCCATTGCCGCCTGGGCAGCCGCCTGGGCAGATGCATAATTAGTAGCTAAAATAGTATCCATAGCAGCCAAGATATCAGCTTCCCACCACCCCATTTCATAATCAACCAATCCGAAACGTTCCAATTTGTCTGCCCAAGCGACGACTCTTTCACGCAATTGACATAGCTGTTCAACTGTCATTTTTTCATCATCACTACTTGGTTCATGTCGTTGTGCCAAGGCATACAACCAGCAATTATTTAAACCTGCCCAAAATTGCTCTCTATCAATGGCATTATATGGGTGGTCGTCCGAAGTCAAGCCTAATATATATGATTAAAAAAGTAAGAGATACAGTTTTTTGGAAAGAAAATACTTACCCAACTGTTCACAATGATCAACTACAGCGCTTGTGGCATTGCTGAGAGTTCGAAACCCACTCACCATGTTTCGTTGTTCAATATGATCAAGAGTTTTTTTCAATTGGTTTTGAATTTCTTCGAAATTGGTTGTAGAATCCATATTGATCGAGGATGATGAAGAAGAAGCTTGAAGGTTGTTCTCTTCTATGGCTGAAGCTGGTCGTTGATTTTCGGTTTCGATTTTTATATCTGTGTTGGTGTCATTATTGCTATTGATCAAAGAAGAAGAAGAAGAAGAAGAAGATCGTTGGGCTTTATCATCCAGTTCGGAGGGACTTGTCTCAATTTCTTCAACTTTAGTTGCTATTGTTTGTATTGGAACGTCTTCAGCTTTGATCGAAGTAATGTCTATCAATTCCTGGTCCTCTTGACTTGGTGAAGCATGTGATGATTCTTCTTGTTTTGCTTGGTGGGTTAGCGGGGAGGTGGATACGTTAGTTTCAGGCGAATGAGGTGTTAGAATAGTCTGTGTCTCTTCCAATTTGATACTGTTGTCTTCTACTTTGGTCTTTTTAATGTTACTCGAGTTTTCTTGTCGCATGTCGATTCTTGTGTGAAGACAAAATAAAAAAGGTGGGTTGCACTCTGAAACGGGCGGAAAATCGGCGCTCAAAATCCACTTTTTAAAAAGCCGGTCTTTTAAAAATGAAAATCGATTTTAAGGGGTAAAAATGTGTATTCGGGTAGAAGTGCTGAGTACACTGGCTTATTGATCATTCGTTAAAGACTCGTACCTTGATGAGTAGATTTGGTATTAATAAAAACCGGTACTGGTCTTGGTTTTAGTTAGGTCAGGTGTTGAAAGTTGTCAAGATTAAAAATAATTTGAAAGCTTTACTTGTGGGTGAATACCACCAAGAGTATTTCTTTGCTCTTCTTTTACTTTTCTCTCCTCTATCATACTGGAAATCTTATACATACACATACTCAATAATGGAGGAAAAAGATATACTACGACCTCTAACTGAAGAAGACTATAATAACATGTCTGTGAAGGATATTATTTTTCACAAGCAACGATTGAAACAGCAACAACAACAAGAGCCTCTGGGTGGTGGTAAGTGTCGTTTTTAAGAATCATACTTTGTTAAAAGTACTGTATCGTGTTCGGACTTTTTCCCCCTCTTCCCCTCCCCCTCATAAAAAAAAAAAAATACAAGCTCAAAGTCGACCAGGTGATGACAATGAAGAAGGTGATGACGACGATGATAGCTATGACGATGTTGACCCTGGACCCTCAATAGCTCCCCCTCGACCTACTAGGAAAAGAAAAAGGAATCAAACAACGGTGGACAAACAAAAAAAGAAGGTCGCTGAAGCCAAAAGAACAAAAGCAGCCACAGATATCTCTATTAGAAAATGTCCTCATTGTGTCCGTGAGGGATACTATACGACCGACGAACATCACAGTCGCAGTACAAGTAACAAGTGTGAATATGCCAAGAGGTTACGTGCTCAGAAAGTAAAAGACAGGGAAGAAGTGGAAGAAGCACGGACTGTATGCGGAGAACCTCCCGCCCCAATCCAAGGAACGGACATTGTCACTCGAAAAATTGGTCAAAAGTCGTTGCTGCATCTGGAACCAGCGCGGAGGGGTAACTTGACTGGTGGTATCAACAACATGGTAGGTTACATCCGTAACGTGGTTATCAAGGCACATCTGTTTATGACCTATTACGTTTATGATACATAAAAAATAGCCGACCCGTACAAGAAGCATGGTTTAACAATAGCATGCATTATGCGGTATGCGGTATGTCAGCTCATTATTGGAACTCCCATCGCCACTAATAATGTTATACACCTGCCTCTTGCCGATGAGATGAAAAGATATTTTGATGCTCTACAACTAATTTTACAAGCTAATGGTCAAACTCTACTGGTCACCTCACCATATCATGGCAGTAACTTTTCCGGTGTGGTCCGTGAAACTATGACCCATTATAAAAATGCGTTTACCAATCGTATTGTGGAAGATATGATACCTAGGATTGGAAGTCGTTTTTTTTTTTTTTTTTTTTTTTTTTTTTTTGGGGGGGGAGGGGAGGGGAAGGTACTATCAAGCGTGATGCGGATTTATTAGGATTCTATAATGTTGATCGTCTCAAGGGTAACTTGGTAAACTTACCTGCTCAATTATCAAGTCTGGAAAACCGAAGCTAGTGGTGTGTATATCCAACGCATTCAAGATGAAGCCTCGAACGATCTGTTGGTGATTAACTGTATGTCCCTGTGGAAAGCTTATGTTAATCCTTTTCGATCCGCCTTGAATACTCATTACAAGGAATTAACCAACGCTATCGTGTCTACTCGAGGTCTACTCGAGGCCGCTCTGGTTTGGCAACTTGCTTAGAATCTGCATTTACCTTACTCCAAGAAGGTCTCCCTTTGGACCCTACCAGAAGCTTTTGTATGTCTCGTCTTGCGCTGGTTATTGCCATGATGGAACTTCTACGCCTACAGGCTCAATGTATAGAACTAATACGAACAATATCTAATAAGGATGGGTTTGTTTCCATTATCACTGATGCACATTGGGAAGAAACACGGTTTAATGCTCAAATTGCTGATATGGAGGCCCAAAGACGACGGTTGCAAGATTTGATTACCGCTATGGATCAACGTCAACAATGTGACAATAGTGATGCAAGATTAGACTGAACCACCAGTTGCAAAGAGTGATCTACACTATACAAAAGCCCCCAAAACAGTATAAAGCAAGGACAGGCGACCGACACAATCTTACCAGGCTTTACTATGGCAACAACAATGATGGGAACGCAGGGCTCCTCCAAGATATGATAAACTTGATACCACAAGCTACAATGACTCGACCCAATATGGATATGCCGCCTTCTCTCACCATCGACTATATCACTGCAATATCCATATTCTCATCAAGTATGCCTACAAGATTGCCTTGTATTTTGAAAGATACAATAATGCCCAAATTCGTGCGGCAAGTTTGATGCAGAAGACAGATCAGATCAGTTCCACAATGTCCTCAAGGTAGACTGTATGTAACTCGGCTGTCTCCTATACTGCGCACAATGATCCTGGCCTCCATAATCATTCTCGTCATCTGCACCTTGAAGCTTGGCAAAAAATGATGAAAATCGCTCGTGGAGCTCGGCAACAAATCATTCAATCAAGGCGGTGCTTGGAGAATCTTGACGAGCAAGAGTTGGATCACATCATCACTAGGTAGCGCCTTTTCAACTTGGTCCCTAGTCAGTCTTTTATTAAAAAGCACAACAAGATTGACAAGACAGCCATGCAAACAATTATGCCTGCGACAGGATTTTCGGACCGTGGTGCCCCTCCTCAAGAATTGGATACGATTTTAAACTTGACCAAAATCAAAGGCACAAGAAGGTGAATGTATGATTTGTAAACCTCAGGATTCAACGAATTCTGCATTACCACTATTTTACTTGCCTTTCCCCCCATTATAAACATGTGAACAATAGAATGGGATTCAAGGGATATATCCATACAGACGGCTTCTCAGTATCGGTACCATTCACCAAAGAAATTGTGCCAGATAGCAATGTTTCGTTACCAAGTTTGGAGGCTAATGATTTTGAAGATGTGAATCTTTTTTTCTTTCTTTTTTTTTTTTTTTTTTTTTTTTTTGTGGAAAAAGTCTGCACCGTCGAAGAATCCCCATCTTGTTCCTGTGGTTGTTTTTAGCAAAGCCCAATTTGATCAAATCATTAGATTTTTGGATAATAATCAGCTTATTTCGTGTTACCGCGGCGCTTGAATATGCAAATCGGCGCTCAAATAAATAGACTTTGAATTACTCACCCAAAAAAGGATGTCCAAAAACCATGAAAATTGGACTGATAAGCGGATTTTGATCAAAATCCGCGAACTCTTTTGGGATGGATCGGATACTGAATCTTTGTAACGAAGTTTCTCTAACGGGACCCCACCTTGTTTTTTTTGTTCTTTTTCTCTTCCCATCTTAAAATCCAAATGCCCAACAACATTACTTTTATCAACGAAAACGAAAACTTCTCCCGCGAGCAACAACAAGATACCCCTGTATCTTCTCCCGTTGCCATGCCAACCTCGGTTGCTGTGGTGCCTGAATCCGATGCTGCTAGGCGCAGAGGAGGATGGACAGACGATCGGGAGCTCGGGCTCATGACCGCTTACCTGGAGAACAGGCCATATGCTGTGGCACATGGCCAAAAAACTTTGGCTTGGGAACGGGTCATCGTTCACGTCAATTCAATCCGGTCAGGGAACCTGCCACCTCTGGCTGTGGATGCAGTCAAAAGGAAGGTGAGGTCGTTAACCGACTCAAAGGCCCCACAATTTCAGCAAGGCCCTAACGACCGGTTGTCAGGGGTCACGTCGACCGATCTCCGCTGGATGCCATGATCTACCAATGCTGGCAATCTGTATGTTTTATATGAACTATGTATGATAGCACAGACTAATGATTTATTTATATCATAGGAAAAGGCACATAGGGAAGCCACGAACGAGCAGCGCCGGGCCGAGACTGAACGTCTTGCAAGACTGCGTCAGTTGGAGCAAAACATCGTTGCTGCTTCCACCTACTGTCGACCATTGAATGGTGATCTATTCCCGGATGTTCACCCCCTCATAGTCGCCCTCGCCCTAGGTTCCGACGCCCTCAAACCCAAGAAGAAGTAGAAGTAGGAGGATCAGAAGAAGAAGAATCAGGAGAAGAAGATGAAGGAGCAGTAGAAGAAGAAGCAAGAGAAGAAGAACAAGAAGAAAATGGCAATGATCGCCGCCAAGCTCGTCGTATCTCATATGCGATGTCAAACCCATGGGCTGCCACTGCACGTCTCAACCAGCGTATTGGTGATTTGGCGCGCCAAAATGAAGAGGCACACCATGCTGAAGCGGCCGACCGGCAAAGAAACCACGATGAGCTGGTTGCCATCATGAGGACTGGTAACGACCATGCCCTAAAGACAGCCACCTTTTTGGAGGATATTGTTCGTCGGAACCAGGAGGCTGATTGTCGAAACCAAGAATACCACCGTCAAACGGTTGAACTTTTTCAAAAGACGATGGAATCCCAAAACATGATGATGAGCATGATGATGCAGCAAATGCAGCGCATGCCTGCCCCCGCCCTCTACCAACCCCCTCACCAATACAACTTTCCCGCTCCCCCTCCTACTCAACCAATCTCCACCTCTTTCCCAACACTACATACACAAACACAGCCACAACCACAAAGACTTAGTAATTCACGCAATTGATTAATAAAAAGTTCCTTTATTATTATTATTATTATCATATTTTTTTTTTAAAAAAAAAAGAGTGGGGTTCAAGTGTACTTGCATAAACATTTATTCCAAACCAGGAATTCCATAGTCACCTTGGTTAAGCACACTTCCAATATATTCTTCAATAGAAGGCGGTGAGACACGAAAGCGACTTGTTGCTGGGGACCCATACTGGCAGGTGTGAATGTTTTTGAAGAAAGTGGCAATCACAAAAGAAGCACAGGAAAACGCATGGCATACTTGAACTTGATATGACTGAAGAAGATGGAAGTTTTTCCAAATTCCCATTCAACAGCCACACGTTGACTAGCCATCGCCTTGTTGATGTCTTGTCGGATTCCTACAGTGAAAAGGTGGTATAACATGGTTGTGTTAAAATTGCATGTCCTTTATTCATATTGTATAATAACTAAACTATACCCTATACATTATAAACTATTATCTATTGTCTGCTACCTATCAACCCACTTACCTTGTTCGTTCCTTTCCTCTTCGGTTTCGGCATCCCTGTTAATGATAAATGGGCGGATCAATTCCGCGGATTGGACATATGCAGGATCGCCATACAAGGCAAACCCACTGATGTACCGCTCCAGCAGTTCCCTGGTGCCTGTGCCGTTCGCGATCCGTTCATCGTGTTGGGTTCCTGGAAGAGATCCCATCATGCTGACAGTGATACCATCAGGCGTCGTGATGGCCTGGTACTTCAGGCAATGGTAATGCTAGTCGAATACGTATAAAAGAGTAAGTTAAAGGTAACATTATTGAGTATACACCACCTTGTTGTCACTTACTTTCCATCCGTTGTACATCAGGCGTTGTTCATCTTGTCGCATATAAGGGCGGCATGTTGGCTGCATAGTGCCGTCGATAAAACCAACGACATCACGGACTTCACCGCCTAGTTACAATCAAAGACTTGTTAGTATATTGTGATTTTGTCCAATTTTTATAGTTATGCTCCTTACCAGTAGCCCTGATAGCGGCCGCAAAACGGACCAAGTTTTCGGGGCGCATGTGATGAGTGTTGAACTTCATCCTGTGCTTGATTTTCGGGAATACCATCGACACCATCCCAGTCGTGATAAGAGATGCTGCCGAGTAGCTTGACAAGTTAAAAAAATGTCGGATGTCCACCAAACTTGAAGGAAAGGCAAGGCGACGCGAAAAAACCGCCAGTCCAAATTCACGAGTCACCTTGAAGGGGCGACCAGGAGCGCCTACATCAATGGTCTCGGGCAGGTCCATTGCGACACATATACGACGAATCTACATAAAATAAAGAACATAAAGACATTTCATTAGTACCAGTTAAGTACACATGTATGACACTTACGTCGTTATGCGTGAATCGAAAGAATTCTTTACTTTTACTGTCGGTGAATCGTTGAATATCCAAGCGAGGACGTCGTAGCCGTGTTCGAGGAAGTTGTAATGGTTGCTGGTGTTGGTGTTGGCCTTCGTCGTTAAGGTCTACTTGTCGTTCGTGAAAAGCAAAGGCCATTTCAATTTCATGTAATTCACCTAAAAGTGAGAGCGTTTGATTATCCACAGTATTCATTGACATGGTATTGAGTTTATTGAAAAAGAAAGAAAGAAAAAAAAAAGTGGGAAGGGCGGCTTTTTAAAAATATATTGTCGTGAGTAAAGTAAGTTTGTTTTCGGTTATCAAAAAGTGCGGTGAGTCAAATGGAAGGGCGGCGGTTCAACGTTAGTCTACAAACCTTAAATCTTACTTTTTTCCGCTTCTATTTACCGTGGAAAACCTATCACAGGGTTGGCCTCGAAATGTAGGACTTTATTGAAGCGGGCTGTGATGAAACAAAAGGAGACTTGAAACCCCGATACCTACTTTTGTTAACATCATTCCTCTCTCCCTATTTTCACCCTGCTCTTTCTCCTCTTCCACTCTTCCTCACCATACTCTCTTTAGTATAGTATAGTATAGTATATATATCTTATTCCATTATTTTAATAAAGATATCGATTTTTAAATTCTTGATATAACACTAGTCTTTTATACATTGACAATTTGTGATACAACTACAGGTTTTTTCCATAAAAATTGAGGTTTTTGAAATTTGTGATTCGGGTCTTTGAAATTTTATTTACAGCCTTTGACTTTTAATTTTACTCCGTTTGAATAGTACTTTGTTGCCTTTGAGATGAACATCTTAGTGTAGAAAGCTTCTTTTTTTAGCATCCATGATGGCATGCCGAATAGCGGGTTTCGAATGACTAATGACATTCATCAGGGGTAATCATGCAAGCCCTATAGTGCCGTGAAGGCAGTGCACATTTTTCGATATCGAAACAAAGTCATTCAAGCAAGTTAAAAAGTCTCAGTGGGAGTTTCACTCAATACATTTTACGTAGCTATTTAAAATTCGAAAACTTGTATCCACTCGATTCCAAGTAGTTTGAAGTTTTTTTTAAAAAAAACAAGTTTTATTGCGAGGTTGAATCTCGAAATTCTTTTTTTAAATTAATGTCTGCATTATGCGCAACTAGCTCTTTCATGTGCTCTATCGATTCATCAGTGATTTCTTGGTTTCTTCGCCTGGTAGGGAATTTCTTCTTGACTTTATTTATACGGTATTGAATAGACCCGGTGCACATCCCGGTTACGTAGTTGATCTCCCTGACGCTCATTCCCATATCATAGTAAAGATAAAGGACATTACGACGATCATCTTTTGTGTACGTTTTTCTTCTTTTAACAACCTTGAGGGTCGCTGGCTTCGATTTTGTCGGATCCGATAAATCCATAGCTTCACAAGTGGTCAATGAATTTGACTGATCACTTAGAGGGGGGTTTGTGGCGGATTTCCCCCTTTTTTTGATCACAGGTGGTGTATCAAGGTTATTGTGAGTACTTTTGTCTGTCTCATTACTTGTGTCGTTTGATGTTAGGTCGTGAAGTTTAAAAGATTGCATATGACTACTGATATTTTCTGTATATTCGTTGATGTCCATGTAATCGAGTCCATTGATTTCCCTTTCAGAATGCTGCTTTTTTTTACGTGGAAGTGATTTAGTGACAGATTGAAAGATTGACATGTTTAATGTTGACATTAGTTGAAAAAGCTCTCCACAACATATTTAAAAGTTTTTTGAACTATTGAAATGACCTCATTGGAAGATACTTATGTAAACATTTCGAACCAAGACAATCACTGTACAACGTTTAAGTTATATTGACAAATTGTATCATTGAGATTGCTTAAAAACTTATATTTTTTTGTGCTAAAACAGTTTGATGACTTCATAAGGTACGCCGAATCCGTACAGTTCACTGTGCTTACTAAGCAGTATGCTCACTATGCTCAGTGTGCTTAGTGCGCTCATTTTGTTCATTTTGTTCATTTTGTTCATTTTGTTCATTTTGTTCATTTTGTTCATTTTGTTCATTTTGTTCATTTTGTTCATTGTGTTCATTACGCTCACTGTGTTACTTATGTTCATAAAGTTCATTGCGCTCATTGTGTTCATTACGCTCACTGTGTTACTTATGTTCATAAAGTTCATTGCGCTCATTGTGTTCATAATTTTGCTCCTTGTGTTCATTATGTTCACTAAAATGTTCATTATGTTCATTAACTTTTAGCCTGTTTTTTCTTCTGTTCACAGCGTTCACAGCATTCAATAGCTTCATTCCGCTCGCTGAGTTCATTGAGTTCATAATGTTCAGTCTGTGTTTTAAGTTCATTGGGCTCCCTTTGCTCACTTCGCTCATTACGTTCATTGTGTTACTTATGCTCATAAAGTTCATATCGTTCATTGAGCTCAATATGCTCACTAGACTAATTTGGTAATGAAATACCTTTCAATTTTACGTCATTTTCTTGACAACTACTTGATGCATTATGTCATTTTCTTGACAAGTACTTGATGCATTATTATGAAAAACACATCATAAAATATCGTTAGCCTTTTTTTTTCTTTCCTAATTTCTTCGAATCATACAAAATGTCAAATAAGTTTATAATGGACGAACACTGTGATTTAGTCACGGATAATCATATCAATGATATTACTGAACCTGCCCAATTTATAATGGACGAGCACTGTCAATTGGTATCGGACTCCTTTCCTGGTTTGGAAGATGATGTTATGATGCAAACAGAAGATAGCTCTCAGAGAGGGGAAGTTCTTGACGATTTTGCCCACACTGTAGAAATGGAATGGAGTAAACGCCATAACGAGGTACAGCAACTTTTTTCCTTGTCCAATTTCCAGCCTGAGACAACAAACCTCAACACCGGAACCTCTCCCTCAAAAGCAGCGAAAAAATCTGCCAAAACTACCGCTCCATTAGCATTTGATATGATTCCCGATGCCAGACAGATAGTTAAGCGCCAGTATCGCAAGTACAGTGAACAGCGGGCAAGTCTTACTTTTTTTTTTCTTTTTTTTTAACACTATGCTGTTTGAAATTGATACTAGGTCAATGAGCTCTTTCGTTTGGTTTTCGAAGAACACAAGTTTGCGGCAGAAGCTGCTTGGGAAACCGGAATTGTGGTTAGTACTGCACAGCACTATGTCCGCAAGGCACGTCTCCTGATCGAAGAAAAAAGAAAACAAGAGTGTATGGAAATTGATGAAGACGAGGTGGAAGTCCCTACCGAGCCAGTTGAGTCCAAGGAACGAAAATACGGCAATCAAAAACTGTTTAACCAACACACTGCCTTTTTTTTGGATTTTTATGAAGAAAATGCTGAAGCCACATTGAAAGAGGCAAGAGAAGCGGTGATGAAAGCTTTCCCTGGTTTAGAAATCACCATATCGGCAATCTCGAAACACTTGAAGAAGCATTGCAAACTCACAATGAAGAAGTTGGAGAAGCTTCCTGCCGCCCGCAACAATCCTATTAATCTGCAAAAAAGGAAAGAAACAATTTTACAATGGCAAGCCACCCCAGAATTTGACTATTTTAAAACTTGTGTGTTCATAGACGAAGCAGGATTCAATCTTCATATCAAAAGAACCTTTGGTCGCTCTGTAAAAGGCACTCCTGCGAAGACCATTGTCGCTGCTCAACGGGGAATATCTATCAGTATCATTGGTGCCATGTGTGAGCTAGGTATTGTCAATTTGATGGTTCGCAAGCCCTCTGCTGTTGTCTCCAACAAAAAAAGAAAAATAAACATGGTTGAAACTGGTGTCAACTCCGTAAATGGTCGTGTTGGCACAAGAACATCTCACTACTTGCAGTTTTTGGAGAAAACTATGGACGAGCTGGACAAGCATGATTTGAAAGGCCGTTATTTGGTAATGGATAATGCCCCTATCCACAAGAGCGACGACGTCAAGAAGCTGATATCCTCTCGTGGCTATAAGTGTATGTACCTTCCGGTATACTCTCCATTCCTCAACCCTATCGAAGAAATGTGGTCCAAGATTAAAATGAACGTTCGTAGGGGAGAGGTTACCGAGAAGGATACTTTGATTCCAAGAATAAATGAAGCTGCCAAACTGGTAACTGTTTCCGATTGTGAAGGTTGGATCAGACACTCTGTATCATTTTTCGACAGATGTTTAAATATGGAGAAAATGCTTTAATTTTATTTATTTATTTAATTAATAAACTTGATCAATAATTATTTATTCAAAAATCACGAACTGTATCTTCACTTATCAAACAGCCCGAAGTACTAGTCAAACAGAATAAAATCAAAAGTCAAAGGCTGTAAATAAAATTTCAAAGACCCGAATCATAAATTTCAAAAACCTCAATTTTAATGGAAAAAACCTGTAGATCTCTACTCGGCACATTACACGGCGGAAGATCAAGGAAGACTGATCTTGATGGACATGAATGAATACAATACTTCGCAAGTCTTCTCTTGTTGTAGTCGCAAGGATATGGCGAACATGCCTCTTGCTGATGAACACCCTTCTCCTTTGTATAAAGTATTAGTTGCAATAGCTGTCATACTGTGTGGCAAAGGGACGTGAATACTTTCCGCAATATTCATGCTCTCTTTAGGCATGCCGCCAACAAAAAACAACACAAGGCCAGCGATGCTTTCTCGTCCACCATTCCGTATAACAAAAATACGTGATGTTTAAAGCCGTAAGTCAATTATACGCATAAAGGAGTTCTTTTTTCTGACCTTCCATTTTTTATCACTGTATTCAAAGTATTACAAACTCCCTTGCGCGTAGTGATCAGCTTTATTTCTATGCATCTAAATGTATCTCTCTCGGACAGTGGCGATCATCAAGTGTATCACAAGATGTCCACTTTTCTTATAGTATTCTACACGGTTGGCTGTTGACACTACATCGATAGTTTCAGGAAGCATTATATCAATCACCTTGTCCATCACCCCTTTCAACATTAGGCACGAATAATCTATTTGAACACTCCACGGTGGTATGGGTGTCTATTAAAAAAAGGTTAGCTATATATCATACTTTTTTATACATTGATGCATACTGTATATGTTGGCATTTCAAGTATGATAATCAAAATACCGTCGTCCTTTTTAAACGAAGGCCGACAATACCAAGATGACATTGACACTTGAGGGGAAGTGGCTACCTGAGGCGAAGGGAAGAGCAGGGCATCAACTTTAGACCCAGCAGAAGAAGATTCAGGAGGTAGAAGGAGAGTGCGTTTTGGTATTGGTGCACCCTTCGCAGCGACTTTTAATATTATAAATTGTCGGCTCAAATCAACCGAAAGAGCTTCTTCAGCATGTTCCATTGCCAGCTCTAATATATAAAGACGAAAATCCAAATCATGTTCTGACCGAATAAAAGGTTGTGTATGAATACAGGCATCCAGAATCAACGTATCCTCATCCTCATCGAGTAGTTGTTGCCGTGGTTTTCCTAAACTTAGAGGCGTTTGATAAGTTGCTCCGGGGACAGCCATTAACGCTTGTTGAATCTCATCCTCAGAAGCTATTTTTGGAGCAGGTAGACTATCAGAATGACAAATGTTGATGTAAACTTTTGTTCCTATATTATAGGTTGACGACTTTCCCCTACGGCTTTCGATCGTAGTCTTATAAGAGTATCCTGGCTGAGGCCTTATGGTAACGGCAGTTTCAGAGGATTCGGGCGGAAGATTGAATAATTGTTTTGTAATGGATTGCATTTTGAATGTAACAAGGTGGGTCGGGTCAATCGTTTGTTTTTGGTCCGTGTCAAACAAAATATGCTCTAAATTCAACTACCGACAAGCCCCCTCTGAGTGATTGAATTGGGAGAAAGTATCGGCTTTTGCAAATTGTTTCACAACTGTCACTTCTGCATTAATCCTTTCAAACGGACTGAAATTTTCACACTAAATGAAGCGGCGTGGGTGACCTGAGTATTTATTGATATATTAAGGAAATGGATAAAAGAAAGTAAATGGATAAAAGAAAAAAATTAGTAGATGTAGATAACTATAGCTAATCAAGTGGGAGGAGCAGTCGTTTGATTCAGTTCAATATATTGCGCAAGTTCATGACCGAGGTTGATGACGTAGAAGATGGTGTAAAGGTTGAATTTGTGAAAGCAGTAATATCTGGAGCCCAAATAGAAGCATCGTGAAAGGCAGTAATGTTGGCATGATCAGAGACAGAGGCAGCGGTACTTAAGATTTTTTGTATGGTCATTGCAGTGTTTGATTTTTTACCGGCCAGGTCAAAGTGATAAGGGCAAACTTTCAGAGTTTCACACAGGTTATCGACTCTGTAATCAGTGGTATCATCACCTCAAAAGTATGAGAAGAAATGCAATCCTTTCTTTGATGCTACGCAAATATGACCACACAACACAAAGAAAGGCGATCGGATGTCGAAGTAACGAGGATAGTCGATTCCATCATTTTCATGCAAGGGATCGGACAACAAAAGAAACTCCGGAAGGCGTGTAAAGGAGCTACCAGGCATGATTATTCTTTGGATGGATTCGCTTACAAGTTGATCAAAAGACAACATCAAATCTTTGATCAAGTTGATATATGGGTCATAGGTTGATCGATCTGTAGTGATACAAAACATAGCTTGCAGTGGATGAGACGAAGGATCAAAAAGAAAATGAAGAAGATCCCAAAAATCAGCCATCAGTCCTTCTTTAAAGTCCCCACACTTCCAGATATGTTTTCTTGAAATTTCCAATGCTTGGGCGAATGTGTGTTCCCTAAAGAACTTGGAAACTTGTTACAAAAAATTAAAATTCTTGTCACCGTCTGCATTTGGCGAGCTGATAAAGGTGAATTGCAGCACCAAACGAGGCAAAACTTCAATAATTTAATCGATGAAGCAAGAGTTGTTTCGGTTTGGGAGTAGCTTGTTCAGTTTATCGCATTGCCTTGCAAAAAGGGTGCAATCTTCCAGGTCGAAATGCTGGGGCACTAAAGCAAAACTTTGTTATTTTTTTCTGAGTTGAATTTACTTTTTTTTTCAAATGGCAAAATTGCATAATCACTCAAAACGATTACTTTATCAAGGTTTTTGGACTAAAAAATATAGGAGTTTGAACTTTTACCTTGCATGAATTGGGATTTGAAAATGTATGTTGGTCTATCTTGTCATTCATAAGAAACCATGTAATCATTTTTACCAGTCTTCAAAGTTATAAACTCAAGGGCAGGAGCCTCACCATCATTGACGTATTTTAGCTTTTTGATGGTCTTTTTTTATTCTTTTTATTTGGTGTTTTGGTTTTATAGTGGAGCGAGTAGCCTTCTGCATACTTTTTCAGACTACGCTTGTCGTTTCCCATGATGTTCAAAAGGTACTACCGAATAGCAATACTTGTTATTTAAATGCATAATTAACTAATACCTAGATTGTGACTGATTTACCTCGATGTTGGTTACCATCCTTTCTGTTTCATGATGTTTTGGTACAGCAAAGAATAGTAGCTTTCTATCCCATTTGTTGTATTTGTGATGTGGGACGTGATTACGAGACGTAATGAGCTTGTTTATTCAAGTGAAGAAGAAAAAAAGTCTGTTACTGTTTTTCTATCTCTAATAAGTGTTTGTCCCATTAGTTAAGCCCCCACATTCGTAGTCCGAATGTGATCATCTTCAACTACTGTGTTACCATACGGATATACTTGTATGGTTCCTGAAAAAATAAAAATAAAAACTTGACTTGATTGCTCACTTCGAGATCAATCACTTCAATAAAAAATAAAAATAAAAATAAACTACTGCCGTATACGACAGTATTTGTGGGACGGTTTAACAGGGATTTTTTCATTTTGGATACAGCGGGAAAAGTCACCGACTTGACATTTTTTTCCAGTCCAGAAAGACAGCCACATTATTCCAACAGCTAGCACAATTGTTACTGATTCCCTATTGGAATACGACAGTTGCAAAGATTTCTCTGAATCCTTTGGCCTAAGCAGCAGAAAAATACATGACCATGCCGAGGAAGTTGTCCCTATCAAATTTGACTTTGAACACCGCAAAAAAGTCTTTCAAGTAGTTCGGGAACATGACAACCTATTTCCTTGCAGTATATGACCAAAGAACAATGATAAGCAACAAGTAACAAAGGAATTATTACGTCTTCAGTAACATCGTGCTCGTGTGGAGCAAACTTGCCAAAGTTTTCACAACAAATCATTGATTATGGAAGGATCAAGTGGACAAGACAAGGAACGCATACCAAAAACGATGGATGATAAGTGTGAAAACAGGTCGATAGCATGATGGCAATGCTCCAAGAAATTTCCAACGCTTACCCCAATGCCCAACTTCAACACCTTGCAGCAGACAAAAATCTTCGCGATTGTCAAATTGAATTTCTGACAGGACGAGACACGTTCGAATTGACTGAATGGCAAAAAAAAAAAATCGTGTATAATAATCATAACAATGACAATAGTAACAATAGTAACAATAGTAACAATAGTAACAATAGTAACAATAGTAACAATAATAATAACAATAATGGTGATGATGATGATGATGATGATGATGATGATGATGATGATGATGATGATGATGATGATGATGATGATGATGATGATGATGATGATGATGATGATGAATGATGAATAGTGAATGGTGATCAAGAATTGGGCTTTGTTGCAGTTATCCAGCCACTTTCGATAAAGAAATCATAAATCCGACTGGTTTTATTGACATCAATCTTGATCAATGAACGAGCAGCACGTCGTTTCAGGAACCCATGTTTTGCATATTCTTTCAAAATAGTATCCTTGATAACAAGATAGGATCTTGGTAAGAGACGAAGTGTTGAGCAAAGTACTTGTTCTTCTGATGACAACAAGTCCACACCGTCCATACTAGAAATATCCAATGGATTTGCTGGTTTACGACCGATTGATGGCGTTGGCTTTGGTTTTAATGGTGCTGGAGGAGGTCGGCTGGGGACCAAGGCGGGTAAAGTCGAAAGATGAGGCGGTTGTTGTGTTGGTGTTGACGACGGCGTTATGGGTGATGAGGACTTTTGAAGTAATTCCGGGCGTTGAAGAGCAGGAATATTCGCAGGAAGTATACCCATATCACTAGTACCCCCAGAAAAAGAAGAAGAGGGCATCATATCCCAGTGAAGCCGTTCGTGAGCTTCTTCCAAAGATAGCTTCAAATACTCTATTCGATCCAGTTTATCTTGTTCATACTGATCACCTTGTCGTAAAGTTGTTACTCCACCATGAAGTCTCCAATGCTGTAGTTGGGATATTCGTTCTCGTAGTTCGAATTCTCGTACTAGTCCCTTGATGAACTGATCGTAGTCTTTGGCGGTTTGAAGTCGACAAAACACTCGAGTGTCGTTAATTAGAGGCCGTGTGCGTTTTCGTTCAGCCAACCGTTGAGCTCGAAAATCTAACCAATGTCGATCGAAAACAAACCTTTTACAATCAGAACGCTTATCCAACTTGCTGTTATAAATCCCCAACATGGTCAATTTTAATCGAATGTCTTGTTCCGAGTCGTCGCCATAGAAAGCCAGATCTTTGATTACTTGTTCAGCACTATTGTCATATTCCACTTCAAACTCTTGTCTTTTGGGCATATAACCTTGTATATCATGATAGGCAGGGCGACTTTTAATTGCTTTTTGCGTCATGTAACTATTTCAGTTGGTAAACAGCAATGGTGAGATAATCGGGTTATTTCTTGGCCATGACTCGGCGCACCAGTAAACATGCACCGGTAGCGGGATTTAAAAATGTAAAAATCGTTTTTGCGGTCTTTAAAAAAAGTTGATTCATGCTAAAGACGATCAAAGCTTAGAATTTTTTTATTTACAAAATACAACAAAAAATCAAGTAGCATTAAATTTTTTGTATATACACAGTACAACAAAGAGAGCGGGAGAGACTACAATTATAGTGGATGTTAAAAAAGTAATGGTGACAAATAGTAAAAATAGAGTGAGAGGGGAAATAAAAGTAGAATAGTGAGAGGGAGATCATTGGCCAATTGAAGCAGATAGATTGTTGAGGTCCAACTTTTCACATATACTGTTATGCATCATGTTGATAGGAGCATATCCATAGTTGGTGCCCTTTTTCATTGTAACGAGGTATATGTGATCGGCGTGGAGGTTTAAAGCTATTGGTCGATATGATTTGTATTTGTGATTTGTTAATGGCAAGTACAAAGTCGAATGATTGGGACCATGGAATTTGATAGGCGTTTCAAATGTGTCAGCGGCCAACTGAGAGCACACTGGGTCAGTAAACCAGAAGTCCCTGTTATGAAGGCAATTTCCAATGTTCATTAAAAGCGCCTCCAGTTTGCCGAAGGAGTCTTCTTTGTTGATCCAGGTACTTTTTTCGTAATCGCCCTTTATTTCTCGAAGCTTTTCTAACATCTTCGTTTTGACGTCCATGTACTTTTTTTCGTCACCAAAGACAGCCATTGCCACACACCGAAAACCACACTTACCATCACTTTTGGTATTATAGACATTTGAGACTTTGGAAATTTTGACTTCGGATCCGAGGACATGCATCAAACTATTCTTCAGATTTGCTTTGCGCCTAAAAAAATAGTGCCGCTAACTTTACCTTTTTTTTTTTTTTTTTTTTTTTTTTTTTTTTTTTTTCTTAATGAGATGACTACCCGTTTTTATTATGAAGACGTTCAAGGTAGAATAGTTGATGAGCAAGGGAATGATGCTATGGACTGGGATGAGAAAGTCACTCCTTTCCATTAAAAAACTTTGACCCGTATAAGAGAATATTGCGAAAAGCAAGAAGATGCACAGTTATCATCTAAAGAAGACACAGAAAAGCTTGATATTGATATGGAGGAAGTTATAGCCGTAGTCAAAAAGCAGATAAAAGATTTATCATAGATACTCAAATGAGCAAAAGCTTCTGTTTGTGTACTATAATAGAATCAAGCTATTTAATGCTGCTAAATCTGGGCGCTTAGCAGGCGACATAAACGAGCGAACAGCATAAAAATGGGCTAAAAAACTTGAGGAGTACAAAGACTGGAATATTTTTGAGAAGCAGACCAATTTGGTTAATAGAGCAAAACCACAATTAGATGATAGACACAAGCTTCATCTTCTAAACTTTTACGACGACTACCCACAAGCACGAATAGTTGATGCGATGGACTTCCTCACACAAAAATTCTCTGACCTTAGTGTGAAGAAGAGCACTGTCCATAACTTTCTGAAAACCGAGTGCAATCTTCCCTTTAAAAAGCTGACAACTCAGCCAGCTGCTAGAAATAATCCAGTCAAAATTCAGGATCGCATGGATTGGGTTCTTGAGTGGAGTGCAATGGATATGAACTATTTAAAAATTTGTGTTTTTGTTGATGAGTCCGGATTTAATATCAACATGTGGCCTCCTAGTGGATGGTCATTGAAAGGGAAGTCTGCTGTGTTACAGTTACTCCTACCGGAAGGGCTGTTTCTCACACTGTATTAGGTGCTATCACGGCAAAGCTTGTTGTTTCTATGGAACTTCGAAATCCCCAAGAAGAATGCTCAAAACGAATCAAAATCGACTTTGGTAATCGTAAAAGGAAAGCACCAACTCGAACCAAAAAGCCGACTTCAAAAGGTACTGTCACTGGCCATTATATGAAGTTTCTTGAAAAAACCATGGATGAGATGGATTGTTTTCCTGAGCTAAAAGGTTATTATATTATAATGGATAATGCACCCATTCATACAGCGGACCAAATTGATGAGATGATAGTTGCAAGAGGGTACAAGAGTATCTACCTTCCTCCTTACTCTCCTGAACTTAATCCAATAGAGCAGTTTTGGGCAATTGTCAAAAATAAGGTTAAACGAAGTTCATTTGAAGCTACCGAAGATTTGGCTACTCGGATTACTGAAGCTTGTAATTCTGTTCCTCCTAAGCACCTACAAGCATTTGTTCAGCACTCTGTTGATTGTTTTGAAATATGCTTACGTGGCGAGCCACTATTAATATTATTCATTTCAAGTATTAAGTTATTTTTTATGGAAATACAGTGTTTCGCTTTGAAAATAAAAAAAACCTTCAAAAGAATCCGACTGGAACGACTGTACTGTGCTTCCACTCTCAATTTACCAACTTTTTGAAAACGCTGCCCACTTTTTTGAATTATTTTAGACACATGTGTGAGGATAAGTTGCCCAGAATAATGGGACTAACTTGGCCAAATGATTGAAACTAACTTGCCCAACATTTTGAATATAAATTAACCGTAATTTACAAATAGTTTGACCAGCTTCTGGTAAGATTTTAATTAATTTAGGGAATACATTTGATCGAAAATTGAATGAAGTCTTTAGAGCATTTCCAACAGTGTATCGGATTACAAACAGATTACAAATTTGGAAAATTTTAAATAGAGATCATACCTATATTAAAAAAGGGATGAGCAAGAACATCTCCAGATTCATTTAGAGAAATTTATACCAAAACTCGAATGTGATCTCCTGGATTGTATTGCAATACAGAGCAACAAGACGTTTTTAAGAGACAAGCATTATTCTGTGAGCCGCCTCCTAATATCCGATTGTATAAAGAAGAGGATAAAAGAAAGTTCTGTGTCAACGGCTTAGGAAACCGCCCAAGCTCAGCAAAATAATCTGACCAGTTACATGCATCACAACAAAGTCCTAAAGACGCATGCAGCCGTGTGTCATCCCTTCTTCATATCCGGAACCAAGTCAGATCTCTTTGTCTAGATGCCTCTTATTTTGACAAACATTATTCTGTGAGCCGCCTCCTAATATCCGATTGTATAAAGAAGAGGATAAAAGAAAGTTCTGTGTCAACGGCGTAGGAAACCGCCCAAGCTCAGCAAAATAATCTGACCAGTTACATGCATCACAACAAAGTCCCAAAGACGCATGCAGCCGTGTGTCATCCCTTCTTCATATCCGGAACCAAGTCAGATCAAAATAAGGCGCAGAAATATGCTAAAAAAGTATGTGGTAAATCACCAATATTGTCACCTATCATTATGTTAGAAACAATAATCCATAATTACTGCCTATTCATGCTATTACCAAAGAAGTGGATTGAGAAATGCAGTTACAAACAAGGACAAAAATAACCTGCGGAATTTGACTTGATATCTTTGTTGATTTGTTGTAACAAAGAAATAAATTAACAGTTTTGAAAAGAGTGAATGAGTACTTCAAGATGGCCACAATATGGTGTTTGCTAATTTAACTTCCAAAAGATAAAAGTAAAAATAAAGTCTAATAGAAGAAAAGTTATTAGTTATGATCAAACACGTCCATACTATAAGAATAATAGAGTCAAATGCAGCAGGTGCAAGTAAACAAGAAAGCAAGCATCAGGGAGTCAAAGAGAAAAGTAAAGAAAAGCGGTTTACTAATTTCATGGGTGATAAAAAGAAAAGTGCTGACGTCATCATTTATTTTATCCAATCAAGAAATTCTGGGTGATTTACAGTCATTTCAGAAAGAAAAGTCGCTGATTTTGAGTTTGGAGTCGTGCAAAAAAATTGTGCGTTCAAAAATGATATCGATTGATCCAAAAATAAAGTCATGCTCATGCGTCACGAACTTCGTTTATTTTTACTTGTCGCTTAGTAATCCAATAAAATTCTTGGCATTAAATTGTTATAAAAAAGGGGTTCGATTTTCTATGTCCGTTTTGCTTTCTTCTCTCTATTTACAATTTATTTTACAGATATTGAAGATGAGTATGCAGTTTTATTATGAAGATGGACAGGGGCATATTGTTGATGAACATGGCGTTCAGCCGATGGATCTAGTTGTAGATGAGGAGTTGTATGCTATTGAAACATTAAGTTCCCGTACTCAATTCTTAATGAATAAACCTCCAGAAAGACAATCTAATCCCGTTATACTTCCAACTGCGGATGAAAGAAACTGTGATGTTGATATGGAATTATGCAATAAGCGACGCTATACGGTTTACTCTGATGAAGACAAGACTAGATTTTTTCATTTATTTTTCAGCAAATGCTTGAATGCTTCTGCTGCTGCGAGACAATTAGGGATTCATATCCGGGCAGCACAGAGATGGGTAAAACGTTATTACGAAGACCCAGAAAGCATTTTCGAAAAAAAGAAAAAATCAGGGCGACGCCGTATTCTTGGGAATGAGCATAATCAATTTCTTTTAAATTACATTGATGAGAATCCTTCTGCCGTTGTCAATGAAGTGATGGAAAGTTTGAAACAAAACTATGAGGATCTCAACGTTTCTCATAGTCTTGTTTATAACTTCATGACAACTGAGTGTAATCTGTCTATTAAGCAAGCACAGTTTCATCCTGTGGAAAGGAACAGTAAGGAAAAGATTCAGCAAAGATATGACTGGGTTCAAAAGTGGCAGCAAACTGACCTGGATTTCACAACAAATTGTGTCTTTCTTGATGAATCCGCCTTTCACATTAATTTGAAACGGGGTATGGCTTGGTTAAAGAAAGGCACTCCTGCAGTAGTTACAGTGCCAATGACTAAAGCAAAAGCAACATTCATTTTAGGTGCAATTTCTGCCACAGGTTTAATTAATGTTAGTTTGCGAGTTCCGAAGCGTATCAAGAAGAGAAAGATCGGGTATGAGACTGATGGTTATAGCATTGGAACAGTAACAGGACATTATCTGAGTTTTTTAAAAGCTACCCTTGATGAAATGGACAAGTATCCAGAAATGAAAGGACATTATCTTGTCATGGATAATGCCCCTATTCATAGCTCAACTGACATAGGAAAATATATTCACTCTCGAGGATACCGGTATGCTTACCTTCCTCCGTATTCTCCTGAACTCAATCCAATTGAACAATTTTGGTCAGTTGTCAAGAGTAAAGTTAAAGGAAATAAATTCCTGGAAAAAGAATCATTAATGACAAGAATTAGTGAGGCATGCAATAGCTTATATTTAAGTGATTTCAAAGGCTTTGTTTCTCATTCTGCTAAATGTTCGGTAAATGTCTCAACAAGGAGAGATTATAAAAACACAAAATGCAAAAAACAAAACAAAACAAAACAAAACAAAAAAAAACAAAAAAAAAAACAAAAAAAAAAAAAAAAAGGAGGTGGGAAAGAAGATTGTGGAAAAAGATTGCACCTTCCTGGTGTTCACTTTTATTTGGCTGGCCAATGACAAGCCTTCATTTTCTTGGCTCACTGTGATTTTTTTTTTCACGGATTTCCACGGAATATTTTTTTCTTCTTCTTTCAGCTTCTCCTTCAACACAGTTGTGTGGCCATGCAATAGTATTTCTTCCCTCGCTTGGAGATGGAAGCTATGAGATGAAGAAGGAAACTGCAAGGTTTTTTACATGGGTTGTTTCTAAGCTCTGTCCGCACGTCGCACATTGTTACGAGGTCCTCTCCCTTGAACGACCAACACACAGCTGGTTCCAAAAGCAACCTTTTCTCTTGAGTATAGGCTGACGCATAGGCAGGATGATTGCCCCAAGGTCAGAGGGAAAAAGAGAAAAGTTTAGCATAATTGTACCAATCAGGGACTCCTTCGTGGTCAACTGACATGTAGTATCTCCACTGCGGTACATTGCAACATTGCTTTGCGGAACGTACAGGTTTGATTTCGCCTACTTTATAACTTATTGACCCGCCTTTTTTTCATGTTAGAATGTGCTTCCCGCATCTATTTCCGCTCGTTTTGTTGTTCTTGGGTGGATTACTGTGTACAAAGCTGGTCAACTGGTTGGTATTTTAAAACAATGACGGCCTCTTTCTATTTATATTTTGAGCTAAAGTTATGCTGGAGTCTTAAAAGTGCACCTCCTACACCCATTGCGAATTGCCTGCCATTCATTTGATGAAAAAGTTGTGAACATTTTGTCCATATGCATAAATATACCAAATGTATCCCCCTCCTCTCTGCCCCTCCCCTCGCTCATTAAGCTAAAAAAGGCCTTCATTCTGTGAAAAATTTTCTGCTGGCCGAGCATTCTCGTTTTATAAAATTAAAATGCCAAGAAAAATTAGCGACAGGTAAAAATAAACAAAGCCCGTGACATGTGATCACGACTCTATTGCTGAACCAGGCGACTTCATTGTTGAACACGCAAATTTTTTGCACGACATTAAACTCAAAACCAGCGACTTTACTTTCTGAAATGACTGTAAGTGAGATGACAGATGTGAATAAACAAGGGGTGCTGTTAATTTTGAGGTACTTCAAAAGTTCGCCATAATCTTGAGGTACTTCAAAAGTTCGTCATCATCTTGAGGTACTTCACCTCAACTTCAACCATAACGGCTCTGGTTCTCTTGTCTTTCTACTCCTCTCTTAAAAATCTCAATGGGCTGGCGGTTGTTGTAGTAGTGGTTTATGTAAATAAAGACTGTATGAATACTGAGTCAAAGGTGTAAGTCAAATTTATTAGATGAAAATGAGAGAGAGAAGAAAACAGTAATACAAAAACTACTCCCCGGATATAACAACAGGTGTGCAGGCAGAGGGACTGCTCTAGAATAATTTTATCCGAGCTGAGTATTCCAGCATGTAGCACAATTGTTACTAAATGCCTGTTAGAATACGACAGCGGTTGCCACAGTCTACGTGGAAGGCTTTTAGGAAAATTGACCTGCAACACAAGGCGCTGACAATTTGGTGGCGGCTACTCCATGGTGCCCTTTCAACGAAGGAGCGCATTGCACAGCGAACAACAAACACGAATGTGGATCCAATCTGCGCTCATTGCACTCAAACAATAGAAGACTACTACCATTTCTTCTTGGGATGTACTGTTAAAGATCACCTGTGGGCTGGCCCCGTGTTCCCTCCATCTCAACAAACATTCTGGGCAATCATGACGAACCCAAACACCAAAAACAAGGTCCTCGTGCGATGGATCGACACAGTTATGGCAATCATATGGAAGTATCATTGACTCTGTCACTATGGAAATAGTCACTGGCGCAGGGAGGTTGTTACCTCTTTGTACCATACTCATATATAATGCAACTAGTTTGTAGTTATTTTTTTTTAATTAAACAATAAACTGCATCCTAAAATGGAAATTTGAGATACTTCAAGGGTTATGACGAACTTTTGCGGTACCTCAAGATTACGGCGAACTTTTGAGGTACCACAAAAATATCGACAGCCATAAACAAGTTAAACGTTTTATCACAATTCGTCTCTATTTTTTTTTTTTTTTTTCAAGGTATGGATAAATCATACAAATTGAAGAACAAAACAAACAACTCTTCCTTTAACTATTTCTCAGATCATCCTATCAGCGAATGGTCTTTCGCAGAATTCAAGGCTTCAATCAATAAAGACAAGCTTTATCCAGTAAATGACACCAAAATCAAAAACACGTATTTGTCCATAATGGATAGCATTCAAAGCTCAAGTCATGTACCGGACTTTGCAAGGATAGAAGCTCGCCGTTTATCATTATCATTAAAATCACCTGAGACAGAGCCTCAAAACATCAGTTTTAGCATTACAGCAGGTGATTCTAGCGTCATCAATGCATTTAATGATTTGGGCACAGGCTCCATAAATTTAAATCAACCACAGCCAACAGAAACCATCATACATCAAGAAGAAGAAGGAGAATCCGGCCCTGCACTGAACTCAGTAGATCCATATGATGAGGAAAACGATGAAGAGGACAAAATTCCATCAGATTTGTCAATCCACCACCATCCTCACCGTACTTGTGAGTACACCCTTATATTTACGAATTCAGATGAGGAAAAGGAAGAAGAGGAAGAAGAGGAAGAAGGGGAAGAGGAAGATGCAACCGAGTTTGAAGATACTTCAGAGTCAGAATGGATGTTAGATGGTGTTTGTATTTCTGATTTATGCCTTAATTTTAAGAAAGCAAACTTGAAATTGGCTGAACGCACTGATCCAGCACAACTCTCAGATATTCGCCTCCTCGCCCTAAATGATATTTACATATTTGATAGAAACTCGACATTCTCTGTTAGCAAATATTTCCCAACTAAAGTCCATACTCTGCTCACACCAACGTTATCATTTGATGCCTATTTCCTCACAGAAGGACTGAATTGCTATAGTAGGTGTATGAACATCGAGGTATCTCGTCCTGCTGATTGGTTCTCTTCACTGTCATTGTGCGCTCAATTACTTCAAAAGGCTTGTGAATCTAAGAATCTCTTAGATTTACACACTGCCCAAGTTCTGACACAAATCCTCCCAGTTCTTATCAATGGACCACCTGACGACTCAAATGAAGACAGCTACGTTCATTATTACCTGTCACCATTACTGTCATCTATATTTGCTTCGGACCCTCTCCTCAAAATGAAATGGGCTAATGGCCAGCTGTCAAGAAACAACAACGTTGCATTCAAGCCGGATTTTTTAGTATACAACATCTCTGGTAGTGCCAAATGTGTTGTTTTAATTGCTGAATTTAAGCCTACAGAAAAAAACTCCAGTGTAGAATCAGATTTGGTCAAACTTACTAAACAGATGAAGGAGATTTTGAACAAATTGATCATCAATGGAGTTATGAAACCTAAAGTTTGTGGTGTTCACTGTGAAGGCGAAAATGTACAAACATACGTTATGGATCTCCCCTCTCCCAAGCTTTACAGAATAATCAATACATCTAAAATCAAACTATTCAAAAACGTGGATCAAATGTCACTTCTCCCAAACGTGATTAAACATTTGTTATGTTTGAAGGAGGTTGCCTTAGAAACTGCCACCAAGATTGAAGCAGCTTCGCTCTATAGTCACAGTAATTTAAAACGCCCAGCTTCAAATCCACCTGTAAATTGGTTATCAAGTGGGAACGTTGTCCTCTCCCGTACCCCTAAAAAACAAAAGACATAAACCATTCTTATTATAACATTGATTAATCATTAAACACTTAAGGACTTTATCCACCAGAAGCTGGTCAAACTATTTGTAAATTACGGTTAATTTATATTCAAAATGTTGGGCAAGCTAATTTCAATCATTTGGCCAAGTTAGTCCCATTATTCTGGGCAACTTATCCTCACACATGTGTCTAAAATAATTCAAGAAAGTGGGCAGCGTTTTCAAAAAGTTGGTAAATTGAGAGTGGAAGCACAGTACAGTCGTTCCAGTCGGATTCTTTTGAAGGTTTTTTTTATTTTCAAAGCGAAACACTGTATTTCCATAAAAAATAACTTAATACTTGAAATGAATAATATTAATAGTGGCTCGCCACGTAAGCATATTTCAAAACAATCAACAGAGTGCTGAACAAATGCTTGTAGGTGCTTAGGAGGAACAGAATTACAAGCTTCAGTAATCCGAGTAGCCAAATCTTCGGTAGCTTCAAATGAACTTCGATTAACCTTATTTTTGACAATTGCCCAAAACTGCTTTATTGGATTAAGTTCAGGAGAGTAAGGAGGAAGGTAGATACTCTTGTACCCTCTTGCAACTATCATCTCATCAATTTGGTCCGCTGTATGAATGGGTGCATTATCCATTATAATATAATAACCTTTTAGCTCAGGAAAACAATCCATCTCATCCATGGTTTTTTCAAGAAACTTCATATAATGGCCAGTGACAGTACCTTTTGAAGTCGGCTTTGTGGTTCGAGTTGGTGCTTTCCTTTTACGATTACCAAAGTCGATTTTGATTCGTTTTGAGCATTCTTCTTGGGGATTTCGAAGTTCCATAGAAACAACAAGCTTTGCCGTGATAGCACCTAATACAGTGTGAGAAACAGCCCTTCCGGTAGGAGTAACTGTAACACAGCAGACTTCCCTTTCAATGACCATCCACTAGGAGGCCACATGTTGATATTAAATCCGGACTCATCAACAAAAACACAAATTTTTAAATAGTTCATATCCATTGCACTCCACTCAAGAACCCAATCCATGCGATCCTGAATTTTGACTGGATTATTTCTAGCAGCTGGCTGAGTTGTCAGCTTTTTAAAGGGAAGATTGCACTCGGTTTTCAGAAAGTTATGGACAGTGCTCTTCTTCACACTAAGGTCAGAGAATTTTTGTGTGAGGAAGTCCATCGCATCAACTATTCGTGCTTGTGGGTAGTCGTCGTAAAAGTTTAGAAGATGAAGCTTGTGTCTATCATCTAATTGTGGTTTTGCTCTATTAACCAAATTGGTCTGCTTCTCAAAAATATTCCAGTCTTTGTACTCCTCAAGTTTTTTAGCCCATTTTTATGCTGTTCGCTCGTTTATGTCGCCTGCTAAGCGCCCAGATTTAGCAGCATTAAATAGCTTGATTCTATTATAGTACACAAACAGAAGCTTTTGCTCATTTGAGTATCTATGATAAATCTTTTATCTGCTTTTTGACTACGGCTATAACTTCCTCCATATCAATATCAAGCTTTTCTGTGTCTTCTTTAGATGATAACTGTGCATCTTCTTGCTTTTCGCAATATTCTCTTATACGGGTCAAAGTTTTTTAATGGAAAGGAGTGACTTTCTCATCCCAGTCCATAGCATCATTCCCTTGCTCATCAACTATTCTACCTTGAACGTCTTCATAATAAAAACGGGTAGTCATCTCATTAAGAAAAAAAACCCCCCCCGCCTTGTAAGAAAAAAAAAACCCCCCCGCCGCCCTGTGGAAAAATTTATTATCTGTCCTTTTTTTTAAAAAAAGCCGCCGTTGGCGCTGGAACGACTGTATATGCATTTTTTGTTTGGATGTTGAAAGAAAGCTGTATGTCACAACTGTCTCAAACAATGAAAGACGTCAAAAAAAGGCTTCTTATTCATTTTTTTTGTTACCCCAAAAAACGATATATAATAATCCAATCGAAAAATTGACACACAAGACCAAACTTATTTGAAACCCCGCTTACCCTCGCCTTGAATCTTGGGATGTAAGTCTACCCTTGCGCGCAGCATTCCCGTAAAAAAATCTAATACTATCAACCAAAGTAACTAACTCCCGTCAAATGAGTATCACAAAACCGTCAATTGGGGAGGCAATTTCCGCCCTTTGAGATTTTAAAAAACGCCCTTTGGAATTTCAAAAACCGTCAATTGAGATTTGAGAAACCGCAAAACCGTCATTTGGAGTTGAAAGCACTGTATCTCTTAAATATCTTTTTGCTTCTAAATTATTGATCACGCCAAACCGACCTCCTCAAAACGTAATGGAAGCCCGGTCATTTGTGGTAAAGAGTGCTAAATTGAATAACTTCTCTCAAGCCGAACACGTCTTTACTCAACTATGCGACATGATCCGATTCCGGTCACGCCATTCTGATAACGATAATCCTTCGACGGCGGAAAAAAGTCAACTATAGTGAAGTACAAATCCATAATTTCCAAAAAGCCAGTGGCTGCTTGGTACGATATGCATCAATACTTCAACAATCGATTGATTATGCGTGTTTTTGCTTACAAGTACCTGAACCACGTCGTGATTTTAATTTGGGAATCACCGTTACAGGTCACTTGATTTTGCTTTGAAACCGATCGTCTCAACCAGGTGTCAAGGAACATGCTCTCAAGCTGGCCGAAGAAGGTGTATCTTATGGCTTTGCTCTTCAACAACAACAACCCGACTCGTTCAAGGAGGAAACGCCAAAGGTTTTCGAGTCAATTATAACTCCTGTACTGGACCATTTTGGTCTTCAATTATCTTACTCAAAGGCCAACATTATTAAAAATCAATAGTTATATGCTTTTTTTATTTTTCATTTGAAATAAAATCTTCTTCTTGTACATACCTCCATTATCATAATATACAGTAGTTATTTTTTTTACTGACCCATATAGTCCATGATTTACACATTGAAAACTGCCATCATTTCAGCCATGTCTTTGTCACAAAACAAGAATTCAGGATCCAGATGCTGTTGTAGTTGCATGATTTCAAAGATGTGTTAAGACCGGAACTTTAAAACCAGAGCCATATACTGTACATACCAGTCATTAACCACCGACAACAGTTTCAGTCATAGACAACACCAATAGACAAGATATTCACATAAAAAGGTACTTTACTATGATAACATAATAATAGCTATATTCTATACTATTCATCTAACCTAATTACCAAGCCCAACCATCTGCCTTTATCCTTTTGCCCTCATCCATTTGTTGAGTATTTTTTTCGTTCATTGAATGAGGCCGATGTATCCTGCTGGTTGATGGTGAGGAAGAGAAGGTGTCGAATAAAGGTGAGCCTGACCCAGGGTTGACATCGACTAGTCTTTTCATTATCCAAAATCCTTGTTAGCCCCATGGTAGGCACTTGTGTATAAAAAACAAAAAAAAAGTTAGTAAATGATACACATACATTACAGTTATTAGAAAGATTTCTCTCTTTGAAGTTCATTTTCGTTTTTCTTTTCTTGACAGTATTGTTGGTACCGTTACGAGTGTTGTTGGTGTCATTGTTGGGATGTTTAGGACAATCAACAAACACTGTTCCATCATGATTACCAAACTGTTCCAAAAAGTTCTTGTTCTTGGTCACTCGGGCCCCAGAAGTTACGTTGTAATACGCCGTGTTCGTTCGTTGTGATTCCTTTTGCAAAAACAACACCCAATCCCGGTGAGGCATGATGCGAGTGGCAGGGCAAACGGTGTCGTAATCATCCATCACTCCAGTGATCCGTTGATTGATCAAGTTGACAGCTGATCGAATTAAAAACCATAGTAAAAGAGAGGAGGTGAGCAAATTCTTCATTTTAATTATTTTGAAATGGCGACTATAGGAAGCCACGAAGAGGATAAATCCGCGAAAAAAGTGAAAGTCACACGCTGAAATAATGATTCAATTTTTTGTTTTTTTTTTGGTTCCCCCTTTCACTTCACTTCCCTAACTTTTACTCCCCTCTTTTTTCTTCTTCTAAATACTCAATCAACAATGACGAAAACACCTACAAATGACGAAATTAAGTACGGTTTCATTGAACGGTACGTCCCTAGCTATAATGGTGAACCGTTTGTGATGACCTTTGGCAATGAAGATGAATTCACTTACTGGATGGAAAACGAGGTGAAAAATCATGGTGTTTTTATAGGTCGTAAGACATATGTCCCACGTACCAATCAAGGCGCCCCAAAGCAAGTCAAGGAAACAAGATACTACCTTTGTGATCGCCATGAAGCCCCTCGCGAAGCACAACAAAAGCCTGTCGCTGAAGCTGGACCCTCAAAGCGACGTCGAACTGTCAAAAAGGCGTCAAAAGGTGTTGGATGTCCTGCTCAAATTACGAAGAAGCTCTTCAATAATGGCAATATTGAGGTGGCCTACAATTGGATCCATCTCAACCACGATCCCACCGATTTGGATGAAATAGCAACAGAAGGCCTAGATCCAACTATCAAGGCATGGCTTACTAGTAAGGTACAACACAACAAGATGAATTGGTCTTCAATTAGTACACTTCTTCGTTACACTGAAGATGAGATGGATGCTTTAGTAAGTTTCGGAAAAAAACACACCCAGAGACCAACTAATTATTAACTTATTCTTTTTATAATATCCATAGGAAGGTGAAATCGAAGAAAAGGGACGATTTCCGATTGCCATGACTATCAACTATCGGGCAGTCCAAAACTTGGTGCAGTCCATTATTAACAAGCAATCAAGAAAAGATCCCTATGATGGCAAAAGTGTCCGTCTTTGGCTCGACTTCTTATCTGGTGAAAGGGGCTACTCTACTTTATACAAGGTCCATCCTGATGGTGGTCCATTTTTGGTATCGTGGGTCTCTCCTTGGCAGAAAAAGGTACGTAAAACACTGAAGCAATAAAAAGGACTACTAAACTTCATACTGACCACCTCGTTATGTCGAGTTTTTTTTTTTTAACATCATAGATTTTGGAAAATGCTTCGGAATGGTGCATAGATTCGACTCACAAAACGTGTAAGTCATTCATCGACAAAACTGATTGCTACCTTTACACCATTGTTGTTATAAATCGGACGACTAAAAAGGGTGTCCCTGTCTGCTTCTTTATCACCAGTATGGAAGTGATCCCTGTGCTGTCCGAATGGCTTGCTTGGGTGAAATCGAACACTAATGGTTTAAATGTCAAGCGGATTATGATTGATTGCAGTGCGACAGAAATGGCAGCTATTCGTCAAGTATTCAGCACAAACGTCGACATTTTACTTTGCCACTGGCATATCAAACGTGCTTGGGAAGTCCACATTAAACGGGATGTAAGTAAAAAAAAAAAAAAAAAAAAAAAAAAAAAAAAAAAAAAAAAAAAAAAAAAAAAAAAAAAAAAAAAAACTGAACAGGGCAATCATACTCACCAAATTTTCGAAATTCAATTCATCCCATAGGTTAAGGTAGCGGCGGCAACCCAACAAACGAGTGGTGTGCAGAACAAGGTCCGTATGCATCTGAACATGATGATGTATTCTGGTACTCCTGAAGAATTCCAGGCCAATTGGGATCGCTTCCAGGAAGAATTCCGTCCATTTGCTAGGTTTGTAGCATACATGAATGATCGATGGCTACCCAAGAAGGACTTGTGGGTGAAGGCATGGCGATTGGTAAGATATTGAAAGCTTTAATTGTTACTGCTTTTTCACCATTTTTTTTCTCCACACTAGGATGCTTCATTCCAAACAAACAATCTAATCGAATCATACCACAACGTTCTGAAGAAGAAATATCTTGGTAAATCGCGCAACCTCCGGGTGGATCGTATTGTCTTTATTTTGGCGACGCAGATGATCAACGACTATCGATGGGCTTCTATGCGGGTAAATTGGGGTGCTGAAACTATCACTTTGAAGGATTTTGAAGAAGACAATCTAAAGAAGGCTGAACAAATCGACAATGAAACCGGACAACAAATGGTACAAAAAATTGACGACTCGGTAAGCTGGTACCTCTTAATCTATGATAAAAAAAAGCCTTACTTTTTTTTGCTGTCTAGACCTTCTCCTGCAAATCCTTTACTGAACAACATATCACATACCAGGTGTCGATCGAAAACAAGACTGTCGCTAGCTGCTCATGCTTGTTTAACAAAGGCATATGTAAACATATGTTTTTGGTGTCATTAATCAAATCATTACCGTATATATTCCGCCATCAGCCATCATCTGCAGTGAACACTTTGACAGCGACTTCAAACAACAGTAACACATCTTCCGACATCTCTTCTTCCGATAACACTCTTGTTTCTGACGAATTTAGGGCATCTCTTCTTTTGGACAACAAGGAAAAGGTCAAACAAATGTCACAACTAATCACTAATGATTTGGCGGCGGCATGTACCACACTTTCCAACAATGCTGATCTCGAATACCTTTTGCATGAACAGCGAATCTTTTTATCAAAACTTGATAGATTGATCCGACCTAATCAAGGCCCAACAAAGCAGAAATAGTATTTAATCGCATACTCACACTTTTTCTTTTATAGTATTCTTTGCTCGTTTTTCGACGGTGGTGGGATTCTTCTCCGTCTTTTTATTGTATCCTTTACCGTTATCATTAGTTATATTACCATTAGTTATAGTGTTTTTAGTTTAGTTTAGCTTACATCAATTATTCTCAAATCAATAAAGTGTTTTTTTAAGTCTTCACCGAAATTTGGCCAAGTCAATTTTTTTTTCATGAAATCTTTGGCGAAATTTTGTAAAGTTAATTGACTTGCTTTGCACTCTACAAAACGTGTGACTTGCGTTTATTTCGCAGATTTATCGGTATTCAGGAAGCCACTCGGAAGCCACTCGGAATAAAATTTTGCCTAATCGACGAAAAATTGAAGGCGGTGGGCTCTTTTTTATTTGCCTATAGGCCGCCTAACCACTTTCACTTCTCTCCCTCTCCTTTATATCAACCACTTGGTAAATGACATTTTATTTTTGAATCAACAATTATGGGTGTGAATGGATAAATCAAAGAATTGGATCTAGACAATGAGCTGGATAGTTGGATGGATGGATGGAGAAGGATGAAATGATTTTTGATTTTTGATTTTTTTGATTTTGTTTGATTTTTGATTTTTGATTTTTGATTTTTTGATTTTTTGATTTTTTGATTTTTTGATTTTTTGATTTTTTGATTTTTTGATTTTTGATTTTTGATTTTTGATTTTTGATATTGAAGAACGATGAAGTATCTCGCTGCTTACCTTCTCCTTACCACTGGTGGTAAAGCCAACCCTACTGCCGAAGACGTCAAGAACATCTTGAACACTGTTGGTGCCGAAATTGATGAAGAACGTGTTTCTTCTTTGATCGCCGCTCTCTCTGAAAAGAATATTGCTCAACTTTTGGAAGAAGGCAAGGAAAAGATGTCATCCGTTCCTTCCGGTGGCGCTGTTGCTGCTGCTAGTGCTGCTGCTAGTGGTACCGGTGCTGCTGATGCCCCTGCTGAACAAGCCAAGGAAGAAGAAAAGGAAGAATCTGATGATGTAAGTTAACCGTTTTGCTGCATGTATGAAATTGTGTTTTTAAAACCTTCTATCTCTTTCTATTAGGACATGGGCTTCGGTCTCTTCGACTAAGTCTTACGTTAGGTTATTGCACCCATTCACATTCCTCCTGAACTTTATTTTTATTTTTAATGACTCGAGAATAAAAAGTGGCAGGTATCGACCAGCTCAATTATGTAGGGAAGGCTCTGTGTTATGCATTGACAACCAGAGGACCATGAATAGAAGCATAATTTTATTGTTGGTGTGCATAGATATAAGAGGGAAAAATGTTTAGAGATAGATTTATTCTTCATCAGCAGCAGTTTCCTTGGCAGCGGCCTTTTCATCACCGCCAACACGAGCTATTGTTGTCAAGCAAAAATCTGTTAGTTAGTCCATCCAATCATCAAGGTAGTACCATGCTTACTGTAAATAACTTGGGCGTGATGAATGGTGAGAGGTTTGATGAGACCTTGAGCAGTAAGTTCCTTCAAGGCGACACGAGCGAGGGAACCGTTCAACTTGAGACGATCCACCAAGACAGATTGACTGATGAGCTTATAGGTAGGTACTTCCTTGAACAAACGTTCATAAGTAGGTTTATCCAAAACGACCATGTTGTTGGCCTTGTCCTTGACTTTCTTGGCAGACCACTTCTTCTTGGCCTTCTTTCCACCTGAGGAGGAAGAGGGTTTGGCAGCAACGTCTTTCTTAGCCTATAAATGCAAATTGCATAACCGGAAAAAAATCATTGTTGAGGTTGACTGTTCACTAGGATGCTCAGCGTTATGAAGGGAGGGAGGTCATGAGTTTAATTGACTTTGGATGGAGAGGTCACCCAGAGTTGATTGAAGGGGGTAAAAACATCTCCGTTCATCGATCCTATTCATCCATTCATCCAATCATCCATCCATTTGCCAATCCGCCCTTCTTAACATTGTGTTTTCGATAAATATGTGTTCTATGAATGCTGTTAGAACCTTACCATGTTAAAGTATCCTGATATTGAACTGTGCAAGTGTTTTTGGGAAATACTTGGGCCCACACGGAAATCTGGAATAACTTGAATATTTCGTCGAATAAGCGGAGAATAAAATGTCAGTTAGCACATAGACCATGTATGTGGCTTTTCTAACTTTTCGCAAACGTCCCATTCAAATCGGTGACCCAATTAAATTTTATTTGACCCATTTCCATTTTGGTGACCCACTTTCAACTAACCTGACCCAACCTAATTTTCTCGATTGTATCCCGATGTCACTGCAAAGGCTTTAGTAGTTGGTACTTCTTCTGGTTCTGCTGGTATTTCTCCTGTGCGTGAAATTCACCCGATCCTCCAAAACATCGATTGTATTAGAAAAATTGCTATTTCCACCGGTATCATCAAGTCAAGCCAAACAACGATCGAAGTTTTCCTTAATTTTCAAATGGAACATCAGGGCCGATTCCGAGTTCGTAATACCAACCTGGATGAGTTTATGATCTCGTTTTAAACAGATCAAATCGATGCATTCGTCGATTTCAGAAGAAATCCAACCCTGACAGACTTCACCTTTAAGGTGTTCCAGGATTACAATCTTTACTCGTCTGTTATATATTGTAAACCATTAGGCCGCCATGTTCTTCTTTACACTGCAGCCATCCGTCATTCAAACGCAACAGCATTTAAAGGTTATTTTGTTGATTTTTTCAAGGCTTATAATATCACATTTAAAGATGACAGCTTTATTGGCATGGTAATGGACTATTCTACCGCTCAAATAAAAGGATTCGAGTAAGCTTTTGCTCAAGTTATTGGTAAAAAGGAGAGCAAAGGGCAGAAGTACCTGAAAGGCTGTTTCAGCCAGTTCCGATCTAGTGTGAAGAAGTTGGTGAAACCAATCGACGTTGTTCTTCCACTGCCATATCACTTATAAGAATACGCTAACGACAAAACCAGAAAAAAAGACATAATCAAGCAGCAGCAAAAGAAGCTTCAACGATCATTATACAAACTCACCAAGGTCGCAACGAAACAAGAACTCAAGAACACGATAGAAACGATAAAAAAAAATCCCAGAAACTGTGATATGGGACGTGATTACGAGACGTAATGAGCTTGTTTATTCAAATGAAGAAGAAAAAAAAGTCTGTTACTGTTTTTCTATCTCTAATAAGTGTTTGTCCCATCAATTAAGCCCCCACATTCGTAGTCCGAATGTGATCATCTTCAACTACTGTGTTACCGGATATACTTGTATGGTTCCTAAAAAAATAAAAATAAAAACTTGACTTGATTGCTCAATCACTTTAATAAAAATAAAAAATAAAAAATAAACTAATGCCGTGTACGACAGAAACCATTACTTGGCTTAACTTTTGGACACAAAAATCAACAAACTCGATGATTTTCAAGTCAGTGTCCAAGATGAATACGACCCTTTTAACCCACCCGACAACAACCACAAATGGTATCGAAAGTTACCATCGCGATTTCTACCGTGTTGTAAAGAAGCATCAAGGTCAATCAATCAACATGAAAGTATATATGCAACTGACGAACAGCCATGTTCAAAGAATCATTACTAGTACTGATCATGGCATTGTGAGCGGGGATTGAATATGCATGAATTTCCAACACTGCAAAAGTTCGCCAGAAATACATTATATAAACCCTTCTTTCATTCTAATGAAGTCCCATTTACCACAACTTGCATACCCAAAAAATTTCCTGATGACAGCTAAAGAATAATGTTATATCCTATTCGTCTCTTTCCTCTTCTATTTTTTATTTTAAATGTTATGATATTTTTATGATTCGAGCAACATATACTTATTGACGGAATCCACAGTTTTGACCATTAGGACAACAACCCAAACGATTGTTGGAACCTGTCACACAATGATAGTCTCGAGGACAGCAAGTCCCAGGGACATCACAACACTCACCTCCCATGGGGCAGCAATGACTGTCAGGGCAGACGCCAAAACCTGCATGACAAAAGTTATGAGCCTTGGGTACTCTATGAGCTTCGAGAAACTTTGTTCCGAGGATCACAGAAGTAGGCTCCAGGGGTTGGCTTTCTTCCTCTATATCATCACAAAAAGAGTTATAAATCATATCTCAGAGTAAATAGTTTTACATGTGGAATACATACTAGGTGCGGCTTGAGTGAGTCCCAAAAGGCAGAAAATGAGAGCAAAGCAAAAGAAGATTGTTCTGATCATGAAGGGGTTGGATTAATTAGTTGAATGAATAAATAACCTTGAGGCTTGATTCCCTTTTTATATTGCTGTAATTGAGTACAAGAGCATAGGATTGACAAAACTATAAAACCGTTAACGGGCCGGGTTAACTGAAATTGTTTGCTTAGCTATGAAAAATAAAAAAAAAAGCAGCCAAATAACGTAATAGTACCATTCTCAGATGCCGAATCATACCGGTTTGAGTTCGGTTCGAAGGAGATACAGGAGAGGAACAGTTTGTCAAAGAACAAAAGAGAGAAACTATTTATTTTTCGTTGAGATTGATATATGTACCTGAATCACAAGAGAGGGGGCTTCCTAGTAATTAATCTATTTTTAGCAATTGAATAAAGAAAAGTTAAAGAACAATCCAAGCTAACCTTTTCCTATGCGTCTTACATAGATTTCGGTTGTTGTTTTATGATTCGGTTCTGTTTGTTTTTATCGTTTTCGGGTGAATCAATGGCATTGCTCGTTGCTGATTGATGATGATGCTGACAGCAACAATCATAAACCCGTTCTTCCAACTCTAAAAGTCCATGAACGTAATCTTTCCCGAAATCCTGTACTTTTCGGTTACTCCTCCTCCTGAATAGGTCGAACTAAAAAAAAAAAAAAAAGAAAAGTAAATACGTATTACCTTTATCTTTTCAAGTGACCAAGTAACCAAGTAACTCACGGAAGATTTAAACCGACCTACTTTCTTCTCCCAAGCCATTCTTGTACGCTGAGAATAAATATCAAGTTTAATTTGTGGAATGGTATCATCATGATTGATGACTCGACCAATATATTGTAAAGTGAATCGTCTATAATCAACAGGATGTAGTTGATGTGTATGCCAAGAAACATCGATTTCAAGTGTAGGAACACCAATCAGATCGCGATCGTCTTTCATCAATAACAAAAAGTTCTTGTAGTTTCGTAAACCACGCACAACTGAGTCTGGAAACACCCAATTGACATTTAGCATTCTGGATCCTACCACATGCTGCCGTTCAATGGCTTGTAACAGATCCAAAGAGAAAGAACTTGGATTGGTGTCACCATACGTGCACCGAAAGGTTTGCATCAATTTCTTGTTAGCGTCGGCGGCTTTCAAATGCTGGCCCAAGAAATCCTCAATGGATTGAGTCGAGATCTTATTGCTCTTCACGTTGTAAATTGAGGATGGCAGTGTTGGTGCAAAATGAAAGGTTTGGCGTTGCAACTCTTTTCCAGTTCCCACACCACTATAGCATCCTTCAAAATATTTTCGTGCGTGGATGAACTCATAGTTACTCGGTATGACTGATTCTTGTTGTAACTTCCCTGAAGGACTGATCATTGTTCCTCTACGATTAGCAATGTCAGTATGAGATCAATCAAGACTATTCACTTCTTCTCTATGACTTATTTTACCTCACATAATTCTTTTTATCTCGAATATCACTCATCAAGTGAACCATGGCTTTATGGTGCATGTTATATTCAATGTTACAATTCCAGCATTTTATATAAGCAGTGGCATGAAAGCGCCAGGCACCATAATCAGAACTTGAGCGCATTAGAGAGAGAGAGCTATGTTCAGATGTTTTCGTATTCCTTTATCTTACCCACTTATAGATAATTTGGATTCACAGTTGTGGCAACAGGTTTTTAAAACAATATCACCCACAACATTGTCCAAAGTCAATAGAAAAGGTTCATGCGGCGCACAAAGTTTCCAGAATTGAAGTGATTCGTCGTTAGGTTGATCACGCTGAGTGTGCTGGGATAGAAAAAAAACAAAATTAATCCATGTAGGAAAGAAACAGGCTATGTGATTACCACTTGTTCCAAAGGCAAGGGCAACATTGGTAAGTTCAGACGCATACAGTCTTCATAATATCGAAAAGGAGAAACAAGATGGGCATGCATAATATAAGCAACATCTAGTTTTATATAAACAGCTGGTAAGTTTAAGCACAGGAGAGAGAGAGAATTAAAAAGGTAGAGTTACCGATAGGAGGAGCGACTAAAGGGCCAGGAAGTGATGTTTTACAGCCTTCCACCCAGTACTCGTACCTCAATTCAGCTCGTGCATGTAAAGCATGCAAATGGTCGACAAATAAATTACGGAGATTGGAGATTTGTTCAATTAATGATAAGTAGTAAAGACATTTCTCAATAGTCACGACTTGACCAATACTCGGTAGTAGATCTTGCATCTGGGCAAACGTTGAAGCTTTGAAACTTTCAAACATGGTAAAGTAAAAATAATAGAAGAGAAGACCATTCGTTAAAAGTTTGTTATTAATTACTTATTAGAAAGAAAGGGGCTGTGTTTGAACTTGTCTTTTTTAAAGTTTGCCATATGCTATGTATAACAAGATAATCGGAAATACAAAATTCAATAAAAAAAGCTACCTGAAAATCAATGTGCTCTACCTCCTTTTCGCCAGCTACTACTTGTGACAAGTGGATCATTCAATTCGATTGTATCATATCTATAATCGTTTTCGGGTAAAACAATTCCTTTACAAAAGGGCTTGACCTAGGGGGAGGATCTACTGTAAATACATTTTGAAAGGGAGATTACTCAAAATATTATACTTTTACCAATGTATCCATTTCATTGGGTGAATCATCATTATTATTGTCAAGCCGTTCTAGGTACTTGTAGCTCATATCACAATAACTTTTAGGTTGCATCATATGTACATGCCATACAAGTTGAACAGGAGCCGATTCATTTATCTTCATGCTGTTGTTATAAAAACGTTGTTTTTCATAAGACCGAATCCCTTCTATTATATCTTGAGGAACTTGCCACTGATGTTCAAGTAAGTGTGCGCTCATCCAGGATTGCTTTTTGGCATGATCAATTAGGTCAACTAAGAAGATGCTGAGTTGATTGTAATACTTCTGAAGTATGTGTGCTAATTCTTGTGGAAGAAGAATGAAAACCCCTATTTTTTTTTCCTTCACTTGGCTTTTCATCCTTACTTTTGATTTTTTCCTTTGGTATCTCATTTATTTTGCTGAGCCATGGTATCAACATCTCACCGACTTCTTTCATGCTTTGACAAGTCGCTATTTCTTTCTGATGATAAAAGTCTCTCATGATCGAGCGTGACCATGAATTGCTTTTTATGGAATCATAATCCTCATTTGGATGATAGTAGAAGGATGAAGCAGTTGGCGATCCCACCGAGTTATTGCCAAGTGGACTTTCCTTCTTATTATTATCATATTTTGACGAAGATGAAGATAAAAATAATGAGAGTCGTTTGAAATGAGTGGTGAAAGAATTTTTCTTTTGTTTCTGTTGCATAGTAGCCTTCGGAGTAGTAAAGGTAACATATTCAGGGTTCAACACCTCACGAGTATCAAGTATGATGACTCTATTCGAGAGTAGTAGCAACTAAATAAAAGACTCTACAGTATTCAGGCTTACCCTCTCTTTTTATCTTATAAAAGAGTGTTCACTGTACATATGACATTTAAGAAGAGCAATTAAGACAAAACTTGCACAAAAACATTCTGCCTCTTCCCCAATTTACTACCCTGATGACGCTCAAAACGAGTTTGATTTTGTTGACCCTTCTTTCCGGCCCATTCCAACACACAAAGACGCCCCACTGGAATTTTGGCAAATCTTGCTCAACGAAGCACGATTACTGAAATGATGGGGGTGCACTACAACCTTCATGAATCGATCCCGCAAGGTAAACCTCTCACCCCAAAAAAGGAAATTCATGCCCAACGCTGTTGAAATTTTCAAAATAAAACATTGCATGATTTCCGGGATTTGAAAAATTTGCATGAAAGACTCACTTTAATATGGTTAGGTGCTACTTTCGTGAACAATGAAACCATTAGGTGTAATTCGGCCAAAGAAATGCACAATTACTGTGTGGAACATGGGCTTAAGGATACCTGGGCCTATCTGTACAGAAATTGGTATACGCGAAACCAGTATAACCGCTGGGCAAAGTCGGTGATCAATGGCATTGTACCAATTGGGAAGACAGCGATGATGATAGAAGCACATTAGAAGGTTTTGAAACGAACGCACCTTTATCACTACAATCGCGCACGACTGGATCTTGTTACGTTCGTCATTGTCAAGCATTACAACAGTAAGCTTGTACATAAGTATGAATCAACGGTTGTGTATCGTCAAGAGACATCAACCTTTGAAAAGCGCTTCACCGAAGAATAGACCAAATACAGTCGGTTACAGGTCAGTGGCATCCCATACGCAACAAATGTTGATCAATGGGTGAATGGCTGTCCTGCTTTTATCAGAAGCCCCGTCTGCCAATGTAAACATCTGGTGAAGGCCTACCAATTTGCAAATGGAGTAACACGTTTGACAAACCGTGCCAATTTTATAAAAAAATCACACACCACACCCTTTATTCTTTTTTTCCCGGTAAACATCATGACAAACATCCTCACAAACACATACGATTTATTATTAGGTTTATTAATTAACCTTACTGTTCTAAAACAATGTATTTCTAGACTACAAATCCTAATACGTACCACCCAGGCCACCTTCCAGGAGAGCAACATCACCCTAACCCCCGAATCCGCAGTCGACAAAGAGCTGACCATCAACAAACCGCAGAAGAACTTACCATCCCGCCAAGAAGAGTTCGTGCAAGAATTGATGGTGAAGACGAAGTAGTTGTAGTGGATGATGATGCTAATGATGACGACGAAGACGACGAAGTAATTGTTGTGGATGATGGAAGATAATGACTTGGTTGCTGCGGATAATGATGATGATGGCGATGACTTGATTATTGTAGATGATGATGATGAAGAAGCATAGGAAGCACAGGCACCTGTTATTGACAATGAAAGCCAACTATTGAGGATGGAGACGGCATTTATTACGAGGTGCACCACTAACAGAAGACATCAAGAAGAAGTAGCAAGATTACAAGAAGAACTTGCAAGAGGAGAGGCGGCCGAAGAAGCAATCCAAAGTGAGTATCTTGGTTTATTAAATCCAAATCAAACTGTAGCATTTGAGCGTGCTTTGCATGCAGGCAATGTGGATGTATACCTTCATGGAGTTACAAGTGAGCGCCGACGACGTACCTTGCCAAGAACCTACAGAGACTGGGACTACAACACTAGGTCAATTTAATTAATAATGCAGTTCAGTAGTTTTTTTAATAAAAAGTAGCACATTATTATGAAGACACCTGGGATAAGAGATGTAAAATAAAAAGTGGAAGAGGAAGTAAAAAAAAAAAAAAAAAAAAAAAAAAAAAAAAAAAAAAAAAAAAAAAAAAAAAAAAAAAAAAAGCGAAAAAGAAGCAAAATGAGGAGATAGCTTCCATTTTCGTGGCTTTTCCCCAAAAAACCATCCTTCGGGATTTGAAATCCCCGTGATTTTTCGGGAAAGGGAAGGCCTCGTGTAGTACGCGAAAACGGGCGGATGTTGAACTTTGTAAAGTCAAAGTCGGATTTTAGTCAAGTCAATCAGAAATATCAATCAGAAGCATCGAACATGGTGATTGGAGACAGCTACATTCTTTACTGATTTATCAGGGGTTTAAATGAGGTTATAAGAACAGAAATGTGGTCGGTGAACGAAAAATCGAGTTCACACGGGTCATTTGACTTGTTCTCTGTATAAATAATAAGTTTAAATGCTATTTTGTTGAGGGAGGGATACGGGGCGACTTGGGCTGTCAAAGATACTTCCACATTAATAATACTCACTGAAATTTCATTATCCGCCGCCGCCCCCGGAACCAATTAAACATCATCAAATTAGGTGATTTCCGGTCTACATAAATATCCTATTCGTTGTCGAGTTTCGTTTTGATAATCTATTCTTCATATGGCTCATACCCTCTATCAGATACTGTATGTTACCTGCATCATCCCAAGTCAAAAGTAAACATTTACTCGTGCACCAATATTGTAAATTAAACATAACAAACAAACAAACGCGGGTTGATAATAAAGTTACCTATCATTGTTTATCTCTCTTTCTTTTCATTGTCCCTTTCACGCACTGCTTTGAATAAATGAGTTTTTATATCATGTAAACAGTCCATATTATGACCATCTTCCCCTCTTTCCCCCTTTCCCTTGAAGCTATCCTTCCCCTTAATTCTACACTAGTGCACTTTAGCTTGAAATTATTTTTGTCAATGATCTGTATGTTGTGCATTCAAATGACAATGGTGGTATGTTCTAACAAAGAATATCTTTCTGCTGATTATACAAAATCAAACTACATATCTCACGGGTCTCTGATGACATCATGGTGATCCTAAGAGTACAAAAAAAGGGGGGAGAAGCATGTCCACGTGATGCCCACTCAAGAAAACTTTAACCGGTTATCTCTATACACATTTCCCATTTAAGTACTTCTTATCTCTATCTTTTGTTTTATTGAGTGTTTCATTCTCCCCTTCAAACTAAATTATTTTCTTCTTCTTCTTTCATTTGCTTGAACATGAAAAACCATCAGAAAAAAGACAATGAATCAATAGCCGATTTGAAACAAAATATGACCTCTTCAGGTGTGGTACCTTATGGTACCATTCCAAAATACACCGACAAAAAAAGAAAAACTAGAATGCCATCCCTGCAAGTAAGTATCCTCTATTGAAATTTAAAGAGAGAGAAAAGCACAGTATGAGGCCAACTCACTTTTATTATATTGAAACCAAGTTGGAGCAGAAATGTACCAAAACTCCCTACCCCTTTTTCCAACCTCCGTCCATCTCACCTCTTTCATCGTTTCTGTCAAAATGGTTCAACCGTAGCAACAAAAAAACGACTAGTCGACCTCTTTCGAGTCAGTATACACCTTTGATTGGTTTTATGCCACAATCTGCTCCACCAACTACCACTCTGGCCAATCCATCAGAAAATGACATCTCCTCTACTATAAACTTGAACAAGGAGAGTGAGACAATAAGTATTCCTTTTCAAAAACAACAACAGCATTATTGCACTGGGTACTATACCAGTACATCGACATTATCCGAAATATTATGTGATCACTACGTACAACAGCAAATGATGGCAGACGAAGACTGTCCCAGTTTGAGTCCGACATCTACCACATCATCCTCTGAAACCAGCATGTATTCTGATGATGATTTTGTTGTTGTTGAGCCACCCACCACCCATGTCCCTTTGGCCACATTTCGTATGTTCCAAGAACAGCTCAATGATACTGAGGTACAACAAGATAACAACAAGAACAGTAACAACAATACACTTTTAGAAAATAGCTGGGCTAATTGGCAAGAAACGTGTCTGACTAAGCAATGGACCCTGACCGGGTCTGTTCAACTTGATTTTTTGCAAGTGATCAAATTAAGAGAGCCTCGTATCAACTCTGCTCATCTTCGTATGTTGGTGGCCGAGGTCAATATGATGCGAGCAGATAAAATTGTCGGCCCTTTACGACCAAGGAATTATTTGCCTAAACGGTCTGATTCTCTCTCATGGTCTCCTAGTCCCCTTTCCATCACCACCTTTTCATCATAATAAAATATACCCCCCTTCTCGCAAGAGAATGAAAAAGATGTTGCTTTATTTATATGTAACCAAGTAGTTGTCCTGCCATCGAGTGTATTTATTATTATTGTAAGAAGAATGCGTTTGGGTGTGTAAACTAAGAAGGGAAAAGAAAGGATAGGGATATAGTAAACCTGTAGAAAAGAGTGGAATAGTACAACACAAGTCCAAAGCTTGTAAAAAAAAAGGGGGAGGTTCATTAAAAGAGGGAAAAAAATGCTAGTTCGTGGTATAGGCATAGATCATAAAGAATTATCCAAATAGATGTAAATGCAAAAAGAAAAGAAAAAATGAAATTATATAAGGCATGAGGAGTGGGAGGAGTGTGGAATGATAATACTTTTTTTGTTGTTGTTTAGTGAAAAGACAATGAATCCATGGATCCAATTGATCTCTGTTGTTGTTGTTGTTGTTGTTGTTGTTGTTGCTGTTGTTGTTGTTGATAATGATGATCAAAAAAGACAGATTGATGATGATAATCAGATAAAGGAGGAGATGGGTACCATGTAGGGTAGATCGTTGCATCTTGAGTAGTCGCCAAATCTAACCATGAATTAACTCCGCCATTCAAACCTGTCATCATTAATTCGGGTGTCTTTGTAGCAGTAGCACTCATAGGTGTAGTTGGTGATGGAAGATAATTAGAAGAAGCAGGAAGAGTCTATTAAAAGAAAGAAAGAAAGAAAAAGAGAGTTAAGGAACAATCCAATCCTATTTTTATGTTTCTCTCGTAAAAGTTACCTGTTGGTGCTGTTGCATAAAACCTTTTCCACCGTCCGAGGAAAGTGGATGCATGGGCATAGCTAACCAAGATTGGTCTGACATGAAAAGTGGGGTGGATTGTTCATCTTGTTGTTGTATAGAATAAAACAGTGAAGAAGAATCTGACGAAAATGAAGTAGTGATACTAGGAGATTGTTGCTGTTGCTGTTGCTGCTGCTGTTGTTGCTTCCTTCTTTGGAGTTTGGTCTTCGCCCGACGATTCTGGAACCATATTTGGACCCCACGAGGGGTCATATCCAATTCTTGAGCCAAGTATCGACGAACAGAAGCATTAGGTTTTGGATTTTCCATAAATGATTTCTCAAGTACTTTGAGTTGAGCTCGGGAAGTACGGCGGCGGTGTTTGATTTCAAAAGGATTATAGAAACTCGGTCTAAAGTCACCACCATATGGTGCCAAAGAAGACTGTTGTTGTTGGCGGTGATAAAATGGATGGTGAGCATAGTAAATGTTTGGACAAGAGGTAGTCATCATCATAGGATGTTGTTGCATCAGTTCAAGTGTCGTCATAGTAATGATTAAGATGAAAAAAGTAAAATGAAAAAGAAATAAAATGAAAAGAAGCAGGATCTTTTTATATTCAATTTTTTGAGGTCAATGCTTTTTTTTTTTTTTTTTTTTTTTTTTTTTTTTTTTTTGTAAAGAGTAGGGGGAATAACATCCAGAAAGTAAGGGAGAAGTAACATGAACCAAAATGATCGAAAGGTAGGGTATGTTAAGAGAGAAAGGTCACTGCACATTTTTGATAATCCAAGGTCAACAAATTTTTAGGGGATTATTCATACACACACACACACACATGCGCACACACCAGGAGAAAGGAAAAGGGATTATCATTTTAATCCCAACGTTCTCGCTCATAATCGCATCCCAAGCGGTGAATAGGATTAAAAGGGGGGAAGGTGAACTCTCCCTCTCTTCACTTTTTAATACAAATGACAACGAGGAAGCCAAAGCAAGGAGATGAGGGGAAATTTATAGAAACATATTGACCTCAAGTGATTGTAATAAGGGACCAAAAGACTTGAGAGCGCGGCAAGCGGGATTTAAAATGTCGGCATGAATGTGTATAAGATTCGATTAATGCGATGGTCTCAGATCAAACACACACACACATAGAGAGAGAGAGAGAAAGAGAAAGAGAGAGTGTGTGTGTGTGTGCAAATCTTCCTTTTTATTACTGAACTCATTAACAACTTTAAAACCAAAGATCAAGTGAAAATAGTTTTGGGAATAAAGATATAATCCTCGCTGGACTTTAAAAATGAAAGGGACAATTCTCTGTTACTGCCATTATTGATTAATCAAGTTTTTTTTTTTTTTTTTTTTTTTTTTTTTTTTTTTTTTTAACAACAGTTGCTTAAACACGGGTATATTCTTCTTCTTCTACCCTAGTTTGAGTTTAATGAAAAAAGCCAGTCGGTCCTCCTAAGAAAGTTTAGATTGACCAAAAAATCCGAAATCTCTAAACACCATGATCGCTACCCATCCGTTTATCCTCACAAGGGGAGAAAATGAACCTTTTTGTCATGTGTTTTTACGGTAGTGTTTTTATTGTGGTCGTCGATTACTATATCCCTTTAATACTTTTTTTTTTTTTTTTTTTTTTTTTTTGCTCAAAACTAAATCCATCACATTCAAAAACTCTCCCTCGTACTACTGTCTAAAGAATACCCCCCCTATAAAAAAAAGAGAGGGCATGTTTATGTATAGTATTAGATCGAAGCTGTTTTGCTTCTCTTTTCATACGTAACACTGGCCGATATGATCGTTGACTCCTATTTGATACTTCCCCTTTCTTTCTAACATTGGTGCATGGTTCTCCATTTGTGTTCCTCCCTTCTATACTCGAGAAATTCATAAAAAGTACTTAGGGATAAATAGATCCATAGATGATACTTTAAAAAAAAGAAGATAAAACTGAAGCACTGATCTGGTCAACATGGAAAGTAAGACTCAGTCTACTCCAGATTGCTGTTGTAAGAATGAGCAAAGGGAGAATAATCGGATCGTCTACATGTGGTTGAACATATGTTCACTGACTTTTTCTTCAGTACACATCATTAATCCCTTCCCTTGAGCCCAAGGGGATTAAACCCTGTTTTTTGATCCATTTTGAGCGGGAACTCAGTCTTGTTGATGGGTTTTACCTAATCAAATATGTCATTCATTATATGATAATCGTGAAAGACGTAGAGTAAAAAGAATGACATCTCAATCTTACCGATATCATACAATTAAATTACGATTACTCTATCTAGTGGAATGATATCATTGTCTTCTTTATCCAAGGGAAACAGAATCAAGTGATGATCGTCCTTGATTTACATTTTTTAAAAGTAAGAAATTTTGTTCTCAGCATCCAGCTGCTCTATTTTCAAACCTTTAAAAAACACATGAATTAGGAATGCATGATCTCTTGCTTGTCCCTATATAAAGAGTTGATACATGTTCATTACATGGTATGATTTCATCCTAGCCATATATCCCTATATGCTCCTTTTTGTTTTTTTTAACTCCCCTATATACGATGACAACTCTCCTCCCCTTAAAACATACAAACAAAACAATAATAACCGCATGAACTTCAGAGTTTTGAATCTTCACAATGCTTCCGTCGCCAATGAGGTAGTTGTCTACCAGATCATCAGAGAAGACCCAAAAAGTAATTACATAGAATGGCTTTTATTGGGCACCGGAGAATTGCCATGTGGGCCATTATGTAGGCATTATAAATGTATAGCGATAAACCCATTGCTCCAAATCAGCCAGACTCCTTCCTAACACGCTCTTTTTTGCACAGAATGATATCAGTTTTCACAACCTAAATTTGGGTTTTTTCATACTATTTTGAACACCGATTTTATTTATTTATTTATTCATGTTACCTCTGCAAATCTACCCCTGTACCCCCTTACTACAAACTAATCGTTATTGGGTCGAGCACTCTGAGCAATGAAACGGTAATTTTGATTATCAGATACACACTTTCCATCATCCTCTAATTGTGAAGGGGCCAAAAAGTGTTCAGAGCCAGAGCAATCCTTAGTAGGATAGATTAACCAACTTTGATCGTCTTCTTTGACTTGTACCGACATGATGCTAGTCAAATCTACGCACCCGTCGCTATATGTACTAGCTGGTCCGGTACAATCTAATTCTTCATAAGCATACAGTTCACTTTTAATAGAAGGAATCATCAAACTAACCAGGAGAACACATATCATGAATAGTTTAAACATGTTTTGAAAACAGCGTGTGTGAAAAAGAGAGAGTGAGAGAAAAGGAAAAAAAACAAAAAACAAAAACAAAATCGTTTCCTTTCTCTTTTACTATTAATCCCCCTTTGCCTCCTTAATATGGGAAGCCTCATCAAAATATGTGGCTCGCATGGCCTCTTCAAAAAAGTTCATGTACCGCTCAGGGGTACTAGTTAAAAAATAAATTTATTGTCAATCATAAGCTCCATTGTCTTTTGATAGAGAAAGAAAAAAGTGTTTAACCATGGTAGGGAGAGGCACTGAAAGCTGTAAAGCCATAACTGTGTTGATCAACACATCCTTGCTCAGGAAGGACCAAGTAACGGTAATGACCCGAGCAGTTACTGTTGGGATATATGTACCAACCTCGTTCACGGCCATTGGCTACACGGTGAGAGGCATCACCATGGAGACGGAGACAGTAGTTACCTGCACGGTGCACTTTTGAAACTCCACCACAAGATTGCCCGTTGTACGAGAGCAAGTCGCCAAAGACACTTGGTACAGCCAAAGCAAGAAGACCAATAAAAGAGACTTGTTTGAACATGGTTGGTTAATTTGTTTTTCAAATATATAGGATGGTGTGTATAAAAGATTTCTTTTTTCTTTTATACTTTTTCTAATGAGTTACAAAGGGTGGTAAACCCTTTCATGCCGAAGATAAAGACTCCGTAACCTTATGTCAAACTTTTTGTCTCCCGGGCATATGGCCGTAGGTTATGGATGGATGTTCGGTAAACACTTCTCATCGGCTTGAACAACGGATCCCATCAGACTTTCTTTTTTCCGGGTCAGAGACTCATGTCGAAGAGAAAGAAGAGCTCATTCGAGAACAAAAAGTTTGGTTATTTTCGGACTAATGTAAAGACAACATTTTTTATCTCTTATACTCAAACTCAACGCCTTTTAAACCTCGGTCTAATCCCAATCTTTCCCAATGAGACCTTAGCTTCACAAAAAAATCGCGGGAATTCAAGGTTTCGTGTTTTTTGTCTATCATAGAAAAAAAATATCTTCGTCGCAAAGGAAAGGTAAAAGTCATTGCAAGCCTAAACATACTAACACAAGGGTCTCTGTACTTGACTTTGCGGTAAAGTATGTTGGAAATGGGTCATAATGTCCACATGGCCACTTTAATCATTAGCATCCGTTGACAGTGGAGTGGTAAAGCTCCTTCCAACTCTGACCAGGGTCAAGTCTATCGGGATTCGAATCCTTGTTTTACTCAAAATTAAATTTACGCTGACCAAGGGACTGGTGGGATTGAAGATGATTTTTGCTTCTGTCTGTAAAAAAAGTCTTCGTGCAAAAGACAGGTAAAACTCATTACAAGCTTGGACAGACTGACACAAGGATTTTGGCCCTTGAATTTTGTGGTAAAGTATATTGGAAATGGGTTATAGTATTCACATCACCACTTTAATCATCAGCAACCTTTAATATTGGAGCGAGGAGAGCCCATCCAAAATCTTAGTGGGGAACCTTGGTAAAGCGGGGGTTGAATACAGTCATCGCAAGTTCGGACAGATTGACACAAGGGACTTGGTGCTTGGCTTTTAACTTATATACCATAACCATTTAACGTCTAATAAAAAACCCATCTTTTTGTATCACTTATCTTTTATTGATTTGATTGACTACATCTAGACATACATAATCCTAAAAATCGTACGATTTCCCCAGCACTGACCACCTCTTATCTTTGAGACATTCTTATTCATTGTTTGAATGATTGGTTCACCATCAATTTTCACACGCTATCATTTTCCTAGCACTGATCACCCCTTCCTGTATCCCTTCTCCTCTTCCCCCCCCCTTTTTCCCTTCATCCTTTACGTCTTCTTTCTGCCCTCCTTCTTCCACTTCCAATATGGTTGGATGAATCCTCTCTCTGTCTCTCTCTCCTCTGTGTTCTTTCCGCCAGGCTGCAACGGTTATCCAATCAAACAATTCATGTAGTAATGCTGGCCGCTTGGTATGAATCCGCCCTCTGTCTCTCTCCATTCCTTTGTCTCCACTATTTTGTCTCTACTCCTTCTATAAATTCAAGTTTTTTCTGGGGGGGGGTAACCGCTTCCCCAACACCACTGCACTTCGGTGGTAAGTATTATCATTTCCATAGACAAAAGGGGCTGATCACAGTTCTAACTGACTGTTTGATTTTTTTTTTCCTATGTATGATTGCTTTTGATCATTTCTTTCAATCACTTTGAAACATCGTATATTTTATTGTTGCTTCGATTTAATTAATAAAACTAGTAAAAACTAAACAACTATAAATTATCTTGATCTTCATCTTCAATATCAGGTAAAGGGAAGGTCAATATAGCAGCAACACCAGTCAATTGATTTAGTTCTGTATATATGAATATATAAAATATAGATGAGTGAGCGTAGGTGATGCCTATTCTTTTTGATATCAAACTTACGCTCCCCCGAGACATGTAAACTAGAAAACACAAACACTTTTCCACCAGAGGCCCTGACATCTTCAACCAGACTAACGTACTTTTTTCGTGTCGGGATATCAGCTGATCGAAACAATTCGTCGGTAACCAAAAGTGTTGCGATCGCACCTTGTTCATGCGCCTTGGCTACATGGTCATAACCATAAAAAGCCCGGTCAGAATCCGTGTTCAACATTTGATAAAAACTGTCTAGAGCCTGAACTTCACGTGCCGCTTTGGTATCGGCCAGCTTGGCTTGAATCGACGGTTCTTGCATGATTTCGTTTAACGCATGCTTGTGTCCACTTGAGCTATGGGTCTGGATGAACTTGTACTTGTTTTCGAAAAGAGTCTTATTGTCGGTTTTCTAAAAAAAAAAAAAATGTGTTTAATAAAAGAGTTTTTTTTTTTTTTTTTTTTTTTTTTTTGCATCCATTATCATTTACCACTGCTTGATCAAAGATATAATCATATAATTGTTCCTTTATATATATAAAAGAAGAAAAGTCAATCCAAAAAGTGTATAACCCTCCCTCCCAATTTACCTTGACAAAACCAGGACTGGCAAGAATGATAGCTTTAACAAAAGAGAAATCTACCGTTCGCATCATAGCTTGAAAGATTTGATCATAAAACCGGACGAGTCCCTTTTCATGGTTTGTCACAGATCCTTTTCGTTTTCGTGGAATAGGCATTTCGATTCTTTGTTTGACAATTGTCATATGTTGGGTCAAAAAGCATAAATTGGCAAGACCTATACCCAAAAGATAACTTGTTAGCTAGTTGACCTCCTCCTTCCCCTAATACACGTTTTTATTTTTACCTTCTTGACATACGATGGCAACCACATCCGCGTTTTTAGTAAAATCACAAGCATCTTCTACTCGTTCTAAAGAAATTATATCCCATTCTGGTTTCACCAGTGTAAAGTTTCGGTTCAATTCAAGATCGATTGTATGATAACTACCCATCTTTAATATAAACTTTGGTTAGTATACTTTTCTTTCCCACCTTGATTGATATATTACCTTGACATGTGGATTTTCACTCGATACTCGACCATTGATACGTAATAGTCCAACCAGAGGATCAAAGTCAACACTTTCCACTGTGATTAGTAAGGTTAAGCGGATTCTTTGACTAGACGTCGAGCCTGTAGAGCTTTCTGACTGTAATCGTCTATGCTTAAACACAAATTAGTTGAATGTTTTTCTTCTTTCACATATATTACCTTATAGTAGTAGCCTTGATCATGTCGTCTTTGGATATAAGATTATAAACATGCCACATGTCTTCAAGTTCTTCGGGTAACAGAGTAACGGATCCTGATTGATCTTTATCGATTGCTTTGCTAACCAACTAAAAAAATCCCAACACATGAATAAAAGGAAAAATATTAGTATTTTTCAAAAAAAGAGGGATGGATGAGTTGTTTCTCTACCTTCATGTCCTCTAGTTGTTTTAGTTTGGAAGAAGGAAATACGAATTAAAAGAGTGAGTCCGAGTTGTTTCTTCTCGGGACGAATAACTTGAATTTTTCGTCGAATAAGCGGAGAATAAAATGCCAGTTGGCATATAATGGATATTTATGTATGGCTATTTTGACTTACCGTTAGCCTCGTGAAAGGCTCCGCAAACGTCCGCCTCAAGGAACGGATGCCCCAGATTCTCTAATCCAAGAGATAGCGGGAGCATGGATCATGGCAGCCAAGTTGTTTGTTGCTACTGCTGATGTTTTTGTTTTTGGTCTGTTGGATAATACTGGGTGATTCATTAAAGTAATTTTCGTGTATAATCCAATCTTGAGGATATTTATCGCTGCATTTTTGTCCCGACCACGCGCAGAGTAGCCCTGTTGACGGCTGAAGCAATCTTTATTGATACAGTAGACGACGCCGAGATTGGTTTTGTTGTTGGCCTTTTGAGGGTGTTGCAAACGCGAATCACAGAAACAGTACGGCTTCGATGATAAATATTCGTTAGTGTCTATAAGTGTACAAAGACACTTAAGATTTTATTGTAATAATTGAGTGCTGCGTTTGTCGGATCCCTTGATTCCTGACCCAAAACCTCTCCCAGCATCGTCATAGAAAATTAAGGTATCTTGTTTCTTTGTACCCTTTGGAAATTTTGTTGTTGCCACAGTACCATAAGCTTTATCCCGGAATCTTGATCGCCTACCGCCCTGTTCCAGCAGCGGCTTTACTCTGCTTCTGATTTTGTAGTAATTCCTTGATGCCTGTGGTAATCTTCAGGAACAATTTCACTAACACTGCTTGAGGTCAGTTGGCTGACCAAAAAAAAAAAAAAAAAAAAAAAAAAAAAAAAAAAAAATTCACCAGATCGTTCCTATGTTTCTTGTTTAGCCAGTGGTCGGGAGATAGCAATGTTGCAATCTGTGCTATTGGGAGCCGGAGACAGGTACCAGATGATAGTTGAATGTCAGCAGCACGGTAATCATATCCATCAAAAGCTTGAAAAATCCGGCCCAGTATTGTGTGAGGTGCACAGAGAGGACCAACCCGTAATGAGCGATAAAAGAAGGGAAGTCGATTACCAATAAAGCTGTTAGGGATTAATTGCATGTAATGATGTATTATTTTTGAACAGAACCAAAGATCGACAGGAGCCATCGGCGTTGTAAAATCATTGTTTGAATCCGAGTATCCAAAAGACCCAGGCCACCATTGTTAACAGGAGTACACAAAACGGAGTAACCAATTTTAGGGCCGAGTCCTTTAGTGACAAACTTAGTGATGATTGATCTAAGCTGATTATAAAAACACTTGGGAAAGTTAACAACCCGCATTTAATTCCAAATTTTAGACAATATGAGTGTGTTCGCCACCGTGACCCTTCCCCGCGAGAACAATTGACGTTGAGAGTATATGCTGCAGACTTGAGTGACCGTGTGGAGGAGAAGATTGATGAGATGATGTTGTTGTGCTGGTGATTGTGCCGGATGGAATCCAAGATATCGTATGGGAGTGATGAACCGGCCATCAAACCATTTTGTCACTCCTTTGCCTTGAAGGAATTCGTGCCATGATGGATGAGCTTGACCTGAGAGAGAATACTTCTGTTTTATTGACATTAAGCTTGGCATTGGAGGCTTGACTGTACTGTTGGAAGTGATGCATGGCAATGGTAAAGTCAGATGAGTCGTGAAGAAGAATACATATGTCATCAGCATAGAAAAGCAGTTTTATCACCGGAATAGTCGAGGAGGAGGTTGCCGTAGGAGCAGTATAACCATGGAAAGCAGGATCTTGAAGGATGTAGAGAAGAAGAGGCTCCATAGCCAGATTAAATAAAAGAGGTGACAGAGGATTGCCTTGACGGAGACCACGTTGTTGTACCACCTCCGAGAAATACCTATAGATATTGATCTGAACAGAGTTCCCAAAAAAGAGACCACAGATATTCTTGGTAAGGCCAAGAGGGAACCCAAATCGAAGCAGTACTTGTTCCATATACTTGAGATGCACCCGGTCGTACACCTTTTCTTGATCGAGAAGCGAACCCACACCTTGATGTCCATTAGCTTTGGCTTGTTCCGTGATGAGATTCAACGTGAGTCCATTTTCCGCAATAAATCGACCCGGTAAAAAACATGTTTGATGTTGATTAATGCACTTGTTTACTATTGTCCCAATCCGTCCTGTCATGATTCTAGTAAAAACCTTGGCGTCACAATTGATGAGGGAGATAGGTCGCCAATTTTTTAGATCGTTGAGTTGTCTTTTTTTGGGAAGCAGCCTGACCCGGATATCTTGCCAAAAAGAGCATCATTGTACACAGCCTTCATAATAGATCAGAGCTTGGGGTGTTGGTACATAAAGGAGAGACATTGTTGTGGTTCGTACCTACCACAACAGTCGATGCTTTCGCTCCGACTCAGATGTGGTTAAGGCCTTTCAAGCCGCACTTTTATTTTCCCTTTCTTCCCTTATATCCTTTTAAGCCGCGCATCGTGGTATTATATTGTGTTTTAGCATTTGCTTTTTATGGATGAATTACAACAACTCTCCCAAGACGACATCCTGGAACTTCTTACATTGGCGAAACAACTGAAGACCGGTCAACGATCTTCCAACAAGGCAACACTTCCATCTGACATCTTGCAGGACCTGGAGGGATCTTCGAAAAAAGAACTTCACCATTTCTTATCCAGATTCCCAAGGGATCTCATCGACTATGACGGAGACAGATGGACCCGACCGGGAAATATCAACAAGTCATTCACCAAGGACATCAAATGACATCAGGTTGACGGCATCACCTTCACCAATCAGATCTCCCGAGATGCAGCCCGACTTCGAGCAGCAGGTAGAGCAGCCACCGAGATCTATGAGGACATTTACACCATCCTTGACAATCAAACAGAAGGATCTTCTAACGACGCTCTACAGCAGACCATGGAGAAGTGCCGCCAGCTTGCGATCTTCAGTTTTATAACCGGGAAGGCAATGGACCAGGACGCCAAGGAATCTGTCATCAAAGCAATTGATCTCCCACCAGCTCTCCAATCCTTCGATGAAGCCGAAGATGAGGGCAAGGACTTCATGTTTTCACCCAACCAAGACAAACGAATCCATACTGAACGATTCAACCGACAACTACTCAAACAAGGTTCATCTGTCAATAAACTAGCCAATGGAAATGGAGCTGGATTTGGTAACCAACAACGAGGTCGAGGATCATACCGAGGAGCCGGTCGAGGTGCCACCAACACTCAACGTTCCGGGAGGCCGACTTCATCATTATGCCGACTACTGGAGCAAGAATTGATTCCGTTTCATCTGCCAGAATTGGAGATTTCGCCCCAAGATCGATGGATTTGTGACCAGGTTGAACAACAAGCTACCGGTGTTTTAGAGCTACCGCCCGGATCCAGAAGCTCAGGCGACAGATGCATCCCGACAGACCTGGCCACAGACGGGGCTTTATCTGTACCCTCCTTGGAAGTTACTACCTCAAGCCATTCAGAAACTTCGTCAAGACAAGGTCAAGAGAGATTGGTGATATCTCCTCTTTGGCCGACCCAATTTTGGTGGCCTCAACTGGTGACACAGGCTCTGGGTCCTCCATTGAAATTACACCTCTCCAAGCACGAGCATTTGGCCGCCTGGATGTTATCAGGAAGTACTATGAAGCAGCGGGTATGTTAACAGAGGCCACGGGCTTGATGACAAAAATTGTCCGTCAATCTACCTCGGATTCTTATGATCTGCAATGACGATCTTGGGTGAAGTGGTGTCTCATGCAGGTTCCTCAGGTCCATCCGTTGAGGCATGATCCGACCAAGGTTGTTTCATGGCTATCAACACAACAACACTTGGAAGTCAGCTCTCTTCGGGGCAGTCGGTCTGGTCTCTTGTCGGTTTTCAATGTAATCCACCCCAATAAGTTTCCTATGGGGAAACATCCAATGATTAAGTACTTGTTCCAAGCTCACCGCCGGCTACCTCAAGCTTTACCTACTAGTCAAGATGGAACGTGGGATGTGATGGTGCTACTTAACCATGTGGAATCTTGGGGACCGACCGAAAATCTTTCTCTTACTAAATTACAAGATAAGGTGGTGGTGCTTCTCTGTGTGGCAACGATGTGGCGACCTCGGTCCGATATTGGTAGACTTCAATGGCGGGACGTCCAATGGATACAAGATGAACATGATCGGCGGATCATTGTGGGAGCTACTTTGGTGGTACGGGAACCAAAGAAGCGGATTGGAAGAAGATTTTTTTGGCGCCCTTATTAAATCATGCAAATCACTGTCCTTTAGTGACATTGGCGGTGTTTCTGGCCCGTACTCAAAAGTACCGATCTGTCTTGGGTGAAAATCATTCGTTACTGCTAACTTATCTCAACCATGACACCAAGTCTCCTGGTTCAATAGCTCCAAAGACTGTGGCACAAAGATTGACAAGCATCATGAAGGTAGCAGGTATCAAGCAGGGTTTCACGGCACACTCTATTCGGTCCGCCAGCAGCACAGCAACATTTCAACAGGGTATCGATGTCAACTCCATCAAACTTCACGCAAACTGGGCGCTCTCTTCAGATACATTTGAACGGTATTATCTTAAACCCAATAATCAACTAGTAAAGGCGAGTGATATCATGACGAAAGTGTTCTTGAAGCCTCGGAGAAGAAACCACATCTCGGTCGGAGCGAAAGCATCGACTGTTGTGGTAGGTACGAACACAACAGAGATGATGCTGGAGCGAAGACGAAGATGTGGTTAAGCCTTTCCATAATTAAAAATAGATTTTGTTCACCCTCCCGGATTCCTTCAAGAACCCTAGGCTTAAAAGGATGTAAGGGAAGAAAGGGGGTTTATGGAAAAAAGTTAAATTAAATAGGAAAATAAAAGCGCGGCTTGAAAGGCCTTGACCATATCTTCGTCTTCGCTCCAGCATCATCTCTGATAACCAAGACCATCAGAAATCCTTAGACGGCGACAGCAAAAGTCAACTATAGTGAACTACATGTCAACAATTTCCAAAAAGCCATTGGCTTCTTGGTACGATATGCACCAACACTTCAACAATCAAATTAATTATGCGTGGTTTTGCTTACATCAAGTACCTGAACCACTCCATGATTTGAATTAGGAAATCACTATTACGGGTCACTTGATTTTGCTTCTTAACCGATCTTCTCAACCTGGTGACAAGGAAGACATTTGGCTTTGCTCTTCAACAACAACAACCCAACTCATTCAAGGCGGAAACGACACATGTTTTCGAATCAATTATAACTCCTGTACTGGATCATTTTGGTCTTCAATTATCTTATTAAAAGGCTAATATTGTTAAAAAACAATAGTTATATATTTTTATTATTTTTTCATTTGAAATAAAATTTTCTTCTTGTACATACCTCCATTTCAAACGGAAATTGGTCCTCTCCAAGACTACCCCTAGCAACGACACTTGGTTTGCTGGATTGGGAGATTCATGCAGAACGGGGTCTGAAAGTAAAACACCACCCTCACTCTCCCAGGACATGATTGGGCTTTGAAACACCCAACTTTCTCGGTGGGACCTCTCCGAGTGGAGCTTTTTGGCGTCTTATCCATAGACATTTATCGATGGTATATATCTTCCAACATTCCATAAAAAATATCAAAGGCAAAGACAAAGACAAGAAGGGTAAAATAATACACTTTATTAATAACGATTATGTAATAAACAAGTTTTCATAAAACACTAATCCACCAGGCCCTTCATCACGACACAAAAGGCCTTTTTGTTCAGTCATCTATTTTGAGAGAGACAAAAAATTAATCTACCAAGCTATGACAATTATTATGTTACTTGTTTACCTTTAATTGTTCCAATGCTACTGTCAAAGCCCATTGTTCAATATGAGCCAATTCAAGTGCTGTCAAATGTCCGTCGTGAGACTTTACAAGATCCAAAATCTTTTTAGAGACCAGTTCGTCATTCATCGAAATGGATTGGACCACCAATAATCCATTAAAAGGACGAAGTCGATAAGGTAAATTGAGGATTTCGAACTGTTGACATGCCTTGTAAAGATCTTCAGGTGATATCAGAGCCACACCACGAGCACGATTAAATATACAATAAATATCTGTCAAGGGTTTGAGATCGTTTTCTTTGTTGGTATAAAATTTGTCGAGGAATTCTGCTAGTTCTCGACTTAATTCTTGATGATAGATTGAGCCTGCCGTACCCCTAAAAAAAAAGTGTCGTTAGTTGGTCTGTTTTGTCCCCTCCCCCTTTTTTTCGCAGTGTTTTTACTTTGTGACAGGATTAGATATACCTAGATCAACCATATAACCGCGTAAGGTTGATATATCTGGATCATTCGGATCACTTTTATTCATCTTTGCCGAGATATTTTCTGCCAACTTGACCATATCATTTGCCTTGGCAATCAATCGATCTAGATCTTGGAATGCATCAGTCATGGTTTCATTAGTTTCTGTCGATACCTGTTCCATTCTTTGTTGAATCCCTTGTAGTCCCATCCCCTTTCTCTGTTGTTGTTGTTGTTCTACATGAGGTGTGATTGTAGGAGGAGGAGACTGAATCCATGCTTTATTGGAAAGCGCCGTATTTAATTTGGTCAAAAAGTGAGTTGAGCCACCTTTTCGAAAGGATAATTGGATCGAATGTTGATTAGTTGCAGAAAGTGAAGAAGGAGGTGATATCGAGATAGGTGAAGAAAATGTTATTGGTGATGATTGTTGCATTGAATTTGTTGTCGTTGTTGATCGATCAAGCGGTGTATCACACATTTCACATTGAATCATGCTAGGATGATTGATAAATGTACAAGTTGGACAGGTGCCTGGAGTGGGTGGCGATGCTGTTGTTGCTGTCGTTATGGTAACCTGATGGTTGCCATTCAAGGTGGGAGGATTTACAGTTCGGACACCACATAAATCACACTTGTCGGTCAATAATGTATTGTCATGAGAGCAGATGGTACAAGTCCAAATACCCACGGTTGCCGCTAATTGCATCGTTTTCGCCACCTGTACTGAAAGAGAATCAGAATTCGAAACCGCCGGTGGTGTTGTATCTTGGAGCAACGCAGAGCTAACGTATAAAATGAGTTTGGGTGAGGACCGAAGAAACCCGCTCTAACATCATCAACAAAAAGAGTCAGTTTATATATAGTCTTTTCATCAGTTAATTACTTACATACTGGTCAATGTCGATGATGGCCTTGAGCGGAATATCAACAGAGTGATCTACAGCACGTTGATTATCGACATAGATAATACGGTGACTAGTTAAATAAAGTACACCATCTTGATATCCCTCCAGTTTTGCTTTTCTATAGTGTAGAGAATAAAGGTGAGTTCTTTGATGACGAGTATAAAAGATTTCAATTGTTACCCTTCGTAGAGACCAGTATTTCCTTGTTGAAGAATCAGTGATTCTTTCGAAGATAACTCCGGTCGATAAGAGGAAGGTGAGACATGGCAAGGTTTAAAATACTTCATTTATCACGGAGAAAAAGAAGAAGAAGAAAAGCACCCCTCCCCATTAAAAAAAAGTCATGCCAAAGAGCTGACTCACGTGTCCCTACTATAAATGGATTCGCTATCACTTTTTATTGATTTTTCATTTTCATTTTCATATTTAGTTTAAGAGGAGGATCTTGGCTTCTTTTTGACTTCGAAAGACATGTGATGATTTTACTCAAGAAGCTTCGAAAGAGCCTTAACAAAAAGAAAGGGGGAGAACATTTCTTTCAGTCCTTTTTATCTTGAAGGTTTTCCGTGACTGTAAAATAAAAAGAATTTCCATCTACAAGACTGCCGTTGCGGGCCAAAAGACTTTTGAGTGCCGATGTGGCTTACTGATGAATATTGCATTCATAAATGGGGTTCCCTCTCACATGGTTAGTTTTACATTTTTCATTTCTTATTTCTTTGAAAAAAAAAGCAGGGAAACAAGCAGCGAACCGCTTATTTCCCTCAAACAAAAATTGCGACCTCGATACACCCGAAAGTGTTCGCAGCCAACCCCATCCTCGCTGTGCAATGAAATATAGGATCAGCTGGATAACCAGCCTTCATGATCACCAGTTACCCGGCCCAGGTAAGTATAAAGAAAATTAAAATTAGGAAAATAACTTGACCTTTTATAGTTTTTTTGGAGGTACGTACAGTGGTTTTTGTGACCGGTGGAAAACTCGTCACTATTGAGCTTGCGCAGTTCTGAATTTTTTTTAAATTTCACACCTAGGGATTTTGGGGGTTTTAGTCACGGATTTAAGGATTACTATATTGAGTTTAACATCATCTGTAATGCGCCGCTTGAACGTTATTTCAGGTGACAAATGTAGACCGCGTCTTCCTGTATCCACTCCACTATTCATTCCCCTACACCATTAATAATAATAATTATAATAATAAATGTCGGTTTTTATTTTTAATGATATGGATATAACGCTACAATTTAACTATACTATACTATACTATACTATACTATACTATACCATCATGAAGAAGTCCCAGTATGGAGCAAGGACCAACATCAACGCAATTCTTACCAGTCCGGTAGCGGCGAGTTTGTCTTGACATGATACCTATCGAACTTTATAAAAAAAAAAGTTAGAATAGTGTTTATGTGAAGAGAAAGCATCTAGAAGGCTTACCAGTGGACCAGAGGGTGTAGCAGAAACTAGTAGAAGATTGTAGTATTAAATATCATATCAAAGATGAATCGGTTTTATCTTTACCAGGCTGTTTTATGGACGAGAAGAGAGCATCATGGAGATTTACCGTCCGGTCTAATGCTGTAGCTAAAGATAATAAAACATAGTTGTGATGAGAATAAGTTAAAGTGTTTACAGTTTATTGTGGTTTTTACCTGAAAGTTCCAAGGAGTGAATAGAAGAAGAAACAACCCCTTTAAATATTTAATTTTCGGCGTTTGAAAATTTTGAGTATTCGACCCACAGGGGTGGCTTTTCGTTTTCTTTACTATCGTAACGTCCATTCATCTCATCACTTCGCCGACTTGCTTGTAACGATGTCATCTCAACAGAAGCGGAAAAGCAAAAACAAACAAAGGCTGGACTTTAAGGTTTACGCCAAGACTTTAAAAAGAAAAAGACAGAAGATCTTGTAGTGCGCGAGTTGTGAGCTCATTGCGAGTGACAATTACCATCTCACAAATCATATGGAAAATGTACATGGTATAACCAGAGTAAGCAAAGCAAAAATTTATTATATTATAACTACATGTATATTGGATTGTTTTTATAGCATACTTCACCTGTCGATCCTCGGCTTGTCAGCTCACCTACGTCGGGATTTGAATCTAACCCCGACACTCCTGGAATTTATGTATTCTTTAATCCCACTGAAACAAGCAGTGAAACAAGCAGTGAAGATGAACTCGAGCTTCTTGATACAAATGCATCAGATGAAGACGTGGAAGAATCGGATAGCTACTCGTAATTTATGGGCAGGTTTACACCTGTTATCGAGGCACAAGATATCACTAACCAAGATTCATGATCAAATAATGATTGCAATTGGTCTTTACTACTCGTCCCATAAAATCACATGCATGTATAAATAGTTCTCTTCCCCTGTTAACACACTGTTTTTCTTCTACGTATACCTTTTCATATAAATAAAGATTATGAAGGATTCTCAGCGTACTTGTCTTTATTACATACACATACTCTATTCTACAAAACTGCCAATTCTACAAGAGTGCATGACCGGTTGTGGTATTCAGGTACGGTTGGGTGAAGCCTTGCCTATAATTTGGATTAGAGATGGTTGGATGGAGAATTGATGGGGAATGCTTAACTAGGGATGTCTTTTAATTCATTATTTGATTGGTAAATACAACAAGGAGTCAAAGATCCGAGTGTCAATGTCACCAAATGTCTACAATAGTTGTTCACAAAGTTTACATCAAGATTAAGAGGAAAGCCAACCATAGTCAGTTGACAAATTTGAGGTATGGGCGCCCTATGGTATTTTTCGATAAAGGACCATTACCATTCAGAACTGTCCAATGTCAAAAAAGAGCACTTGATTTGTTTGAATACTTGATACCAGTCCTTGGAGACCGACATGCAATTTTGACAATCATTCAAATCGAGTTGAGTGTAGATCCGTCATAACAGTTCTAAAGCGAGACTTGATAATGGGGTCATAGATAAAAGAGAAGATAGTACGTGGATGTTGAATATGGTGTTCATGAGGCTATAAGTAATTGAGACGGTTGGAGTCCCTATAATGGATAAGAGAGGTAAAAACCCCCTTTGTTGGAAAGGCTTACATGGTCAGTTACAGAAAAGGTTAAAAACTTTCCACATGTCGCTTATGCATGAACTGAGATGTGGAAAATTTTTACTGCGTTTGTTTCACACTACTATTTTTATATATGTTGGTTTTTATCAATGAACATGCAGATCTCTTCATTTCATCCTTTGTACGTCTTTTTTTTTTTTCTCACATTTTTATCGTAAACATTTATCATAACCAATTCTCTTGTTATCATCCATCAGGTAAATGTCACTCTTGTGTCTGACAATGCTACCACTAACAAAATATCAAACTGGCTTCTTTACATGTATTGATTGATGGTCAGCATTAATTGATCGTTTGTGAATAGTGAAACTGACTCAAATACATGTGATTATATCGTTTATCACATTGATTGATAAGGGTTTGCTCCATTGAATTGGTTGGTTCACCATCAATTTTCATTCTTCTTCCATTTTCCCAGCACTGATCACCTGCTATTTATCTCTTCCTGTATTTTATAAAAGGTTGGAATTTCTTCACCTTCTTTTTCTTTTCTCCATCTCTCAATAAATAGTTTTTTTTTTACGAAAAAAAAAAATCATTTGTTCAATTACCTGGTTCTCCTTCCTCTCCTTCAAGTTTTTTTTTTTTTTTTTTTTTTTTTTTTTTTTTTTTTTTTTTTTTTTTTTGGCCAGGTGTCTCTTCTTTCCGCCATCCTTCTTCCACGTCCCGTATGTGTTCTACCGAGGCTTCAACGATTTCAAATCAAACTTTAATGAATATAGGTGTTCCATCGGGACTGCATCCGATTTTTCTTTTTCTTTGTTTAACTCTTCCGGGGCGTTATCGCAGTCCTACACTTAACAGCTTTGGGTAAGTTTTACCATTTCTAAAGACAAAACGGGCTGTCCACGTGTACTGACTGACTGTTTGCTTTCTTCTTTTAAACTATTTTAAAACACCGTTTACTTTATTGTTTATTTTACTTATTTTAATAAAACTTGTAGTTTCATCCATTCCCCCATTGTTATATATATCCCAATAAAACCGATCTTGATACAACTCTGCGGCAAGATGTGCAACAAGTAACCGTGGCAAGACTGTCTTCTTGCGAGGAAAAAAAAAAAGGGGGGGACCATGCACCTTGCTCTCTCCAAAACGGAATTTGAAAAAAAGACAACCAGAAGCCACCTGGGGACATTATTTAACGGGGAACTCTTCCGCCATTTTGTTTTTCCCTCACATTTTTATTTTATTTTTATTTTTACCCAGCATAATACAATACACCTAATCGTTCACTATGGGAAATGGTATCTTAAGAAGATTATTTCTCAAGGCATCATTGAAAACAACCCCTATTCGACACTGCACGACTATATTCAAATCATACTCTTTACAACAACAACAACGATCAATAACAACAACCACAACAATGATCGCAGATGCTGCTCACTTGCCTACATTCACTTCTTCTCCTTCATCTTCACAACAACAACAGCAGCAACTGGATCCGTGCCCATCAAGTCGTGCATTGTCTCAGTTTTACCGGGGACTAGCTACCCAAAACCTTGATCAACTATGGCCTTTATACAGCACCATTTACCAGAACAACCTACACACCCGTTTGACTCGGCAGAACTATCGACAATTAGTCTTGGTCACTGCCCGATCTGCCAAAACCCAACGTAATCTCCATCGTCTCTTGGCCATCATTGAAGATATGCAACAACTGGCTCATCCTTTACGGTTGTCAGACTATAATATGATTATTTATTGGCTCGGTGGCGCTACTGTACCTGAAACACGACCACGACACTTGACAGATGCTTTGGGCTGGTTAAATACCATGAAATCCTCTGTCGAACCTTGTGTAGTCACCTATAATACCCTTATTCACGTTGCCTCTCAAGCAAACGATCTTTTGACTGCTCAACGACTTTACCATGCCATGCTGGCCAAAGGGATACATCCTGATACATTTACCTATACCACGCTACTTCATTGTATGGCGTTCACAGGTGATATTCAAGGGGTAGAGGATATGCTGGCTCGATTGGAAAATAACAACAACAGTAATAAGGGTGGTGGAGGTCCAACAGGGATTCTACACAACACAATAACTTGGAATATGCTATTGGATTGCTATTACACTTATTTTACAAGATATGGTGATACCCTCATGGACAATAACAATTACAACAACAACAGTTACAACAACAACAACAATAATGATGGTGACGACGATGGTGATGACGACGATGATGACATGAGGCATTGTATTAATAGTAGGGAATCATATCGAGCTAAAGCGGACACTATGTTCCATTCAATGGTACAGGCACTTGAACAACAGCAACAGCAACATACAGGTCAAACAATGACAGCAGCACCAGTAGCAGATGTAACCACATTTCAAATCTATATCGACTATTTAATACGACAAAACCGACAAGGCGATGCTATTCATATTCTTTTGGATACAATGCTCACCCATTTGAAAATGAGACCCAATATCACCATCTACAATCGGTTATTTGCCTCATTCACAGCAAGGGACAAGGACTCTTTCTCGACTCGGTCATTACAACAACTCTATACATCATTAAAACAGCAAAGTTATTATTTAAGACCAAACTCGGATACTTTGGAATCACTCGTTACGGCTTTATTGAATCAACAAGAACATACTTTGGCATTAAGGATCTTTATGGAACTCTCTCAACGACAAGAACAAGATTCTCCATCTCCATCTCCTGAACTATTAGAACGATTATCAGAAGTGTTGCAGGATTTACCTTCCTTGAATTTATAGTATAGACAACATATTTTTATAATAAAAGCATTTTTTATTGCCCTAGGGCTATTTGACAGACTACTACTACAGTATTGTTTCTTAACGTTCAATCTACAAAAGGATCTCAATGCAGAACAGCGGTGAATAAAATACCACTCTGCCGGTTTATACCTTTCCCCCCCCCCTTCTTTCTTGCTCTCATTCTCTCTCTCTCTTTCTCTTGAAGGACTTTTTTATATGATCATCGATCACAAAGAGAATGATGAGCTGACTATGAAATAAACACATTACATTTTTTGTCATTTTTATCTGCAACAATGCCAAGTATGTATATCTCTATATTTACTTTTAATCGTGAAATTGAAAACGCATTGACTCTTGGACAAGTAAGAAATGTAACCAACACGGACCTTTTAATTGTTTTTTTTTTTTTTTTTTTTTTTTTTTTTTTTTTTTTTTTTTTGCCATTCGACATGTTTAGGTTGCACCACACTAAAGATTATAGACCAGGCAAAAAGGTCCCATTTCTCTCTTTTTTTAAGGTTCCTCTGGGTAACTGACTGGGAATCAACAAGAACCAGATTAAACTTTTTATTTTCCTTTTCCTTTATTTTCCAAAGTCATGTCTTTTAGCCCGAAAAATCTTTGTAGCCTAATAATGGTGCCGGTGTAGTGGTGGTAGTGGTGGTAGTGGTGGTGGGTGCCATCATCCAGCAGTAGATGACTTTCTACATTAGAATACTATATCATATGGCTTTAGTGTGCTGTTTTCTTTCTGATATGTTTTCTTTTCTTTTTGTGTCGTACAGAAATGTATTGGCTTTCAAACTCTTCATGCTTTTTTTTAAGAATTGTAATTCCGCAAATATAAGAGAGTAAAAGAACAGTAAGAGGATGATGGTGACGATGAAAAAGGATTTTGTCCACGCTTCACCTGTTAAAACCCTATATCATTATCATCATCATCATCACAAGTATATATTTTGAAAAAATAAAAATAAGGATGGATGAAAGTTTTATCTTCTTTAAGAAATATCAAACGTAACAGTCTTTACAAGAGAAATGGTAGTGTCTAATTTAAAGTCCGATTGTTCCAATGTGATTGGTAGATCCTTGAATTAAAAAACGGTACCCCCATTTATTTTGATCCTTTTTCCTTCTTTTCCTTCTTTTTCGTTTCTTTTTCTTTTTTTTTTTTTTTTTTTTTTTTTTTTTTTTTTTTTTTTGCTGCTCTCTGGTTACTTATAAGATACCCTTTTTGATACACCTCTACTCACAAAAACGGTCTCTTTATCTCTCTTTACTTAAATCGACTAATTAAGGGGGACAACAACAAAATGAACTCCGTACACGATAATAAAAAGTGGCATCAATCAAGCCCGTCAATGACAGATCCTCCTTCTACACCATCCATGTTTACATCTACTCCTATGGATCCTACTTACTCCTCCAGTCACTTTTCTTCGAATGGTGCGCCTTTGGATTCACCAATGTAAATATCTTACAAAAACAGAAAAATATCATTTAAAGTTTCCTTTTTGTCAGAAATGGAAAACTAACATCTTCTGGTGTAGACATCAAAGTTTTCCTCAAGAATCAACTTATTTTACCGCCAAACAAGAACCTTCTGATCCACGGTTGCCAGGGTAAAAAATTTTAAAAAATGAATCCATTAAACTGATCGAGAAGAGTGGCCTCAACTTTTTTTTTGTTCTGTGTGGGTAGAATGGTGCAACTGGCTTCGCAACCTGGTACTCCTCAACCTTCTTTACATCAACAACATCACAAAGATGATCAAAAAGATTCCATGTTATCTCCTGATAGTGATAAAAATCAACATCGACCCGTCAGTTGTGCTACATTTGATACAACCGGACCTTATCCTCATCCTTCGTCTTTGATGCGTAAACAACAACCACAGCAGCAGCAACAACAACAACATCGTGGCAGTCGAAGTGATTCTTCTCTTTATACAAACGAAATGGGACCAAGCTTTAGCTCGACAAAGGCTTTGGAAAACATTTATGCATTGGATCGATCAACCTTGTAAGTGTATGCACAAATAACAACAGTAAAGGAAAATAACCCTAATCCATCTTTTATATATATATTTTAGACTACCTGCATGTATTCAAGCCAAGATGGATCGTGGCTTCTTTTTGGCTGATAATGATTGGACCTGTTACCGACGTAACTACTTTCAAGTCAGTTGTGCATTTACCATTCCTGGACTCAACACATTACCTCATCCACCTTATTATGGCGATCATCGTCATCACCATCACCACCAAGACCCTCAATGTTATGTCCAATCAGAAGGTGGTCAATTCTTACCCATCCGACAATTCAGTCTGAACATCTCAGCCCGAGTCTCCAGTAGTGATAAAACAATTGATTTGGTTCAACACACACCGAAACGCGACAAAGGACCTCAAAACACACCTTTGGCAAAACATGTTTTACCTGGTGGGAATCTCAGTCTAAGTGCGGTTGGGGCCAGTCAAAACATTGCCACGTTTGAACGAATCCAATTTAAAACAGCCACAGCAAATAATGGGAAAAGAAGGGCAGCTCAACAATATTACGTGTGTGTGGTAGAATTATATGGTGATGTCTTGATGGAGAATGGAATGTATCGTCCTATCAAGTTGGCTACTTGTCAATCAGCTCCTTTGGTTGTACGTGGGCGTAGTCCTGGTCATTATTCGGATAATCAACAACAACATCAGGCTTTACTGGACCCTAGCAACAGTGGGAATAATTCAACTGGTGCAATGACAGTTCCAACACGTTTTGATATCCCTCCTCCTCTTCTTCCGCCTCATCATCATCATCACCATCATCACCATCATCAACAACAGCAACAGCAACAAATGCCTCATCAACAACTTGCTTCTCATGTGGATGATCATCGATTTCCTTCTTCTCCCTATCCTCGACCAAATGGGTTGATGATTCATACTGGTCCACCTCCACCACCTCCTCCTCCAATGAACCTCGGCGATTATGGCTCTTACCCTTCACCTTACTCTTACCATCCAGGAAATGGTTATTCTTCTTATCCTACCGGTCCTCCTCCTCCCATGATGATGAGCAGTGGGCCTTCTTCTCCTATCACTGGTCCACCTCCACCTCCACCACCTCCACACTCTTCAGTACCTTATCATCACCAGCAACATCATCACCATCATTCTTATATGGTGTCTCATCATCATCAAGATCAACAACACCCATCATCTTCCTCTAGTGCTCCTTCTTCTTCTGACTACTATCGAACCGACTTACAATCTCCCGGTCTTGGTGGCCCATTATCATCACAAATGGTTCATCCTCATCAACAGCAACAACAACATCAAGATCATTCATCAACAGCTTCATCAAACGATTGGCGAAGATATCCACCCACAACAACAACAACAACAACAACAACAACAACACCGATTACTTCTTCTTCTTCTTCTTCTACGGTCTCTTCTTCCATGTTGCCTCCTTTATCTACCCATACCATGAAGACAAATGATAGTACTCCTTCTACACCTACCACTTCTAATTATGACCAATCTTCTTATTTCCAACAACAACAACAACAACAACAACAACAACAACAACAACAAAAATAATTTTTACTTTTTTATGTTTACTTTTTTATGTTTACTTATAGCGCATTATATAATTGATTAGTCATTATGGTTTACAACTTTATACTTTTTAGCATTACGAAATAAAAAAAAATAGATCTATTTACACCTATTTCATACTTCCAAATAATCTAATTCTCCTTTAGTGATAAAACGAGCTGAGTCTTTTGGTTATTCATATAGTTGTGTTTTACGTGGACCACATCTTCTTTTTAATGACTTTAACCATTTTTATGCACCAAAACAGCATTTTCCTGATTTCGCTCTTTTAAACAAATGCAAAAATAACGACATATATTATTAACTAATATATAGAATTGTATATGGTTCCCCACTCTTGATGTTCAAGCTGAGTAGCTTGAATTTTTCGTCGAATAGCGGAGAATAAAATGTCAGTTGACATTTAGTGGATATTATCATGTATCTGACTTTTTTGACTTACCGTTGGCCCCGAAAGACCTTGAGCTCGTTCACCTCGAGGGACAGATATCCCGCATTCTCTTAACCAAGAGATGTACGGAGACACTATAATTTCAGCCAAGTTAGTTGTTGCTGCTGCTGATGTTGTTGCTGTTGGTCTGTGGAAAATACCGGGTGATCAATTAAGCCAATTTCCTTGTACAATCCAATCTTGAGTATGTTGATTGCTGCATTGTTGTCCCTACCGCGTGCAGAGTAACCCTGTTTACAGTCGAAGCAATCTGTGTTGGTACAGTATACGATGTCGAGGTTGATTTTGTTGTTGGCCTTCCTTGGGCGTTGTAAACGTGAATCACAAAAGCAGCACAATTTTGAGGATAGGTTTTAGTTGGTTTTTATAAGTGTACATGCATTCTTCAGTTTTTGTTGTAATGTTTTAGTACCACGCCTGATTCTTGAGCCAAATCCTGTCCCGACATCCCCACAAAAAATGAATGTATCTTTTTTCCGCATACCTTTGGAGTGAGTGATCGTGCAACAGCATCATACTGTAAGCTTTGTTTCTGAATCTGGACCGTCCCCCGCCTTGTTTTTTGGTCCAATTGGATCCATGATAGAATCGAACCAAATTTTAGTTGCAACGTTTTCGAGCGTTATGCTTATATTCAATACTTGATTTGGCCGCTTTAGATAGAGAACTTTCCAATGTGTATATGCTGGTATCATCACCGTCGCTGTCTTGTCTTTCCTTCTTGTTTTCATTCTTTTTATGTTGGAGTTGATGGCGATAAAAGTACTTCTTGACTCGCAGTTGATATTGCTTGCATTTATTTTACAACTGTTGAATTTCATGAGTCGTTTGACTTTTTCATGATCATTTTTCAGTTCTTGAAGTGGAGGTGAATACTTGTTTGCGAGTAGCAGTGTGGAATAAGCTTAACCACAGTCCATGGAAACAGCACTTGCCATAGATTTGATTTCTGGGTTGACGCCATATAACTGCCCTTTCCGATCACCAAATTACTATTAGGAGGAGAACGATTTTGCTGTCTACCATGAATCATATCGTATATGCATGTTTTTTGCTTGTTAAGTTCATCGGTTTGATGGTACAGATACAGAATATTGCTATTGATATTTTCCAGATTTCCGGTAGCTATCTTGCGTTGTTCAATGTGCTTCACCTTTTGAACGACGAGCATGTTAGGATCAGCGGTAAGGGCAATATCATTCATTTCAGTCATAATTTCCTTGATTTCCTTTTTCTTGGTCTTGACAAATGTTTTTAAACCAGGCATACGACGCTTTGCTGAGGCAATCAAGGAGTGTAGCTCTACAGTCTTTTTCTTTACCTTCTTTAAACTGTTCCATTGACTTACATTTTTCTTCGCAGCTCCACTGGTTGATGAAGTTTATGCAACATTACTTTTGATAGACTTTTTTCATATAGGTCTTGGATACGTACAAATCTAGTAGATGTCATGGTGATGTTGTTGTCGAAAGTCACTTTTCTACGCTCACATAGCTTTTCAATATCCTGCAGGTGAAAACATTCTCCAAGGAAAGACTTCTGTGACGTCAAGTTTGCTTTGAATTCATGTATTTCTGTCACACTTTCGATGGAGCCTTCAGGTTGATGAGTGCGTGTTCAGGATATGTTCTTTTCGATTATGACCTTTTTTGCGTTGTAAAGAGCCGGGATGTTAAAATGCGATGCTTGTAGAGTCGCTGGAGAAGTGTGGGCATAAGTTTTCGGCTATATCTGGAGTAACCTGTACTTTCCAAGATTGCATTACAGGCGTCGAGAATAAAAATATTGACCAAAACGTGCTTGTCTATGTCCAAGTCGCCAACATTGTGAGAAACAAAGGGGCGAAAAAACGCATGTATCCGAATTATTTCTTGAACTTCGGTGATGATGACATTGTAAAATTCTTCCTTAATGTCCGTTTCTGTAAGCTCACAGTTTTTTTTGTCGGTTTCGCAACAGATTCATAATCCAGGTACATATTCGATTGATTTTGGTTGTACTTGAGTCCACAGAAGTAGTCGCATGGTTGGGAGTAGTATATAAATTGGTCGAACCTGGTTCATTGTCATCCGTTAGCAATTCTTCCTCGTCCACCAGTGTGCCCTCCAGCAGCAGTTCGTCCTTCAGTAAGGTATGGCCAGTTGTAATGCCTTTAGTGGTTTGAGCCCTTTAGTGGTTTGAGCAGGGGAAGTGTCTGGTATTTCATTGTCCGCATATAGTTCATATTGAAGTTCCATGATTTTTTTGTTTTCATAGTAAAGCTTTTGACGTATTTGTTCAGTTTGTTTTTTTGATGCGCCACTCCAACAACGATTTTTTTTTTTTTTTTTTTTTGAGGTACCTTGTTATTCTTCGAAAATATGCCTTTTCTCGTTTTGGAGCAAAGTAAAGCCACAAAAGAATGGTGATGGCCTTTCTTAAAACGTACTTGATTCGGCATTCAGCATGCATATTCAGGATATTCATTGCCAATATAGTCAGGGGGCGATATTTTGGAGGTACCTTCAATCTTGTGGAAAAAAAAAGGCAGAGATATTTCTAAATTTAGTAAATTTATGCGGCCGTAAGACTTTGAATAACCACTCTCTTCCTCAAGAAATATGGGGTGTCCATTTGACTGATAGTTAGGTTCCTAAGCGCCGGGCTTACAGGTAGTTTATTAAGGGTCAAAAAAGTGGGAAAAAAAGCCTACTAAAACAGTTTATATTAAAAAAAAAGAAAGTTCTATAAGTAAAAAAAGGGAAAAAGAAAAGATAAAGACAAAGACAAAAAGGGAGGAAGGATAAGTGATAAACATTTAACTATTGATTTTGGGAAGTTTGATTCTGAGAGTTGTTTTTTGAGGCAACTGTCGTGGGATTTTGATTATCAAAGGAGACGTATTGACGTCAGTAGAATCAGTAGGAGCAGGAACAGAGGTAAGAATAGGAGAAGCAGCAGCAGAATCGAAAACCAGAGAAGCAGAAAGCAGAGTAGAGGAAGCAGTAGCAGAATCGGAAACCAGAGAAGCAGGAATCGAAGGAACAGAGGTAAGAATATGGGAAGGAGGAGCAGAATCGAAAAAAAGAGGAGTGGAGACCAAAAGAGGAGAGTCAAGTGTCGGGATGTCCGATGAGATGGTATATACCGTGTGTGAATTGTCATCACGGTATTTTTCATCTTACCATATAGAGAGAGTCCACATACCTTTGCAGTATGCAGTATGTTATCCACCTTGGTGACTGTACCGTTATAATTCAAATAATATGACCAGAAATGCATGCCATCTAACGATGAGGAACATATCCGGTCACACATAAGATACAAAATGTTTTCATGAAAAAAGGAATGAGGATAGTCAATTTCTTTTTTTGGGTGGATGGGGTCAGAGAAGAAGAGAAATTGGGGCATTCGGCCAATGACAACACTTTTGGACGTTAATGCTTGAAGAAATTTCTGCACCAAAGTTTCAAAAGCGGACGCGGTGGGAATAGTTATTCTTCTGGAAAGTAGTGAGGCGTATGGTCCAAAAAAAGAAGTAGCGGTACCAATGCACATATGTTGCTGCATGATATTTTTGGAAGAGTAAAGCGTGCTTCCGGGGTTATTGTCGAATAGAAAATGTAATACATCGCAACAATCTTGCATTGTTCCACGAGGAAATCGATTACTTTGCCGGCGAATAAATTTTCTGGAAACGTCCAAAAGCTACTTTCAAGTGCATATTGACATAAAGTTTTAAACAACATGTTGAGAGGACTATCGCCGCAACCTTCAAATTCCAGAACAACACAAGGGAGGACGACTCGGTTGATCAACTCCATAATACAGTCAATATAGCATGAGTTATCAACATTGAATAACAAATCACCCACATCGTCACAGTATTTGGCCATATCAAAGGGCATGCTGACAGAAAAGGTCGGGCCAAGTAATATTCGTTAATACTGTACTTTACATATATATATATATATATATATATATATATATATATATATATATATTATATTACTTTGTATCAAGAGAGTTAAAAGGGTCAGAAGAAATTTCGCTGTCGCTTAATATTATAGGTGTAGGTTGGTTACATCCTAATTTTTGGACTAAATTGTTATTAGTTTGGTGAATACATTTCGAAACTTCGTATTCGCATCAAATACTAGTCTCATGTAATCTTGATTTCTTACCTTAATTTGGAACAGTGAGGGGGGGCGGGGACAAAACGGGGAAGCGACACAGGGGGTTTTCCATCATTCACATACTTAGACTTCTTCACTGTCTTTCTTTTCTTCTTTTTCTTTCTTATTTTTTCTTTGTCACTACGACTTCTTTTTTTGGTGCTTTGCTTGTTGGGCTATTTTATTCCATAATACGACGGATAACCCTTTTTGCAGAGTCCAAGATTATGCATGTCATTGTCCATGATGTTTAATAATGCCTAAAACATCTTCTTTTCAATACACGTACAATAAAAATTATTTCATTAAACCCTCCCAACTTCTTACCTTGATGTTGATTATCAGATCTTGACGTTCGTCAATGCACTTGTACAAAAGTGAATGAAAACTTTCTATCCCGTTCGTGGTACTTGTTGGATGGTACAGTAAATCCTTTTTCATCTTGGATACGGATCTGAAGATCATTGAGCGTACAATTTTTTTGTCCAAAAAGAAAGTCAATCATTTGTTTTAGGAAACAATTCGCTGATTGTCGCTACCGTGCTTTCAAAGTCTTTCTTGGTTTCTACCTTAGTAAAATTGTCGAAGAAGCCTCGTAGTTCTTTCTGGCGGATTGGAAGCATTTTTTGGAAATCATCGCTGCTGCCAGGATTAGTTGCCAAAGGTGAAACGACTTCAGTCTGATTCATCAATTTTACAACGCTTTGATTGGAAATGTACAAAACAGCCTTTCAAGTATGCCGATGTGAAAGATGGATTATTCTTTGTACGATTTGCATAGACATCACGGAACCCTTTTGCCTGCGCAAGGGAGAAGTCCATAATCATGCCGAGGAAACTGTCATTTTGGAAATCGATAGAATAAATTTCGAAAAAGTCTTCGAAGTATCGCTGGAATGTGGTTGCTGCAGATCTACGAATGGCGGCCCAATGCCTCCCAATATATTACTGATGAACAGAAGTTATAATTCTGGAAAAATTTGAAAGTGACATCAGTTTGCACAGGATACTTCTTAAAATCTACAAATTGTTTAACTAAAGGGTTTGCCTTAAAAAATCATGAAGTCATCAATATGTATGTTGCATATCCTAACTGTATTTTTGTGTTCCTGTTGGAGAGCAAGAAAATCCTCAATGGTCGAGTCTGATGAACGTTTTAAGTTGTGAGTCGTGGTTTTTGTGTTCGTGGACTGTGAGAGTGATTGAGACGGTTGGAGTCGTTATCAAGGTTAAGAGAAAAGAAAAATATATCATAAAAACTCTTAGGCTAATAGATAGGTTGACGTCGTCAGTTACACGAGCTGACTCCTAAAATAACAGTTAGTGGTGGATACCACAGTGGTAATTTTCTGACGTTCATATTTTAGCCGATCAAGGTTCTGAAGCAATGGATGAATAGATCGCATAGATTTAGTAGCACCAGGTCGGTCTAGCAGAGGTTCCTATCACTAGCGCCTTTGATGTTTTCAATGGGTTTGCAAGTACCACTTCTTCAAGTCCCTGGTCAAATTGCTGAGGCAAATGAATAGGACGATACTCACCATGAATTAGATCAGTCAAGGGAGATATGCTATCGGGAAACATATAACAGTATTCACCTTCAAGACGAAACTTGACACTTACTTGACAAGGAACATGGATATGCTTTCGCTGATGGCAATGAACGCACTCAGTATCAAGTTGTTTCCGAATGAGGTCATCGTGCGATTTCGGTCTTTGATCCACCATGTTCAAAACACAAGCGTAGTTTGAGCATCATACAGCTCCAAGCCAGTGCTTTATTGAAAGATGCACAAGGTGACTATTTACTGTCGAATTACCCCCGTTTTGATGCTTCATCGCCCAACCAATATCAATTGTTGAAGAATTCACGACACCTTCAAAAAAGGAATCGAGATCTTCATATCAGCGTTAGCTGCAGGGAAGTGAGGGAAACTGGTTAATTGAGCTGACATACTTATAGCGTCAAATGTAAAGAAGAAAAGGATAACGTTAACACACGGGGTGTTTTATTTTATTTTATTAAAATGCATGAATAAGGCAGATCCAAACAATAGCTTATCGTTTCACAAATGGGTTTGGAGGTACCTTCAAAATACACGTCACCAGAAGCGAGGTTTAAAAAATAGGGAAATGTTGGGCGCACGGAATTTGGGTAAGAGCTCTATTCGCTCCAAAGTTGACGGATGCTAGTGATTGAAGTGGCCATATGAATACTATAGCATATTCCCAAGCACCAAGACTCTTGTGTCAGTATGTCCAAGCTTGTGATGACTATATTTTTCTAGACGGAAGGAAACTTCATTTTCAAACGCCGAATACCAAATTTCCGTGAGAACTTTCCGTGCGCCTAGAACATCATGCAGATCGAGGCTACAAATCAAAAGAAAACGATTTAGGGTAAAAAAAAAATGTGTGTGGTATTTTATTCATTTGATAAATATCATTTATATAAACATAAGGTATACAACAAAGGGGGGGGGGTAAAACACAATAGTAAAAATCAGTAAAAAAAAAAAAAACTTCTATCTAGGTAAAATAAATAGTTTCAACGCCATGGTGTTCGGAATGCTGTGGTTTGTTTGCTTCGCGCTTTAGTCATGGTGACTTGGACTTGATTACCATCATCGTCTGTAACGAGAAATTTGTTCCCATTTTTGATCCCATGAGGTGATTGACAATAATAAGAAGGTTGGAAAGGTGTTGAGTGTGAATGTCGCAAGTTTGGTGGATGAGAATGACGGTTCTTTTTCTTGTCGGTGGGTGTGGTGAATCGTCCTTCTTCAAGTAATGCATGGTCTCTCAAGAATTGAGATAGTTCAACCCAACCTATATATACATATACATCAGTGAATAAGACATATTTCCTCCCTTAAATTTAAGTTTTTACCTCCACCAACACGGACCATCACCATTCGACTTCGCAGAATTCGACAGTAGGCCAACTTGGGATTCTTCTTTCCGAACCAATACCGACCTATACAAAAAAAAAAAAAAAAAAGGATGAGTTGACCCAGTTATGTTACCCCCCCAACTTACCAACTTCACCGGGTACCATTTTGACTTTAATGGCATACGGTAAATCATTAACAATATTACCCAGGGCCACATCCAAATCATTTTTAGGATCAGCAATATAAGTAGTATAATCCATTGGTGACAAGGCTCTTTCTTCTTCTTTTTGTTGTTGTTGTTGCTTCCCATGAAGATCACGCCAAGAAGACCGTTTCTTTGCCCTTTCCGCTGTCATCAATCGTGGTGGAGCAGTGGGTGTGATGACTCGAGTCAATGGTTTGCTTGTTGTTGTTGTTGTTCCACGATCAAACATTGTTGATCGGGTCGACATGGTAGTCATGGGTCGTGGTTGTTGTTGTTCTTGTTGTTGTTGTTGTCGCCCACCAGGAAGAGCATCTTGTAAAGCAGACATCATCAATGGTTCATTCAAAGTTCCAATACTGGCCATCAATGCTTGTTTCTTCACCAAAGCCGATTGTTGTAATTGTTGCCATTGTTCAGTCAATTGATCATAATAAGCAACAATCCGTCCATCTTGTTGTTCATTATTATTATGCATCATCATCACCAATTGAGCTTCTTTTAACAACCCTTGAACGTTAGGTTCATAATATCGGTACCTTGTATCCAGATCGATTAATTGAGCTTGCAAATCTGCACGTGTTGATGTTGTAGATGGCGTCGCACGATCGACTACTTCGGTAAGAGCTGACAATAATACTTCCCATTCCTCCAAGACCGTCAAGATGAATTCCAATTTTGATGCTTCGGCCAACCAGAATCGCTTATCTTGAATACCCCGAGTTAAACCAGTAATAGCTTGTGTGATTTCTTTGCGTTGATCCATAAACATTTCTTTCGAATCCAAGAGTGCTTCATCCAATTCATGTAGAGCACCGTTATCCAGATTGTGTTGCATATCTTGTTCCAATCGATCCAATTCACTTCGAGCCACCGCCAAGCCTTGATCCGTGGGAATCATAGATAAGGGACATGTTTGCAAGTAAGGAGATAAACAATCCATTTCTTCTTCTACTTGTACTTGTTGTTGTTGATCACCATAGTCATGAATCGCGCCATGGGTCACTTCGGCCGGGATTCGAATTGCCGCCAAAGTATCTCGGTATCCACCGATCATATGTAACAAATCCTTCATTTTACGAGCCACGCCTACATGATGCCGGTGTCGATCAGTCGCCAGGCCAATCTCCTTAAGCTGTCTTTCCACATTCTGGAATCTGTCCTGTAGTTGTTTTCCAATCTTCAGCAGCTTGTCTTTACGAGTATGTTGTTGCTGTTGGTTGATGATTTTACGTTCTAGACGTTGGAAGCCTTCTAGTGCAGGTCGAAGATTATCGAGTTTAGCTTCGAATCGGCTTAAAGAAGCACGTACATCAAGTTCATCCACCACACCAATATCCATTGCCAATTGTCCAAGAGCCACACCACATTGATCCAACCAGACTTGAAGATCTTGTGCTGCTTTAGCATGAACATGTAATTGTTTAAGTGTTACCAATTGTCGTTTTCCTTTTGCCACTACTTGATCAAGCCGTTCCAATGCCGCGCGAATCCGATCGTCGCCATTGCTTTCTCCAGATGATGATGGTGGTTGGGGCCAATGTGAGCGATGGTGATCATAATTGTTATTATTGCCCGCTATTGCTACCTGTACCAAATCAGATATACCGTCGACATTTGCAACAAAGTCCCATGCCTGTTGATCTTGAGTCTCGAGTTGAAATGCCAATTTGCCACAATCTGCGTCAATTGCCGCCAACCATAGATCCACTTGGTCTTGATACGTATGCCACGCCTTGTTTTGATTTCTTAATTGCTGTTTCGCCCGAGCCTGATCAATTCGAGCTTGAGCACGTTGTACCAGCGTATAATGTCGTTCCTTTGCACAAGAATAATTTGCTGTTTGTAAAGGATCAGTGGTATCTGCTGCATCACCAATATCTTGCCCAAGCTGTGTCAGCAAATCCAATTGTTCCAACCCATATTGTTCATCGTCATCATCATCATCATCATCATCATCATCTTGTTGTTGTTGTTGTTTGTTGTCAAGATTCTGTTCGATTAGACTGAGTCGGCGTTGTCGATGATACCATTCTTGGACAGTATCTTTAAAGATGACAAGTTGTGCCATTTCATCCATCAGTGCCGCCCACGCATCCTTGATCCCATTATCATGCAATTGATCCACCAAAGATTGCCTGTCAGCCACATCGGTATTCATCTTTGCCACGGTCCTTGTCAACGTTTCCAATCGATCCAGATCTTGAGATTGAGATTTTCCTGTCATAAAGCCACATGTTTGTTTCAATCCAGGAAGTGAAGTGCGTAAAGTGCGGATAAACCGATCTAGTTCTTTTTGTTGATCTACCGCGCTATGACCTTGTTCCAATCGCTGCCGACCTTCCGATAGAGCCTTTTCATGTTCCACTATCATTGCTTCCAATTGATCATATGCCTGTGTCATATCGTCCACTACTTGATTCAAAGCATTACCACGCAAAAGTGCCGCCGCATCGCGCAATTCGAGGGATTTATTACATAGCGTCTTGACTTGAGTTTTCTTGGTAACGAGCTTGATTTGAATGGTGTTGAGTGTTCGTTCCCATTCGAAAAGCTGATCTAAAATGGTAGTGTCGTCATTCATGAGATGGTGGTGATTTTGTTGAATGACTGATAATCTGTCCTTGGCCCACCCTGTCCATTGATCTGCCTCGGTTACCATGGTTTTAATACGTTGTTGAAGATGCCATCTTTGTTTCAATGCCTGCCATTGTTCGTCCACTATTTATTCCCAACCAAAAGAGAAAGAGATTAATTACCTGGCAACAACAACAACAATAAAAAAAGAAAGGCATTACCTGCTTCACCTAGTAACACTAGTTGTGTACGATGATGACCCACATATTGCCTGACCACCTGGTTTGCCGCTTCATTTTCTTGTTGATCCACCATTAATGTTACCACAGGATAAGGAATACGTTGAGAAGAAGCCAAAGGAATGATCTGTTCTTGTATTGCCTGGACACGATTCGCCCAACCTTCTTCATCATCCTGCGGCAAGACCGCATCATCCATAGTTGTTGCCTCTTGTTGTAAATTCAATTGTAAATCTTCAGCGTCCAAGGTCACTTGATCCACCAATGCCATAAACTCCATCATTGCCAATCGTTGTTCAACCACATTTCTGACATAGGCCATACGTTTATATAGATCTTCAAAGAATTGTTCACAATTCGTCTGACGTTGTTCCAAATGAGTCGGTAAATCTTCTTGAGCAGCATCATCAAAGTCTTGATACAAGTTGACAGTGGTAGTAAATCCCGTCTTGTCGAATTCAGAGAGTTTATGTTCCAAAGCCAACAATCCATCGATCAGTTCTGTCTTGTTGTCTGTCGAATCATCGGTCCAACGCGCCTGACCCAGGAAATCATCCACTTGGTTTTCAGTCGTATGAAGCCATTCCATCGTTTTCGCATATTCAGCTTCCCATAGTGCCCGTTGAGTTAATAAATGTAATCGATCCCGTTTCGTACGCAAGGCATGCATGACTTTATCCAGTGTCGTGAGTGTTGTCAGGGTAATTTCAATGGTCGTTGTATCCGCCGGACTGAGATCTTTGCCACCCATCGTAAGAGTTTTCACATGAGATCGTAACCGTGCCATGTCCTGATTGTCGAATTGCTCCATATCCTTTTCCAGCACTAGATGTTGATCTTTCCATTCCTTGACTTTATCCAGATAACAATCTTCAAGGTGAGGTGCCAATGGATCAGGCAAGGTGGTTTCCATGAGTTGATCACGTTGTTCATCAATCCATTGTCGAATTCGTTCGGCTTCAGCAAACCACACCCGAACTTCTTCAACCCAAGTTTTAACCAATTCGTTCCTTTGTTGCATTGCCAGCCATCGATCTTCATACACCTGGTGATCATCATTATTATTATCATAATCATCATCATCATTATGTACAAAGTAGTCCTGATAGTCGTGTCGTATGTCGGTTAATTGTTGTGTAGTTTGTGCTATACTTTTTTCCCAAGCCTGGACAACATCTTGATGGTGATTGACAGTTGACATCATTGTTCGTTGTTGCATCATCGTGGCCTGAACCGTATCGAGGGCGACGCGGATACCATGACAGGCCTGACTAAAGTTAAAACCTTGACGGAATGCATGGAATTGTTGATCAGCTTGAGCCATACGCGATAAAAGTGATTGATAGGCTTGATCAATTTGAGACAGTCGAGCTTGTTGTTGAAGTAGTTGTAACTGTTGTGGTTGCGGTTGCGGTTGATGCGATACTTGACGAACCCATTCCATACCGTCAGTGATCAAACCCATTTGTCGTCGCATTGTCATCAAGTTGGATTCATAAAGTGCGACGTCTTCATGAGCTGCTTGTAAAGGATGTAAGAAACCTTCAGTGCTATTGCTGCTGTGGTGAGAATCAAAAGAAGACGAGTTGGCTTCCCAGGGTTCAGATTGATCAGACAAAGTGGAAGGTGAGGACGTGGTGGTTGAACCTAGTGGGAAGGACAAAGTACCAAAATTGTTACTATTACTGTTACTGTTACTGTTGTTATTGTTGTTGTTATTGTTGTAATAAGATCGTGTAGGTAACATTTGTCCCAGCTGACCATGTAAGGATGCCATTTGTTCCATCAGTAACGTTGCCCGTGTTTCGAACAATCTTTCATCTTGTTGATCTTGTTCACCGTCCGTCTTTGTCGGTTGTTGTTGTTGTTGTTGTTGTTGCTGTTGGTGCCGTTGCTGCTGCGCTTGATCGAATTTCTTTGTCAAGGTGACGTTGTATTTTTGTAAAGTGGCTGTAGTTGTAGTTGTTGTAGTTGTAGTTGTTGAGGTATCATCTGTTGGTGGGGTATCATTTGTACCATGGATCGTATGTTCCTGTGAGAAGAAATCAAATTGATGTTCCCAATGTTCGTCTTTTCGTCGATCAGTATCCATAGTTTATAAAAGAGAGATAATGAGAGAGAGAGAGAGAGGGGGAGGGGAAAGAGAGAGAGAGAGAGAGTCAAATGAAACAAATGGGGGTATAAAAAAGATATGATACAAAATGGTGATAATAATATGATCTGTATATATGTATATAATATACACACACACACTATCTATGTAATAGAAGTGGGTTTGTCAATAAAAATAAAAATAATAATAAAAAAACAACAAAAAGAAAAAACAAAAAGAGAGAGAGAAAGAAAAAAAAAAAAGGAGAGAAAGAAAAAGAGTTCTATTTTCAGGTGAAAATATCCAATTCAGACAACATCCACGTTCATTCATCGAATTTTAGGCTCATGACCCCGATCCTCCGAATGATCACTGTTCCGGTACGCAAGGTAAAAAAAACTGTTATTCTTTATTATTCATATCAGTATATTTATCTATATATGCATGTACAATACAATCGAAATAGCACATTAGTATCTACGCCCAACCCCTCTTTATTAGTTAGTATCCACATTAAAGCAATGAGTAAGACAGCACCCACATCAATATCAATAAACAAACATGTGATGATCCATAATGTATTCTAAATCAAATTGTATTATAAAAAGGGTTTTATTGACTGAGAGGGCGGGGGGGGGTAGATGTCAAAGACAGTGGGGAAGAAGGGGGGTGCTATACAAAAGAGAGAAGGAGAGAGAGAGAGAGGACATCATACCCTGGTGCGGCTTTCGCGTGGTAAAAACTATAAAGAAAGTTTGGTTTAGTGATGATGATTATCGCGATCTCTTTTTTTAATACTTACTCTAGATATCACAGGTTGACAGAGGATTGGACCAATCACAGGTAATCTTTTCAAAAAGCCAAATACCACAGGGAAGAAATCACTAGAGGCAGAGAGACATTGAGTCAATCGTCTTGTTGTTGTTGTTTGTTAGTATCATTTTTTACCCAAAGAGATTCAGAAACCCAAAGATTTCAACTAGAAATCCTAAAAGTGGGAATTTACAAAGTACAAGCGAGATCCCACCTAAAAAACAGATCGTGCCACGTAGTTTTTCTCGTCGGCTAAAGAAGACCAGTGTACTTTTGGGTCCAATAATCGTCGCTATACCTGATAAAAATAGAATCTACAACAATCGAGTTAGGTTGGTGATGGTGTTCTCTGTTGTTTCTTACATTCCCAATCGCCAGGAGTCCAGCGTCGAATAACATCATGACACCCATCAGCATAAAAAATAATCCAAACGCTGTCAATCCTACGCCGATTTCTACAAGATGTGATAGGAATAATAAAACAACAAGGACTTAGTATTAACGTCGTGGTATATATATTTTATTGGACCTACTTTGACCATCACTTAACCACATGATTACTGGAGGATTATGTTTTAGTAAAAGAGAGAGAGGAAAAAAGAGATTTGAAAACTACTGTATGTCGGATCCACTTAATTCATGACAAATCGGAATTTGAAAAATATGGCAAGTTTACAAGTTTAAAGTGCCAAATCTATCTAAAACATAATAAAAAACGCATAAGTCTTCATTAAAAATATTCATAATACATGTATGGAAGTTTTCAGGCACCTATGTCATTTTTGTGAAGTTTTGTGAAAGCTTTTGTTCACTATAGCTATTTTTAACCATTTGTAATCCCGAAAACAACAATTATGTGTTTTCGATCTTTTGAACACGTCCAAAAGTAACAAAAACTTCTATACATGTATTATGAATATTTTTAATGAAGACTTATGCGTTTTTTATTATGTTTTAGATAGATTTGGCACGTTAAACTTGTAAACTTGCCATATTTTTCAAATTCCGATTTGTCATGAAGTAAGCGAATTCTGTAGACATACAGTAAGTCGACAATCGGGGTTCGAATATCGAAATAGAGGGTGGTGCGTTCTTCTTACAAACTATGTGGCATGCACTTGAAAGAACAAGTATAGTATACAAAGTTATTTTCTTTGTCTAAAAAACAGGACTTGCATATAAAAAGACTGTCTGGTTTTGATTCAGTCTACCCACGAGTTAAGCAAGGCTACGAGAGGAAGGGCTGTTCTGAGAATGGATGAACAAGAAAGGTGAGACTATGCATTCCACCGATGGAGTATAAAGCAAAGGGGAAAAAAGAAATGTTCAAAGATATAGTATATATATATCCATCACACTTGACATAGTATACCCTCCCTTTTTTATTTCAGAACTTTCATGGCTTTCTTATACAAATGCAGACATAAAGTCTTCGTTTACCATGATGAAGCCTTGCCAACCCGAGGGCCATGGCTTCTTTATTTGGACGAGCAGTAAAAGGATCGAAGGCGGAGTTTCCGTTTTTGGGCATGTTTTTTTTGACAGGTGAATGCATCCTAGCAACCAACGATAAACAGAACAGATACTGGCATGATTGAAAAATGGATGATTGGTAAAGTCCTCCTTATATTTGACAATTGGAGTTGTTCATGGGAACAAGAAAGATGATCATACGTACAAAAACATCCTCGGGGACTTTCAAAAACAATTCAATGCCAGCTTCTTGTGATCACCAATGGATGATACGATCGATGAAAATTTTTTCTTTATTTCTTATAACCAACCTTCGATTATTTTCTTCTTCCACTTTTTCTTTTCTTTCTTTTCACCTTTTGTTTGTGTGTATATTATCTAAACCTTACCCTGAAGGCAAGGCAAACAAACAATTAGAACAGATCACACCTCCTTTACTTTCCTCTTTTAACAACTACCACGTCTTTCTCAGGTCGATTGTTTTTGTCACCGAAGCCACATTCTTCCTTTCAGGTTTCCGTGTACACCACCATCATTCCTTTCCGACCTCCTTGACCCTTTTTATTATTTATTCTACTCTCTCCCCCTCTGAAAAAACACATTATTATGGTTGCTGCTGTGACATCTATTGAAAAAACCACTATTGCCAATCCGGAATTACTGAACGCTTGTAGTGCTGGTGAAAACTATTCAGCTCAAGAAGGTGGATTCGAAGGACCGGAAAAGTTATTGGAACTCTGGTTTTCACCTTCAATCGAAACTATAAAGGATCATCAACAATTGGATCAAAATCTAACTAATCGTGGCTTGATGTTGGTGCCTCGTCCAATTTGGGAAGATATGCTGGCTTTGGTGAAATGCACGGTGTTAAATACTATTCATCATGATCATGTGGATGCCTACATCCTTAGGTAAGATGTTAAAATCCCGATCATTTCCCTTTTCTTCTTAACCAAACATATTTTGGATTATATTATAATAGTGAATCCTCCATGTTTGTGTATCCACATAAACTAATCATCAAGACATGTGGCACTACTACTTTACTGTTGGCTTTACCTCGAATGTTGGCCATTGCAAAAGAATTTTGTGGATTCGAAAAAGTCTGGCGGGTGTTTTATTCTCGCAAGGCTTTTATGTTTCCTGATCGCCAAATGGGGCCTCATAAATCATGGGCTAGTGAAGTTCAATTCTTGGATCAATATTTCGGTAAGTTTGTTTTTTTCGAGTCAAGTCAAGTTGCTGTCATGCCAACGAGATTTCTTTCTTTCTTTTCATTTTTGATAGATGATGGATCGGCTTACAAGATTGGTAATATGAGTGGCGATTGTTGGCATTTATACACAACCAAACCAACAGAAGATGATGTACTTCACCATGTAAATGAAGAACCTTTACATCATATTCAAGGGATCTTACACCAAGAATCGTTCTCTTCAAGCGGAGCTTCAACTCCAGCGACGACCGAATTGGAACCTATTGAAGAACAAGTGGATCAAACGGTGGAAATTCTTATGACGCGTTTGAACCCCAAGAACATGGAACGGTTCTATCATCATCAAGGTATGCCTAGTGGCATTGAAGGTGGAAAACTCGTTGATCAAATGACAGGCATTGATCAATTGTACCCATCGGCGGATATTGATTCTTACCTATTTGAACCCTGTGGGTATTCCAGCAATGGGTTATGGCAAGATCATTATTTCACTATTCATGTCACGCCCGAACCACAATGCTCTTACGCCTCGTTTGAAACCAATATACCCGTGGCCTATTCTCACCATAAAGACCAAGATGATGATCCTATCGATCGTTTAGTACGTCAAGTCATTCATATTTTTGACCCTGCCTCTTTCACTGTCACTTTCTTTACTGCTCATGATCAACGTCGCCATCAACGGATGATTCGTTCCATGAGTCAGAAATCTGGCTACAAGCGTACTGATCGAATCTTGTATGAATTCGATAATTATGATTTGGTTTATGGTCATTATGTGAAAATTGGTTTGAAATAAAAAAGAAGGATTGTTATTTTGATTGTATCATTGTACGTATGCCTATGCCTTGTCAAAATGTTTAAATGACCTATTTTTAGCCAAGTCGAGGAAAAATCATGCAGATGATCATTGACCGTGCGTTTCTTTTTTTTCTGTTCCTCCTCCAACCCCCACCTTTTTCGAGAAACGCTTTCAATTATACTTGGTTCAAATTTCATTCGGGAAAATATACCAACATGGCAAACATGGATGGGGCCAGACCTTTTATTTTTCTTGTTTAACATGAAAGGGAGAAAAAATGAGCAATGATAGGTTGTACTACAGTAATAAACATTTTTCAATTACCGACGTTAGATTCGGGCCTGTTTTAATTTCTTCATCCCTTTTTATGCCTACCGTCTTTCTTCTTCTTCTTCTCTCTTTCGCTGTATATTCTTTTTGCTCTTTTGTGAAAAGAATCTATCCCTCTCCCTTCCCCCATTATACATTCCTTATACTCTCCTTTATTCTACTCCAATTACTTTTTTTTAACCTCGTCGTTGGCTTTCTCTTCCATACCCTTATCATCATCATCATCATTATCATCATCTTTACCAACATTATAAAAACCAAATGCGGGATGCCAAGCAAACAGCCATTAAACTCGCCCAATATCTTCTTATTGGGTACGCGTTGATTTCCGTCCTATACACCGCCAATTACTTTTACTCTAGATATCATCATTCATCCTCGTCGAACAAGCTTACTCGGTCGAGTGATCCTACCTTACCAGCTCACCAAGAAGCCCAAGCCCAAGAACTACATCAACCTGTTATTTCTGAACCACAAAGCCCGGATGCTCAAGTGACTTGGCACGGATCTCAAACGGCAATGCGGGAAACTTTTATAATGTCCAAGATCTTCTCGGACGCCATGCAGCCTTCTCAACTGACAGCCTATTATTTTAAAGCCAAACACCAAGCGAAACAATCCGATATCACCATGGCTACTCTTGTCACTAAAGATCGATTCCCTGTCCTTAGCCGTCTCGCTACTAATTATCAGGGTCCTATCTCAGCCGCCATCCATATCAACGACGATGACGACAAACAACAAACAATCGATGCCCTCACTCAAGTGTATGAATCAAATGTGGATTTCCAACAATACGTCGATGTGCATTTGGTGGTGGATGACTTTGATCGACAATTCAACTTGTGGCGAAACGTGGCAAAACTATTTGCTCGAACTGACTATGTGATGATGCTCGATGTGGATTTTCATCTCTGTACGAATCTGCGATCACTGCGTGATAATCCTGACAAGCTGGACAAATTGATGGCTGGACGTCAACGTGCTTTGGTGGTGCCTGCATTCGAATATGTCGCTCAAGCCGACGGGATCGATTACCGTACTTTTCCCACTACCAAGACCGATCTATTGGACCAAGTCAAGGCAGGCAAGATCGATATGTTCCACAAGAGTTGGCTTAAAGGTCATGGCGCGACCGATTACAACAAATGGTATGCATCCGATGACACTTATCCGGTGGTGGACTATGACTTTTCGTATGAACCTTATATCATCTATCCCAAGCAAAACACTCCATGGTGCGACGAACGGTTTATTGGTTATGGTGCGAACAAGGCAGCATGTTTGTTTGAAATCTACTTGTCTGGGATCGAATACGTGGTGTTACCCGATGACTTTTTAATTCATCAGACTCACAAGTACCCAGAAAACACTCGGCGCAAAGAGCGACAATACAATCGGAAACTTTACAGCAACTTTCGTGAAGAATTGTGTTTGCGCTATGCGCGTATGTTTATGGCTGCTGGTGATTGGGACTCGGAAAAGACGGATAATTTGAAAAAGGAATGCGACAAGAATCGTGGATATCGAACGGCAATGAAATCTATCCTTTAAATCACCTCTCTTACATTTAGTATTAGCTATCTATATGTATGTATATTGTCTTTTTTTTATTTTTTATTTTATTTTAGTTATAGATCTCTTTACCTTTATACATCAATACATGACATAATCATCTTTTTATTCAAGATAAACAGCCTCTCATTCCTCTCTTTTTATAATGTTTGGGCATATTGTATGTAGTATGGTGGAGCTGGGGCATTATGCGACTTTTAAAAACAGATACTATTATCATATTTTATTGTTGGCGAACTAAAAAGGAATCCTATTCTTGAAATGCAATCCTTTCATATAATAGTCTTCTGCTATTGCTTTCTTTGTAGTGCTGTATCATTGTGGTACCATTCCTGCACCTTGCGCACGATCGTAACGCCTCGTGCGCCAAAAGAATTTTTCCAAACTTGCTCAAAAGCTCTTGCTCCCCGACAAAAATACACTCTTTCCAGAAAGTAAATTCGCTTTTGGCTGAAAGTAAATTCGTGCAAGGGTGAGAATAAAATTCATGTTGCACGAAAAGTAAATTCGCCCTATCGGAAAGTGAATTCAATGATGGCCAGAACAAATTCATGTTGTACGAAATGTAAATTCGTCCTCGCTGACAAATAGGATGTCCTTGTTGCCAAGAATATTTTGTTGTACAAATCTTGGCATCTTTGGATATATAAGAGCATACCAAATGCCCGTATTCCTTTTATTTCTTTTCCACAATTACACCAAAACCACATCATAATGAACATTCAATTCTTGTATGAAAATGGGAAAGGCTCTGCTGTCGACGAGTATGGCAGACCTGAACCAATGGATTATATTGTTGATGAGGACCAGTTTCGTCTTGAAACATTAAGTTCTCATACACAATACATAGCTCAACGGCCTCTGGAGAGCGAGGAAATGGTAGAGACAATGCAGGTGGAAAAGGAGGCAACACCTGGTAGCGATACCGTTGGAAAGAAAACATCTATGAAACGGAATTATACGCGCTATTCTGATCAGGACAAAGTGAGGTTCTTTAAGGTGTTGTTTGAGAAGTGCCTGAGCGCTGCTGCTGCTGCAAAACGACTTGGGATTCACATTCGTACAGCACAAAAATGGGCTGAACAGTACGAGAGGGATCCTGACAGTATCTTTGAGAAACGGAGAAAGACCGGTCGTCATCGCATTCTCAGTGAGGAACACAAAAAAGTCATTCTTGAATGCATTGATACGAACCCTTCAACCGTCCTGGACGACATGATGAAACATTTAAAACAAGTATTCACAGAATTAAAAGTATCCAAAAATACTTTGTTTGATTTTATAAAGAAACATTGCAATTTATCTATCAAAAAAGCACGTTTTCAGCCTATTGATCGGAACAGCGAGGAAAAGATTCAAGAACGCCTGGATTGGGTTCATAAATGGCAAAAAACTGACATGGATTTTACTACTAACTGCGTCTTTCTTGATGAATCAGCGTTTCATATTAATTTGAAACGTAGTATGGCATGGTCAAAGAAAGGTTCTCCTGCAGTGGTCACAATTCCCAAAACACGGGCAAAAACAACAACCATTTTAGGCGCGATTTCTGCCCAAGGTCTGATTAAATGTAGCCTCAGGCTTCCTCAGCCTCCACCCAATAAAAAGAGAAAGAGAGAAGATGTTGGGCTTGTGAGCAAAGGGACAGTTACGGGACACTATGTTAGTTTTCTAAAAGCCACAATGGATGAAATGGACCAGTATCCGCATATGAAAGGTCATTACCTCGTGATGGATAATGCTCCAATCCATACATCGGTTGATATAGCCAAATATGTAGAATCCCGCGGTTACCACTGTGTCTATTTGCCGCCATATTCTCCTGAACTTAATCCTATTGAACAATTTTGGTCAGTGGTTAAGAGTAAAGTCAAACGAAACAAGTTGCTGGAAACGGAGACACTTATGACAAGAATCAGTGAGGCGTCTAATAGCTTGAGGCTGAGAGATTTTAGAGGGTTTGTTGGGCATTCTCACAAGTGCTTGGAAAAATGTCGTAATAAGCAAGCGCTCTGAACATCTCACTCGCGTATCAATTGGAGCAAAAAAAAAAAAAAAAAAAAAAAAAAAAAAAAAAAAAAAAAAAAAAAAAAAAAAAAAAAAAAAAAAAAACAGGGATAAACGCTGCACAAATATGAGTCAAGGGCAAATGAAATGATATCTGGTGGTTTACTGAAAACATATTTATTAGAGCAGCTTCATTTTTTTTTTTTTTTTTTTTTTTTTTGGCATCAGAGGAAGGAAGTATAGAGAGGAAATGTGGTATAAATGTAGGCATACGGAGGAAATGTTCACGCTTCTCCGTCGAATGGATGGCGATCCGCAGTGATGTCGGTATGAATGTGATAGAATAAACCATTATCCATGGCGATCCAACCATATTCGTCAGGTTAAATATGCCTATGTCAAAATGGTATTTAATAATGGTATCCATGCCTTGATGTTGACATGAGCTGTCCTTTCCAATGCAGACGCAGATCTTGAGAACAAATGAGGAGGGCGTGTTTGGGGAAAAACCGAAGGAGAGGAGGGGGCTTGAACTATTTGAACATATCAACGGTTTGACCAACTTTGTGCACAATGATCCATCCAACAAACGACAGCAAATAGAGGTCACATTCTAATAAAATTATATAAAAAAAAGTGTCACCAAGTTGCAAAATGGTGGGGAAATCAAACCTGGTTGTTCCGCAAAGCGATGTGGCAATGTACCGCAGTGGAGATACAGCATGTCAAGTTGGCCATGAAGGCGTCCCTGATTGGCACAAGTACGCTAAACCATTCTTTTTCCCTCTGACCTACAGCAACCATCCTGCCTGTGTCAGCCCATACTCAAGAGATGGACAACGCTTTTTTGGAACCAGTTGTGTATGGATGTTTCAAGGGAGAGGACCTCGTAACAGTGTGCGATGTACGGACAAAGCTTAGAAACAACCCATGTAAAACCTTTCAATTTACTTCTGCGCCTCGTTGCTTCCATCTCCAAGCGAGGGCAGAGATACTTTTGTAAGGCCACACAACCATGTGAAGAAGAAAGGAAGAAAGAAAATTTTTATTTCCGGAGATAACACGTAAACAAAGAAATGAATGCTTGTCATTGGTCTGATTACGATTGGCACCGAACCTTATTTCACTTGCACTGTACCAAAAAGGGAAGAAATCATCAAGTGTGAAAAGACTTATGGCGGGGTTATAATGTCGAACACTCGCTTCCCACTTGTGCATGAATTGTATACTCAATGACAGATGAGTGGGCCAGAATATCCCTATTCATCCAAAACATAAAGGTAAATCATAATCATAACGGGTGTATATATGAGGGATTCAATTACAATAGCAAAGTTTTTGATACGTTGACAATTAGTTTACCGTACAAGGGCAGAAAACTTTAAACCCCAAGATACTATCATAACAACAAGACATTTAGTTTATTATAATACAATATAAAATGTTTCTAACAATAATGGAAGATATAATATTGTTGAGTTTAGCTACACAAATAGTACACCAATTAAGTAAAAAAAAAAAAAAAAAAAAAAAAAAAAAAAAAAAAAAAAAAAAGGCTCTTCATCCATAAGATACAGGTACAGTTGCCATCAGACCCGTGTCCATCCGACACCAATAGTGCAAAAGCACATTTTTCTGCTACTTCCCATGTTGCCACTATTACTTGGACCAATCATCTTCAGTGGTAAAGTGGATATTTTGCTGAAGGCGTTCAAGATCGCCCCTTTTCAACACCAAATACCCATGTTGCCTCCATGCATTTGGAAAGCGTCGATCCCAATAGACACCCCTAACTATCAAACTAGTCAGCCAACAGCATTTGTTGGCCAAAAGACGCATCGACTCATATGAGAAACCATCAGGTCCAATATTCTTTATATCCAGGTGGTGTGAATTAGGTAAAGCAGCCAAAGCAGACAAAAACGAGTCGTTGATATGAGTCAGTTCCAAAGTGATGGATTGGAGCCGAGGATTGGAGCCGAGAAACTGAGCAATGATATTCGGATCAAGTGGCCGGGTTCCTTTGAACGACACTGTAGTCAGTCGCACCAATGATAATTGCAGGATGAATGCATTGTCGACTTGCCTGCACTGGTCCAAATGAAGATGTTCTAATTGAACTAGTGAATTCATGTCAGGCGCTGTGTTCCAATGGTATTCAAAAAGTTCGATTGAGGTGAGATGATGACAGTTAATCAAAGGTTGTAAAACATGAGGATTGTCCGCGTGAGTCGAGCGGATGGTGAAGCGTTCAAGTCGAGTACAATGATGTGCCAGGCCGGATAGATCAGTTATACGGACATGGAACATGTGTACAATGGTTAATTGAGAGCAGCTGAACCAAATCGTGTTCAAACAGGGCGGCATTGTGTTGTATCGGTCGATGAGTAGCAATTCGTTCAGTTTTGGCGTTTGCTTGAGGAGGGCAAGGACAGTGTCGATCGAATCATGTATTTCATCCAAGTAGAGGTTCTTGATATAGTCGCCATAGGATCGTTGCTGGTGTGCCATCGCAATAGAATTCAGCAAATGTTGACTTTTTGCACCATACTTGAAAGGTTCCCGCCATAATCTAGGAATCACCATTGAGTAAAACAGTTTGTTGACCAATGTGCATTGAAGTAGATCAGTTCCAGTGTATATATGGCCCAGAATTGACGTAACTATTTCAGATGGAAGATCTATAAATTGCATAGCCATCAAAGAGAATAAAAAATGGGGAAAAAAGAAAGAAAAAAAGAAAGAAAGGCGAATAAAAAGGATTTGAGAGGAAAAAAAGAGACGTCAAAAAAAAAAAAAAAAAAAAAAGGAGAATGGCTGAAAACGGAAACTGAATTTTCCGCCTTCTTCCATGTGCCTTTTTTTAAAACCAACCCAAACCTACATTATGCTACCTTTCTTTGGTCTAGTATTTATCTTGATGGTATCTTTTAATCAAAGAAGTAAGTTATCAAATAGAATCATTAGCCGCTCGGGAATACTGAAATTATAGAAGTAGTTAGGCGAATAGAATTGAAAGTAAACCTCAGATCGAGTAACTTGAATAATCGGAGAATAAAATGTCAGTTAGTATAGTGGATACTATCATGCATCTTGCTTTTTTTATTTACCGTTGGCCCCAAAGGACCCCGAGCCTGTCCGCCTCAAGGAACGGATGCCCCGCATTCTCTCAACCAAGAGATGGACGGAGACAATATCATTTCAGCCAAGTTAGTTGTTGCTGCTGCTGATGTGGTTGCTTTTGGTCTATAAGAAAATACAGGGTGATCAATGAAGGCAATTTCCTTGTACAATCCAATCTTGAGTATGTTGATTGCTGCATTGATGTCCCAACCGCGCATAGAGTAACCACTTTTACGGCCGAAGCAGTCTTTGTTGATACAGTATACGATGCCAAGGTTGATTTTGTTGTTGGTCTTTCTTGGATGTTGTAAACGTGAATCACATAAACAGCACAATTTTGAAGATAGATATTCGTTGGTTTCAGTAAGTGTACAAAACATTCTTCAGTTTTTGTTGTAATGTTTTAGTGCTACGTTTGTCGTACCCTTTGATTCTTGAGCCAAACCCTGTTCCGGCATCCCCATAAAAAATGGTTGTATCCTTTTTTGCCATGCGCTTTGGAGTGAGTGATCTTGAAACAGTATCGTAAGCTTTGCTTTTGAGTCTGGATTGCCCTCCCAATTGGATTCATGATAGAATTTAACCAAATCATCCTTGCAATGTTTTCTAACGTTATGCTTGTTTTCAATACTTAATTTGGCCACTTCAGATATAGAACTTTCCAATGCATATATGCTGGTACCACCACCGTCGCTGTCTTCTCTTTCCTTCTTGTTTTCATCGTTTTTATGTTGAAGTTGGTGACGATAAAAAGTACTTCTTGACTTGCAGTTGATATTGCTTGCATTTATTTTCATAGTGTGGAATTTCATGAGCCATTTGACTTTTTCATGATCATTTTCCAATTCTTGAAAGAAGCAAAGGTAAATACTTGTTTGCGAGCAACAAGGTCGAATAAGCTTGGCCACAGTCCATGGAAACAGCACTTGCCATATTTTTCACTCCAGGATCAACGCCAACATAGCTGCCTTTTTCGATCAACAAATTACCAGTTGGAGGAGAATGATTTTGCTTTCTACCATGAATCGTATCATATATGCTTGCTTTTTTCTTGTTCAGTTCATCGATTTGATGTGTCTGCAGCCCGCTTTCTTTTACGTCTTTCGGAAAGAGACAAAACCCCACTTTTGAACAAAGCGCCCGTTTTTACGGAATCGTCCATAAAATCGGGTACGACCATCTCATGCAGGATATACACGAGTACGTCGATACGCTGACTACGCAGACCATTCAAGTACATTTCTTCCAATATACGATGCCAACTTTCGACATAATTGCTTGTACGTATATCATAGTCGCACTAGTAAGTCATAATGTTTGAGGATATATATATATATATATATATATAAAAAGGTTTTTTATTGTCAATATTCAACATAATTCATACCACCACACCACATACAATCTATACTATACTATACTATACTATACTACACTAATCTATACTATGTGCACTACCACCCACCATACACACAGTCACCAGATCGCCACCACCAAATGACTTACCTGTCAATAAGCTTGGGACCAGTTTGACATAAATGCAAACATTAACATTCCTTCTTTCATATGGATGTTTTTCGTGAAGCATTGACCACCCGATGATTTGATCTTGTCCTGCCACAACATCAAACTTTGGTCGACATGAGCATGCAGGCGGGAAGACTTCGTCATAAATTTGTTGATTTGGTAATATATAGACTGGTACGATAGGCGATGAGATTCCTCGATGTTGGCATTGGTACCCATTTCCAGCATCACCGCAAGCTTGGCCCTGTCTTGCTGAAGGATCCCTTTGATGCTTTTCCAGTTAAAGTGACTTTCCACCAAGTCTTGGAGCACCAAATGAGCATCACAGTTAATGGGAGCAATAACCATATCATCAACACTACCAGGGACATGATTGTCGTGTTTCCAGTTGTATTCGTTTTCGACTTGATCAGGGTTGTCTTCACTGGATGTCACCTTCATAGAAGCATTGCAATTACATGAAAGCAGTTCACTGGTTCGGTTGAGATTAGCAGGTGCCTTGTAATTACCCTGTCTGTTACATTCGTACAACTAAAAAAAAAAAAAAAAAAAAAAAAAAAAAAAAAAAAAAAAAAAAAAAAAAAAAAAAAAAAAAAAAAAAAAAAAAAAAAGACGGTATGTGGTATATATCACAGTTACTAAAAAGACTTTCCTCTTTGAAGTTCATTTTCGTTTTTCTTATCTTGAAGGCATTGCTACTGTCGTCACGAGGATTGTTGCTGCTTCCGTTGCTGGTTTGGTTGTTGGAAGGTCTTGGACAATCAGCAAAAGCAGTTCCATCGTGATTACCAAATTGTTTCAATTTCTTTTTTGTTTTTGGCCATCCGGAGCTGATCGAATTAAAGCCATTAGAGAAGAAAAAGAAAAGCAAAAAAAAATTTGAAATGGCGCCTATAGGAAGCCACTCCCTCAGAACGAGACCTTAGCTTCACAAAAAAATCGCGGAGAATTCAACCCCCGCCAGGCTTTTCGTAGGCACGGGATTCTTTTTCGCGAAAAAAAAAAAAAAAAGGGGGGGGGGACCCTGACAACCAAAAAAAAAAAAAAAAGTTGGGGCGATCTCAAAGATAAAAATAAAAATAAAAATAAAAATTTTCCTTCCTTTCCTTTTCATACTTCACTTCTACCTCTCTACTTTATTCTTGACTTTTATTATGAACACTCCAACTCCCACTGACCCCTCTACACTCATCCGCTGTAGCAGATGCAAAGGCTATAAGCGACACGAACTTTTCATTGGTGTTAGAGCCGATAAACTGTTTAAAACTTGTTACAATTGCCGTGAAAGAGATGTGCCAGAACCAAAACCTCCCGCTTTTCTTATGTACGACTCTGAAATCCGGCATCACTTCTTGGACCCTAGCGAAGTCGGTGACGATGGCGTTTATCTGGCCGCTGATGTTTATATGTCGCCTGTTCTCTACGACTTGACAGATCAGCAAATGCACCAAGCAATTTTGGATCTTGTCAAGGATATCGATCACTACGAGTATCACCCGCGGTATATGGCCACGCCTGAGTTGCGACACTGTGTGGCCTTCGAATTCGTTTGCTCGCAGGATGATCATGGTAAACATGTATAGAAGTCGGTAAAAACATTAATCTCTTTTTTTTTTTTTTGAAGCTTGCCGCCAATTAGACCAATCTATATTGCGACGACGTTATCAACGGATGGATTCATTCGACTGCAGAGGAAAAGTCTTCGGGTTCATTAACCGCAAGTACAGATGGATCAACTTGAACGTCGTCCATAATATTGACCATGAAAGACCTGAAGCATTGGAGTTGCGTATGATTCGGGCAACTCCCATGCCTCAAGCGATCAAAACATTCATTACCTCGCGAATCGATGTCCACGATCTTAATGCTGTGGGCCTGTATGAGAAAGTTGTTGAAGAATTTGGCTACGTTGTTAACCGGGGGCAAGTGTCCTCGGCCTGGCGCAATGCGTTCGTGGCGTCGTACAAGAAAGCCGAAGATCAACTTCAATCAAGTCGCATCCTAGTAGAATCGCTACAAGAAGAATTGGATTGTGAGGAGGTAAGTAACAAGTATGGGTTTAGTGAAGGATTCTGTAGGAAATGGTTGTGGGTGCGAAGAGTAACTAGATATAGGGTATAGTACATAGTAAAGATACTGTAGTGTAGATTATTTGTCAATATTTACTAATAAACTTATTGATCTACCGTTGCATTTAATATTGAATGATGTACTGTAGTTGATGTTTCGAAACACTGCTGGTGTAAAGTATTTGGGCTTTAAAACTGGCTTTTTTGATCTCCTTGTTCAAAGCGACCAGGTTACAGAATACCATGTCGACTCGACGTACAAAACGAATCGCGTCGGTTTTGAACTATTTGGTGTTGTTGCAAATGTCTACGGTTCAGGCTACCCCATTGCTTATCTGATTATGAAGGTTGACAGCAATGCCAATGCCTCATCTGAACCATATGCAGATACAGGAAGGATTGCAACCCTGAAAATCTTTTTCAGAGCGATGAAGGATCGGGGTTTGAACCCCACTTTCTTCTTTACCGACAAAGATCAAGCTGAAATTGCTGCAATTGAAGCTGTTTGGCCATCCAATGGTCGATCAATTGTTCGTTTGTGTCTTTGGCACTTGAAGAGAGCTGTCAAAACCAAGTTATCTAAACCAAAAACTACCATTCTCCCAATTTACAATGGATTCGATGCACACAATGAATATGAGTTCGTTGATCCTAGCTTCGTTCCCGTTCACGATGCTCGAAGAAGGGGCGGAAATCTGTTAGCGACAATAAGCCAGAGAACTATTATATTGGAAATGATGGGGAAACATTACAACATGCACCACATGATTCCCGAAGGTAAATGTTTTTTCAGTAATTCGGGGCATTTACTAAAAAAGGAATTACAATTCATGCATCAGGTCCGACATATCATCCATCAAATGAAGCAATTCGGACGCGTTCGACAGAAGAAATATACAACTACTGCCACGCCAACAACCTTCAGGACACTTGGGCATACCTGTATAGAAACTGGTATACTAAATCTGCATATGATCGCTGGGCGAAATCTGCCGTAAACGGTATGATCCCAATCGGAAAAACGACCATGATGATTGAAGCCCACTGGAAAGTTTTAAAACGAACGCACTTGTACCATTATAATCGCGCAAGGCTGGACTTGGTTACATTTGTAATCTTGAAACATTATTACAGAAAACTGAAAGTAAAATATCAATCAATGGTGGTGTACCGGTCTGAAACATCAACATTTGAAGCACGGTTCATGGAAGAATGGATTAAAGGAAGGGCTGCACAGGTTTCCGGGCGCTACTACTCGACAAATTTGTCTCAGTGGGTATGTGGCTGTCCCGCGTTCTTGCACAGTCCTGTCACACTATGCAAGCATTTAGTGAAAACATATTTGCTAGATCATGATGATTTGGTGAACAGAAGATTTTTTATAAAACGATCACACACGCCACCATTCATCAGTTTCCTGCAGGTAATTATATCTAATCGACCTAATTTATTTTAACTATGCTAACTATTTCTACGCGTAGACCATCAACCCCAATCCTTACCATCCTGGTAATCATCCTCGTGAAGGCGTTTTGCCTCGTCCTCCTATGCGACGTCCGTTATCCTATATTGCACATGATGCTGAACCACCGGCACTGATAATCCCACGCCGAAGACTAGAACAGCAACAACCATCACCTTTCACCATCCCTGATTTGGTGATTCCACGCAGAAGGATTCCTAGGCGAGATCCAGAAGAAGGTTACCAAGGTAATGATGAAGCCCCTGTCGTAGATGAGGAGCGTAATTTGTTGGCGTTGGAAATCAGGTACAGGAATAAGCGTGCCGATGCGAGAAGGCTCAGAGAGCTATTAGCAAGAGTTGAAGAAGAAGAGGAGGAGGCAAGAGGCGAATATGCCAGTTTGTTGGAGGTGTCAAACCCAACACAAGCAACTGTGTTTTACCGTGCTCAGAATGATGGTAGTGTCGATGCTTACATTGAGGCTGTCATCCGAGAACGCCAACGTACAACTTTACCAAGAACGTGGCAAGACGATGATCCATATACAAGACACATCTAGTTTCAAAAAATAAAATGTCTCAAGTCTTCTTTTTTTATGAGAAAAGCGAAAGAAAAAAAAAATTATCTTTGAGATCGCCCCAACTTTTTTTTTTTTTTTTTGGTTGTCAGGGTCCCCCCCCTTTTTTTTTTTTCGCGAAAAAGAATCCCGTGCCTACGAAAAGCCTGGCGGGGGTTGAATTCTCCGCGATTTTTTTGTGAAGCTAAGGTCTCGTTCCCTCAGATCAACATCGGGGTTTCAAAAAACGGCATATAAAAAATAGGGATTTGAAATAACCCCCAGTTATATTTCAGCTTTTTTTTTTTGCCGTTTCACCTTTTCCTTTTTCTTTTCACACCCTCCTATTATAATGGATGAACCCAACACTTCCACCATATGCAAAATCTGTTTGGAAAAAGATGAAGTGACTGAACTGATATCGCCTTGTAAATGCTCTGGTTCCATGTAAGTCTGTTGTTATACAACTGTCTTGTCCCATCTAACCTTTTTTTCTTCCAAAAAGAAAGTATGTTCATCCTCACTGCATGAAATCTTGGCGAACGTCTCTTCTACAATGTGGTCGTGAAAGAGATGTTTACAAATGCACTCTATGTCAACATAAACTCACTATAAATCAACGTAATCCTTTGCGCACTCTACTCAATTACAAAGGTAAAAAATGTCTTTACGTAATGATGGAAATCAATATGCAAAATATAACAACAACAACTAACTAACCGCATGATAATAGTGGCACGTATCATAGGCACTCTCCTCATCCTTTGGGTTTTTTTGATTCCTACAGGTAACTCCCTTTCTCCTTCATTCTTTATACTGATTTGATTATGATCAGGCACTTTAATGAAAATGATTATTCATTTTTCGGCTCTTTTGATGAATGACCCTTCTTCTGGTGGATGGAGTCAAGCCTGGTCCAACGGTAGACTTTTTCAACTAGTCCTATCCAGTGCACGAATAGCCTTCCATTCCATGCTCAACAATACCTTACCAACCCATGTCAATTATTCACCCTTTGCTGTTTGTGATACTCAGCCAACAGATGGTGCATGGATGTCTCATTCGATTATCCATAGTAAACCAATATACGCCATATGTTTCCCGTTTTTTGACGATCGACTCTGGCAATTCCTATTATGTCGACTGGAACATTTCCACCTGGGCTTCTTCTTATTCGGCAGTATCGCTAATATCTGGTATACTTGTCATATCTTGAATGATATGTTTGATATTGTATTCATGAGTGACACTCAAGATTTTGACATGGTACCACCACAATCGGATATACAGGAAACACGGCTGGGGATGATGACAAGACAAGGTGGGAAATTGGTGAAACGTCTTTTGGTGACTTACTGTTGTATGTTGGTCGCTCTCTTTTGGATTCATTTTAATTTGTTGGCTTTTGTGGAATCATCATCGACATCATCATCATCGACAACAACATTAATAGATACAACAACAAAGGGATCATCAACTTGTTCAGAGAATCAGAAACTACAGCAGCAGCAGCAGTATCAACCTACCAATCAATTCTTAGTGGAATTGCCTCTATGGACATTACGATGGGTGACTCTGGGCGTAGCGGTAGGAAGCGTAATGGCTAAAGTCATTTACCCTTGGTTAGGTCGTTTGACTAGTTGTATAGATCATGAAACCATTCTCTCCATTCCATCTGATGATTAGAACTATTCTCCCTTCACCTATTATGTATATTATATCCCCCCTCCTCTCTCTCTCTCTCTCTCTCTTTTCGACATTACTAGCTGTATAATCCTTTATCCATTTTACTCATCACATTTAAATTAAACAATAAACTATATCAAAAAATGGTCTAAAGTATTTATAAAAGTCTGAAGAAAAAGAAGAAAAAAAAAAAAAAAAAAAAAAAAAAAACGGGTAAGGTTTCAGTCAGTCGGCGTTCTGATTATATTGGTTATGTCGACCATCTGGATTTGGTTGTCAATTCACATAATCATCAAAAAGTGACAGTGTCATGATTGTCTAGGATAGTATATGCTTAAGATTTTAACATAATATTGCTACATAACCACTGTAAACGATCATATTTAGTTTGTTTTATGATTATTTCTCATGCTGCTTTTCAGGTTTCATGCAACTGCGAACAAGTAGGATCTGACACCAAGCGGAATACCAAAATTGTGAAAGCATAAAAAAGTGATGGGCTGTCTTGTCTTTTTCTTACGTCTTTTATTTTTTTATTGATTGATACTACATATGATTGCTTCTCTTACTCTTTTCTTTTCTTTTGACAAATCTCAACCTTCTTACTGGTCTGTGGAAGGACTGCACTTCATAGATCAAGAACTCCCTTTGGTGCTTTTTATTATTATTGTTGTCAATGGTACTAGCAAAAGTATTGTCGGCCGTGGTGGTGCTGGCCGTCAAAATTGACCGTCTACCTCAAAACTGGCATTATGTGATGTGGCCGCTGGATGGTATGGCGGGTTATAGTCTGGTACCTCGTAAGCATCAATTGCTTAAACAACAACTGATGGTGTTAGCCTACTTCCAACAAACTTTACATAATTACCCTTGTACCAAGTACCTTGTATGGAGCAATATAGTCTCAGTGACTCCTGCCAGCCAACTTGCCGTACCAAAGTTTCACTAGGAATACACCAACTTTTGGACTTTGAAGTGCTGTATCTTTGAGGGTGCTACATCACCCAAAATTAAAAAGTTGGCTGACTTTCCTTATTGTCGGCTGCGGTGGTGGGAGAAACAACAATCTGCTGGAGTATCATTTCACTGGGCCATTGGCAATCTCAAAACCTATTCATGTTGTGAAAGTTTGGCTGAAGATGGAATTGGCAAGACTTTTTTTTTCCTCTAGTAGTGTTCACTCTCCCCTTGTTGTTATTAACCCGTCTTCCCCTTTTTGTAAATTGTCATTTCAAGCTGTATCATGAAATAGTCAAGACAAATCCTGACATTGATACAAAAAACTCTTTTTGTATAACTTTCGGGGTTTGCGATTATAATGGTGTACGTACAGTACATTGTGTATATGGATCTCATCCCAAGTAATAAGAATGACATACATTAACTTGTCAGCTATAAAGAAGAAGGAAAAAATGTAATTTTGCATAGCTTATTGACTCGATCGATGTTTCTGAGGGAAAATAAAAAGGGGGTGAGAGTTTAATGCGGCGTTTAAATATATATCATATTTTGACAGGTGCCCAGGGGATCATCAATCTCCTTACTAACCCTCTCAGTAAGGAGTTCATTTGAATTTTTTTCTTTTTTAAAAAACGACCCATCCTATCTCTCTCTCTCTCTCTCTTTTTTTTTTTATTTTTTTTATCTCTCATTTATTACTTTATAACCTCCCTTACAAAAAAATGACTGACTCTGTTTCAAACTCTTACTATCGTAACAAGATGAACAGCCGAATGATTGATAGTGACAATATTAGTATCAGTAGTGGTTTGAGTGATACTGATTATGCCAAAAGGAAAGCCTTGTTGACCCGAGAACAACAACTGAGAGAAGAAATTGCAAGATTAAAGAAAGAGGAGCAAGAACTCAAGGATAAAGACCTTTGGATCAAGCAAAACATTGTGGCTATAAGAGAACGTATCAGTGGTGACAGAAGATAATCTATGTATGAGCGTGTTTCTAAGAGTGGAGGATATAAATAAGCCATTATCTCGGCATGCACCCACATATATACATAATAAAGAGTCCAATTCAAGTCATCATATAGAATCATGCTGTGTTTTATTGAAGTTTGTTTTATGGTTGTTGTTGTTGTTGTTGTTTTTATAAAAGGAGAAGTAGCAGAATAAGGGTGACTATATCTAACTAAGGACTAAATCTACATGCCAGGTTCAGGGCCCTTCAATGAGGTTCGCCCAGCACGCATCATTTCATCCACCAATAACAAATTAGCAGCAATGACCGAGCTATGTAGAAATAATGGTAACTGTAATTAGTATATATTCTCTCCCCCCCTTGCATAATATTATCATCGATACTTACCAAGAGTGCAACATATGACGATGGACACGGTAGTTATCCCAGATGCCTTCCAACTTGGGATCCATAGTTTCACCAGTCTTCAAGTCGATACCCACCACATGACCATCTAAATGTTCTTCTTGTAAAGCAACAATGACATCTTGTACATCAAACCCAGCATTTTGGGCCAACACTTTGGGAATGATCAACATGGCATCAGCAAAAGCTTGAACACCCATCTTGGCCCGACCCTTGACGGATTTTTTGAATTCGGTCAAGTGTTGAGCCAAAGCGACCTGGAAGGCACCACCACCGACGACCACGGACTTGTCTTCAATCGCATTCTTTACCGCACGTAAACCATCACGTACGGCATCATTAATTTGAGCAATAGTGTGTGCATTAGGGCCCTTGATCAAAATGGTGACACTGTAAGGATCCTTGACGTCTTCAACAAAGGTATATTTTTCTTCACCCAACACTTGTTCGTACACCAAGCCAGCGTAACCAAGCACATCTTGGGCCAAATCGTCCACCGAGTTCTGGGCCACACCACCACATACCAATTGGAGTCGCTCCATGTTTCTTCGCTTGGCACGACGTAAAGCAAAGATGTTGTGTTTGGCAAGAATGTCCAACGATAATGGATCGATACCCTTTTGATTGATTACCACAAAGCCATAGTCAGCATATTCTCCAGTACATACTTGGTCCTTGAATTCAACAATTTTGCGGATCTTTTCATCCACGTGTTTACGTTCACTTTCCACCAGTTTTTCACGTTGTTCGGGAGTAGAATAGAAGAAGCCAGAGTTGATTTCACTATTAAACAAAGACAAGAAATATTAGTGACAAGAAAGAGTGAGCTTTTGTTGTTGTTTACCTCTTTTCGTATTCCAAACTGACATTGAGAGTCAAAACAAATGCATTTTTGACCTTCTTGGGCATATCAGGATGACGAGCACCATGATCCAACACAAGACCACGGATTAATTTAGATTCAGTTTCAGCACGATGTTGCATCTTCATGATTTCCACCATATGTAAATCAATAGGTTCACCTTCACGATAGATAGATAAAACAGCATCTACAACAGCTTCAGTTAAAGTATCAGCCAAAGCACGATGTACTTTGGTACGAAGAGATGTACGAGCCACAGATACCAACAATTCACGATCCACGGTAGGTTGTTCAGTCTTTATCTTTTCGAGGAACTAGTAAAAAGAAGAAAATACATGTCATTAGTATATGCCTTGTTTGTACGTGGTGTGAGACTTACTTGAAGAGATTCCTTTTTGGCAATATCATAACCTTCAGTAATTACACGAGGGTGTAATCCTTCAGAGATATATCGCTCAGCTTGTTTCAATAATTCACCAACCAATAACACAATAGAGGTAGTACCATCACCAGTGATTTCATCTTGAGCAGTAGCAGCCTTGGCGATCATAGAAGCAGTAGGGTGTTGGATTTGCTAAACCATACAAATCAATGTGTTAGAAACCAGGTCATACCTTTTTTTTTTTTTTAGACTTACCATTTCGCTCAAAAGGACCTTACCATCCTTAGTCAGCTTGATAGATCCAGAACCATCTACCAACCTAGAAGAAAGTAACAGAAAAAACAAAGAGTTATTAATGTTGGTCAGTTACACGTATACCCAACCCATCGATCCACGCCATCCTCCATCTCCTGGGTTTGCAAGTTTATCTAACATCACTTGATTTACATTTTGATAGTACCACGGGGACCAAGATTGGAGCGCAAAACATCTTGAAGACCAATAGCAGCTGTAATATTCAATTGAAGAGCTTGGCCACGACGAGCAACGTCAGAATTAGGATTGATCAACTTGAGTGCAGATGATGCCCTATTATAATAACGATAATAATAGCAACTGTTAGTTAGCCATTCAAATGACAATGATGAGTACTACACGTAGAGGTAGTCAAACTGGTTCAATCAATTACATTTGGATTCTATTGGTTTAGAGTTTGACAAGATGAAAAAAAAAAAAAAAAAAAAAAAAAAGGAAAGCAGGAGTTTTTTATATTTTTAAAAAACGTCAGCCAGAAGGACTGTCAACCACATATTTGAAAGCCAGTTTCACAAAATCAAATATGCGATCTGAGTTAAAAAAATGTAAGGCAGGATTGTAATATTCTTGTATGAACATGGGAAAGGTTCTGTTGTCGACGAGTATGGCAGATCTGAACCAATGGATTATATTGTTGATGAGGAGCAGTTTCGTCTTGAAACGTTGAGCTCTCATACACATTATTTAGCTTAACTGCCTCTGGAGAGCGAGGAAGCGTGATTGAGATATTCAGAGCGCTTGCCTGTTACGACACTTGTCCAAGCATTTGTGAGAATGCCCAACGAACCCTTTAAAATCACTCAACCTCAAGCTATTAGAAACTTCACTGATCCTTGTCATTAATGTCTCAGTTTCCAGTAATTTGTTTCGTTTGACTTTACTCTTAACCACTGACCAAAACTGTTCAATTGAATTGAGCTCAGGAGAATAAGGAGGCAAATAAACACAACTATAACCACGAGATTCTACATATTTAGCTATATCAGCCGATGTATGGATTGGAGCATTATTCATCACAAGGTAATGTCCTTTCATATGCGGATACTGGTCCATTTCATCCATCGTGGCTTTTAGAAAGCTCACGTAGTGTCCCGTCACCGTTCCTTTGCTCATGTGCCCAACATCATCTCCTCGCTTTCTCTTTTTATTGGATGGAGGTAGAGGAAGTCTAAGGCTGCATTTGATTAGACCTTCAGCAGAGATCGCGCCTAAAATGGTTGTTGTTTTTGCTCGTGTTTTGGGCACTGAGACCACTGCAGGGGAGCCTTTCTTTGACCATGCCATACTACGTTTCAGATTAATATGAAATGCAGATTCATCAAGAAAGACGCAGTTAGTCGTAAAATCCATGTCTGTTTTTTCCCATTTACGAATCCAATTAAGGCGCTCTTGAATCTTTTCCTCGCTGTTCCGATCTATGGGTTGAAACCGAGCTTTTTTGAGAGACAAGTTGCAATGCTTTTTTACAAAATCAAACAATGTACTTTTGGATACTTTTAATTCTGTGAATACTTGTTTTAAATGCTTCATCACGTCATCTAAGACAATTGAAGCGTTCGTATCAATGCACTCAAGAATAACTTTTTTGTGTTCCTCATCGAGAATGCGTGGATGACCAGTCTTTCTATGTTTTTCGAAGATACTATTAGGATTCCTCTCGTACTGTTCAGTCCATTTTTGTGCTGTACGGATGTGAATCCCAAGCCGTTTTGCAGTAGCAGCCGCGCTCAGACACTTCTCAAACAACAGCTTGAAGAACCTCACTTTGTCCTGATCAGAATAGCGTGTATAATTTCGTTTCCCTGATGTTTCCCTCATAATAACATCTCTATTAGGCTTTGCCTTCTTTTCTACTTGCATTGCCTCCATCCCTTCCTCGCTCTCCAGAGGCAATTTAGCTAAATATTGTGTATGAGAGCTCAACGTTTCAAGACGAAACTGCTCCTCATCAACAATAGTTGGCGATCGTCGAGAAGATGGCCAAGCAATGTGGCTTCACAGTGATGTTGGAGTTGTTGTTATCTGCCAATTCACAAGATTCTTTCAAGACTATGTCGTATACATCATTGTGTTGAGAGATAAATGTCGTCACTGCCGATCCACATGCCACCGTCTTGTTCGTTTTCGCATCACACCAAGATCCACCTTTGATCACATTTCACAGCATACTTCTTTTCCCGAAGATTGTCGAGAGATCGCGAGAGGGTAATTGTCGGTTGGTGTGTGCGATGGCTTGTCGGATGAACTTATTGAACTGTTCATCTTTTTCGGTTTCAAAGTGCAACACGCAGCCAAATCAATTGATATCATCGATTAAATGTTGCAAGATGTGAGTCTTTAACTTTGATGGATAATAGGAAATATTGTGGGTTGTCGAAGTCGTATTGGTGTAGCTTGGTAGTCAAGGTAAGGCGACTTCTTTAACTGCTGATAGGTATTGAGGCATATTTATTGGCACTTGTCTTACAAAGACAAGTGACGACAAAAGACCCAAGGCACCAAATTAGTCACCAACAGGTCAAATATCACCATCATCAGGACCAACAAAGTTGTACGAGATTGCTACGGGAAGTCATTGCACCAGTTGCTTGAAGTCACGTCCAAGGAATAATTCACAGCGAGTAAGTTGCTGCCGAAAGATTCTTGAGTAACCAGTAGATCCTTCATACAGTTTCAGCTTCGCTTCCAACTTTTCAATCTTCTTCCTGTTACTACCAATCACATCCTTTACCAAATGATAAACCAAGTATTTTACTACACCCAAAAGAATAGCATGTAGTACTTCTACCGGTGTATCCACTGCAGGATCAAATTATCCCAGATGGAGTAGATCATGAGCACCAGCTTTTTTGTACCTGAGATCTGCGTATGACAATCCATTTGGTAAAGCTATCGTGATTAAGTCCCGTTGGCAATAGTACCCATGCCCCCCTCTTTCATGAATGGATGGGTAAATTCTTAGATTTCCAGGCAAAATGGTCAACTTTTCATCAATGAATTCAGCAGCATCAACCTTGTATGCAATTAATACTGTTGAGTCATGAGGTGGTTCGGAGGATGATGACACCCGCGAAGAAAGAGCCTCGAAAACCAGTGAGTCATCAAGTTGATTGAGCCGGATGAGAGAAAGAACGTTGAAAAAAGCAGTATTTGTTTGACGGCAGGGTGATAGACATGTTCTACTGTCAATGATTTAAAAATGTCAGTTGACATTGGCAGGTATACTGTAGAACCATCACTGAAAAATGGCAGTAATTGAGGAAAATCACCAAATAAAATTGTCGATATTCCGCCAAAGGGCAACCCAGAGCGTTTAACAAATGATAATGCACTTGAAATCTTATCCAATAGTTCAGCGGATACTATGGTATCTCAACAATGAGAAATATAACCCTTGGATTTTCCTTGACAAATTCGTCCAAGCGGATGTAGTTTGGCAACTCTTCAATGTTGTCTAAACTGAAAAACCTGTGAATCGTTTGACCATTAATGTTATGGGCGGCAATCCCAGTGAAAGCAAGTTTAACGATCCATAGCAATATGGTATTTTAGTGGTGGAAGTGAGCATTCCCCTAAAACATTTTCCGGAATATCGTTGATGTTATTCGATGCTTCTACGTAATGTTGCTTGGTTCGTGGTGGAGAAGTTTGAACAAGAGGCTGTAGCTCGGGAATTTTCAACGTTGGTGGATGTTGTTGTGACCTGGGGAAGGTATTACCATTTACAAATTAACACACCCCGTCTGGGCTTTTTCCCTTTTCGATTTGCGGGAAATGCTGGGCGGAAGGGAATTTTGGAAGAGCACTACTCGGTCAATTGTTGACGGATGCTAATGATTGAAGCGGCGATGTGGATACTACGGCATATTTCCAACATACTTTACCGCAAAAACCAAGCACCAAATCCTTTGTGTCGGACAGTTCAAGCTTGGATTGACTTTAACCTGTCATTTTTTCTAGACGGAAGAAAACTTCATTTTCAAACGCCGAACACCAAAATTCCGTGCGCCTAGCAATTCCCACCTTTGCAAAGCATCCCTTTGGGTGTAAGGTGCTAGTTCTAAAGGTGCTGAATCTCAAGATGACAAAGACGAATACATTATAACATTTTGATCCGGTTGCTAGTTAAGAATCAAAGTCTTTGGGTGACCCCTCAAAATCTTCGTGGGCGTATCACCTATTTCTTTTGTAGGAAGATCATGATTTGCCACGTTCTCAGTAAAGGAAAGATGATAGAGTACATAGCCCGCTATTGATGGTAAGCTAAAAGGAACTCTTCATATCCACTTTAATGCTGACTGACATTTTTATTCTCCGCTTTTTTTAAACGTTAAATTAAAATAGTCATCCACATTCTAATAAAGAAAAACTCTTGGACTGACTATCTGCTTTTTTTTGTCCCTTGGTTTTACTTTTTTTCAATCGCCTGACTTTGGCAAAGTAAAAGTGAAGCATCAGCACATGAACCGAGATGAACCCCCTGAGACACCGAATAAATCAAACATTGACTATCCTTGGCACCATAACTATCACCATTCCAAGTCCCAATGATGGATTTATCCACCGGATGAACTCGTTGGAACCAATTAGAGAAATGAGAAATTGATAAGGAATAAAGCGAGCCAATATCATCACGATGAGACTGACACATTTTATAAGCAGAGCCGGTGGTTTGATGATTCTTTTGCAGTCGGATCACTTTATAGTTCAAATCACCAATAGTCAAAGGAAACACGAGATCATCTTCGGTGGGCAGCGCTATTTCCTTTATGGCTTTATCATTTTTTTTTATTTCTTCTTGTGCTTCTGTGTCGATGATTGTCTCGTTTGTTTTTGTTGATGGATTAAGAATCACCTGTTGAGGAGTGATGGTATTATTACTGCCATGTTTCCCATCGTTTGAATTGGCTCTGTCCAAGGCATCGGCATACCCAGATGAAATATTAATGGAAGTCTTATTAGAGTCATGATCTGGGTTTACTGCATTCGCTGTATCGTTGTTTATGTTTGTCCCCACAGTGTGATGAACTATTGTCTTATTTTCGGATGTTGAAACCTATTCATGCAAGACAAAGGGAAAAAAATCATTATCAAATCCCAATCCATGGTAGTTTTTTTTTTTCTTTTCCACTTACAATGCCAGATAAACCACACACAACCATCTACCATCACAATACATATTAGTTTAAATCTACGTGCTATTTCAATTGCATACTTACTTGTGTATTACCACAAACTGAAGCATCCACAGGATATAGCGAAAATTCCGTAGGACTAGTAAGAAAAATGAGTATGCATTCCATCAAACTTGTTTCCATTTGCTATACCTTTCCATCACCAAACATTCTAATCCACTTGGTCCTTCTTCGGCACCAGCAATATGATTCTATGATATGAAAACAAATGAATTCTAACTTTTCTTTCTCTTAGTGAGTTCGCTCACTTACTACAAAATATGTTTCATTATGTTGTAAAAAGTCCGATTCCATCAAGAATGTAGCGGCTCGATCCAACAATGTGACAGGAGATCGATGTTTCCAGTAATTACTTGATAAAGACATCAACTCAGCGGCATTACAATCTTGATAACATGCTTCGGCTGCTTGCTTATACAATGCCTCGGCCCCTCGATCTGCTTTTCCATTTAATGAGGCCAAGACAAACATATGTTTATTATCATGAGTGATACTTTGTTGACAAGTGGATTCCACAAGGGATAATACGCCAAGAGCACATAATGAGATCAATAGTTGCATCCTACCAGAAATAATTTCCTTTCCTTAGTTCATCTTTTCCCTCAACTTTATTCTTTGTTTCCCTCACGCCTCTGTGTCATACTTAATGTGAATGATGTTCATAAAGTGAAAAAACAAAAAAACAAAAAACAAAACAGAATTGTAATAAAGATAAGTATTTTTATTATTGTGGAGAGAATGACTCTGGAATGGACTAAAGAATTTCAATATTGTCTATTCTAACCTAATCTATTTGAATAAAGCCAAAAGGTCCTTCTTTGTCACTTTGCTCATCGCGTTCCTGGGAAGTTTGTCGACCACTTTAAGAAGCATAGGTACCTAAAAAAAACCATTAATCAAACAGATACCCTCTTTTTTCTAATTTTTACCTTATACACAGCCAATTTGGTTTTCAGGGCACTTCGCATGGTTGCCAAGTCGAGAGTCTATAAAAAATAGAAAGAAAGGGTAAATCATCATCCAAGAGATGGCGCCTTTTTTAATACCTTATTTGATTCCATGACAACTACGGCAGCAACACACTGTCCCCATTCTGGATCAGGCACACCAATCACCGCCACGTCCAGAATACCTAATTCACAAGATAACATTTCACGTTCGATTTCCAATGCACTGACTTTTTCACCGCCTGTTTTAAGAATATCAATACTTCCCCGACCCAAAATTTGATAATATCCCTTTTCCTTGACACGCATAGCATAGTCACCAGTGATAAACCTAAAAAGAAGAAGACATCAGCAAATAATCCTTTTTTTTTTTTTTTTTTTTTTTTTTTTTTGTTCCGTATCGATATTTACTTACCATCCATCTGTGAATTCCTTTGCTGTAGCTTCAGGTCGTTGCCAATATTCCAAAAAAACATTTCTACCTTTGACTTGGACTTGTCCGGGTACTTGACGCGTACTAGTTACCTCTCTATCAAACACTCCGGTACCTTCTTGAGTTTCAGCCATCAATCGGACTTCTACACCTGGAAGTGGGAAACCTACGGTGCCTTCCATCCGATCGTCATAAGTTTGACTAAATGCCATACCCAATTCTAAATGAGAAAAGAGGGAAATCAGTAAGGGTACATTTTTCATGCTGGCATTCCTTTTTTTTTTATGTTTATTTTTATTTTACCTGTCATTCCATATCGTTCCAATAATACTTGACCACTGATAGTTAACCAAGCATCCCGTAAAGGTGTGGGTAAACTAGCTGAGCCTGACACCATGAATCGGAATTGTTGACATGCTTGAGAATATACTTGTTGGTTTTTATCGTTCGCCTTGTAGTAGGCAATAAGCTTGGCTATAGTGAATGGGGGAGGGGGTTAGAATGCTTTTTTCCCCTTATACATATATATTTTCAACTAGCTTACAATAAACGGTGGGGACAGTCATAAACACGGTGAGAGGAGGCAACTGTTTGGCTTTTGTATCAATCCAACGTTGCCACGCCTTGGCCGCATCAAACTTTTCATGCATTTCCACCGTAGCACCAGCATACAAGGGACAAGTCAAGGCATTAATCACACCATGTACATGATGAAGAGGTAAGATATGATAGATTCGATCTGTTCTTGTCCAACGCCATTCAGAGACCAAAACCGAGGTTTGTGCATCAATATTTTCATGTGTACTGACCGCACCTTTTGGTTTTCCTGTTGTGCCACTGGTATATACAATCAATGCACGTCGATGGATATCCATGTTAAAAAGTGTAGGTAATGGACAAGCCTATATATATACATATATATATAAGTGTGAGTTCTTTTATTTCTACTTTTACTTTTACTTACCTGTAATGAGTCTTGTTTAGGATCCAAATCATCATCAGTTACTACCATGACAGCAATACCAGTTTCTTTCACCAGTTCGGCTTGTCGTTCCTGGAATACCGGGTGATGGGCCAATAATAAGGTGGATTGTGAATCTTGTAAGGTGTAGACTTGTTCAGGAAGCGGATGGCTTATACATAAAGGCACAGCAATACCACCAGCTGCCCAGACCGCCCACTGACATACTACGTATGCAAAACCACTACATATTCAAAAAAAAAGTTGGTTGTTGTTTTGATAATTAAAGACGGTTTACCTTGGACAAAGAATGGCAACTCGTTTTTCATCAAGGTCACTATGTTTACCAAAACCAGAGTTATTGTCTAGTAATTAAGTAGGGAAGAATGGTTTATATACCTTTCACCATTCAGTAATTTGTCACGTAAAGTAGCCACGGCAAGGACCAGATCAGAGTAGGAATAGGCTTTTCCTATTCGGATATCATCAATGGCAATACTTGAATCACTTTGTTTGGCATAGTGTAAAGCATTCGAGAAGAGAGGCAACTCGGGGAGTGAGAATGTAGACATTTTGAGTAAAAGAAAAAAAGAAAAAAAGAAAGAGGCATCGTAAAAGATTTCCCGCTTTTGAGGACCAATGCAAAAAAGTCTAGGCTCCTGCAGAAATTTTGCGTAATAGAGCTAGTTTGAATAAATTATACAAGCGAATTCGGGTAAATCCCGATGGCTTTTCCCTTTCTTTTTCTCCAGCCAAGGCAGCACGACACCTCAACGACAAGGTAACAATATTTGCTCACACAATGGCGACAGTGGGATCTCTGGCTGCACTATTCCCCGAAATCCTTCCGAAGTCATTATTGAAAGTAGACGACATCAGAAGCATCAACATCATCATCGATCTCGTCAGGGCGGGGGGAAGTCTTTTTGGAAACAACCACTGCAACTGATTGGACGGACACTCTGGTACAGATTCATACACAAGAAGCTACACTATCAACAAACATTGGCTAAAATCCGGGAACCATACTCAGCAACATGTTTACTCTGCTCAACTCAAGACGAAACACTAGACCACTTCCTTATCCCATGCCCGCGAATCTGACCTATATGGATATCCGTTTTCGACCATTACGATCCAACGTATCTCCTCACCCAACACTCGATACACCAATATCTATTCAACATCATTATCCCCAAGGATTCTCATCATTGGCTTCTATGCGGTTGCATCCTACAAGTCATCGGGAAACATCATTGGTCCCACATTATCCATCAAGCTCCTTTTGATCTCTCTTCCATTACTCCAGATATTCATGACTTATTTGAACAACTCCTCCCCTTCCTTATATTTACCTCCTCTCCTAGTTTAGATTAGCTTAGTACTTTATTCTAAACACCGTCAATAAAAATCCTTCTTATTAAATTAGGTTAAGACTTGGCGCACCGGTTGCTTTGCACCGGTAGCGGTCTTTTAATTAATTTTTGTCCCAAGCGTGGTTTAAAATGTTTCTTAATGTGAGAGGCATCACTGATTAAAAAAAAAAGAGATATGATAGGAACAGTACTAACATCCACCTACTGCATAGCATCAGTTCAAAAAAGGGTTTTTTATTTTTTTATTTGTAATACACATGGGCTTTTTTTAAGAAAAAAAGTTTATTTGTATCATATATAATACTGGTATTCTAATTAATAGCTATCTAGGAATGTATAATGCCAGTATTCTAATCAGTAACTATCTAGGATATCCAAAGTGGGCCACAGGCAGTAAGATTTCAATTGAGAATTGAGCGACACCAATCATATCCTAAATCAAAATACAAAGACAAAGTTAGATACAAATTTAACAAAGTATATTATAAAACCTATAAGAAGTAAAAGAAGATGGATAAAAGGAAGAGTAAAGTAAAAGAATTGGGGGAGAGAAGAGAAGGGGAAGAAAAAAAAAACAGTAATGTAAGAGAAGAGAAGGGACATTGATGTTAAAAGGGATGGGATCAAGAGCTACATATAGTAGAGAATAGTTAAGGATCAGATGAAGAGTATGATGCCGATTGATTAGGGAGTTGTAGTTCTTCACAAATAGCACCGTATTGTAAGTTGATTCTGGAGTACCCATAGTTTGCCCCCCTTTTCATGGTGATCAAGTATATGTGCGAGTCCCATAAATTTAATACAATTGGGCGAGATTTGTTATACTTGGTATGCTTGATGAGAGGGAGGTAGAGGGTAGATCCCTGAGGACCATGGTATTCCACAGGTTGAATGAAGGTATCGGCGGCGAGTTGGGACATGACAGGATCTTCGAACCATAACGCGACACCACAAGGTCCACGATGTACCAAAACCCGATTCATCTTCGCCAATTCATCTTCCGTGATCCATTTGCATGTCAGGTAAGTACTTTGTTTTTCCACCAGTTGAGTCAACATTTCTTCTTTTACCCGACCATATTCGTCTTCATCGCCGTACATGGAAAGAGCAAGACACCGAAAACCACAATTACCATCTTTCTTGGGATCCCAAACGTCAGACACCATAGAGATCTTGACAGACGAGCAGACCACGGAGAGAGGGACACCAGACTTCGATAGCAGCTTAGCATTGGCCTTACGTCTACCCCACAAAAAAAAAAGTAAGTGCATTGCCGATCACCATCAGTGATGATACTTCTAAACATACCTTTTCTCTTCCACTTTTGCCTTTTTCTTGTCGTTCTCTTGTTCTATTTCCAACTTGATGGCCGTTCGCTTGGTGTTTGGTTGTCGACCTTTCAAAGGAGCGTTCAGAGGAGGGGGCTTGATATCTTCCAAGTTGGTATTTAAGAGATCAACAATTGGTTTGAGTTGTTCAATCGCCATAGCAAGAAGTTGGGTTTGGGCACCATTCCGTTTCATATCGATTTTTGCCAGCAACTGATCAAAGTTTAGTTCAACTTCGTTTCTTTTGGTGGTATTGATCGAGACAGTTTCCTTGGCCATTCGTTCAAGTTCGGTCCGTTGAAGTTCACCATCTAGTAGAATGCCGTAATCTATATAATATCATTGCAAATAGTCAAAATGAGAGTGTTAATGTATCTTCACTGATCAACTCTGTCCTTACCTTCTTCTTTGAGGAACCAGCGGCGATCAATCAAGCTGATTGCAATGGGGCTGATATCTACTGGCAAGAGATGGCGGCACGGTAGATGGTAATTTCGTTTTATTGAGCAAGTGCAATTGTCGGATTTGATTGATGATTGAGAGAATGGAAGTTCCTTTTTGATTAACTCCAAGGCAAAGTGAGAGATCCGGTGGATGAGGTGTTGAATCATTGGCAAATAAGGAGAGGAGAGGAATGACACACGTTGGCCAAATGTTTCTATATCTTTTCTGTAATCATGGATATGGTGCTGATAAAAAAAAATAAAAAATAAAGAGAGAGAGAGAGAGAGAGAGAGAGAGAGAGATGTTAGCAACAATCAGTCAAAGTAGGAGTCAACTTTTTAAAACTTGCCATCCCTTTAAACCACTTGTCCACGCTTTGGAATGCCGTATCAAAAGCACCACCAGAATGCAGCAGAATTTTCTTTAGAGCAGAGTGCGCACCTTCGACCCGATTGGTTGAGCGGTTACCCAGATGCATCCATTTGTTGGCGAAGGCACCTACCCACTTTTCCTTGATTGCAAGTTTTCTAATATAAGACAAAAGTTTTTTTTTTTTTTTTTTTTTTTTTTTTTTTTTTTTTTTTTTCAAAGGTATTAGTATGTATATAACACTTCACCACCATCACCTTTTTTGTTCTTTCTTGTACTTACGATTCCATGTAACTTCTAGCATAGACGCCTTTATCTTCAGTGTGTTCATCGACCAAACCATAGAAAAGATTGAGGTGATTTTCGAAGTATTGTTCATCGCGGCTGTGTATGATCTTGTTGAGCTCCACCTTCGTTTCTTCCCATTTCAGATCGTCCTTGAATCTTTTTTCCAACTTTAGAGTGAAGTTACGCATTAGATGGATATGGCAGAGGAGTGTGGCAGATTCAGGAAATACAGTATCAATCCCATTCATCAAAGCATGCTCTTGATCAGTTACAAAGACTTGAGGTCGCCAGTTGGATCCAAGTGGGAAGACAGAGGATTCCAGTTGTTTCAATATCCAAGTGTAAGCATCAGTGGTTTCACCAAAAATCCAGCCCCCAGCAATGGCAAAAGTCATAAGAGAGTCAGATTTACCGCGACATACGTTATCCACCCCCACCATATTGATCAAAGGAAGCTTGTTGCGATTTGTCTTGTAAGTGGCATCCATGATAACAACTTCGGAGAATCGCCTAGCTTGATTGATGCAGGTGTCATGCGTAAAAAATAAGTAAGCCAATTCGTTTCGATCATTAACAGCCCATCGCACGTCATAGTTGGCTGCTTCGAGATTGTTGATGAAGTTGAATACCGATCGAGCCATTGGATTCGTCGTAACACCAGACAATCGATACCGCGCATTGGATACGTCCTTGGGAATCAGATTCAGTTTGTCACCATAAACTACCTTGACATTACTAATCACAACTTGATTTGAAGCCCGAGAAGCCAGGAGTCCTACGATATGTTGGTATTCTTCTTCATTAGGTTTACGATTTCTTGCATAGGTTGAGAGACAGCTTGCAATGGGATGATTATGGTTGTTATTGAGAGAAGTGATTGCCCAATGTTCAGCTTTTTCCTTCTTGGCATCCGCTTTTCGAAGGTTGAGGTTAATCAGATACGGACAGCCCAGACGATAAGTTTTCATTGCACGGCCAGGAGTACCAGAATGTTTGCCTGATTCAGCTTGATTTAGGTTGTTGCTGTCACCATTACTGCCACCATTTTTGTCGCTATTGTTACTATTGGAAGAATCGTCATCGTCAACAAGAGTTTTCGCACCTTTTGCTGATCGATACCTGTCGCCGTGCTTGCACATCCATACAACAAATCCCTTTTTGTAATCGCTTCGTTTTGTGACAATAGAAATGTTTTCTTGTTTGCTGTAGTCCAGTCGATGACAATTCATGGCTTCCACATCCACAAACTCCATGCCAACTTCCATTCGTAATAATGTTGCAGGTTCTGTCATCCAAGTAAAAATAAAGAGGGTCAAGTAAGTAAAACTAAAAGAATCAAGAGAAAGAAAGAAGAGAAGAAAAAGTGCCTGAAGTAAAATTTTTATTACTGACGGTGCGCTACAAACATTTTAAACCACGCTTGGGACAAAAATTAATTAAAAGACCGCTACCGGTGCAAAGCAACCGGTGCGCCAAGTCTTAACCTAAATTAATTAATAAAACTAATATTCAATTAATGTGATATATGGTGCGTGTTGGGATCTTTTGATGTAGTATCTTCCGATGGCCATAGTACCAACCCTATGTCTCCTCACCAAATGTTTGCATAACAAAAAGCGCTTGATAAAACAGGATGGGCAGCCACATACCCAGGCATCCACATCAGTTGCATAATTTTTTTGACTTTCTATTAATACAATAAAACAACTTAGTATACTTTACTTTCATATTGTGTTATCACAGTGTAGTCGTAACCCTTACCGCAGCATGCAACTCTTCCCAATCCTCCGGTACATCAGCAGAACTATCATTGTTTAATCTTCTCCACCACACTTTGGCCTTCGGTCCCAACAAGATGACGGCAAAATATAGACGATCTTGACGAGGAATCTTTGTCATCTTGAAGTAGTAGTTCATGTCTTCTAGCAAATTCTCCACTTTTATGGCATTATGGTCACCACTCGAGCGACTTGAGACTTTTTTTTTGGTGTAACTATATCCACCAGCATGTTCCACCGCCAGACAGATCGCTTCGATCAGTTGCTCGTCAGTGTCGTCGAGGTAAATGTCATCAATGTACATGTGACCATTAAAAAAGACGTCGGTATCTTGCGAAGACGAGTCATCAATGCTGTCAGCAAGTTGTTCAATGGGAATCAAATCACCGACATCAGGACGTATAGGTACTGGTATATCCCAATGACGACAGTTCAAGCAAGCTTTTTAGCAAAAAAAAAGCAATGGGGCATAACTCTTGACATTTACTACGATATCGGTCCAAACCGTTTTCCAAATTGTCCTGATTTTTCAAACGACCTTTTTTTTTCCGCAAAGCACCCTGGTAAACTATCCCATTACGCGAAATGTCAGCTTTTGTGATTCATGCAAAATATAAACCCCGACCCGTCTTGGTCATGCAAACGACATTGGCACCTTTTTGGTCTGTAGGTGATGCTGGATGCTTATATTTCCTAATTCATTTATTGCTACCTTTTCTTTGATTATGAGAATTTTTCATATTGCAAGAAGGTTGTACCAAAACTTTATGGAGGAATAACCAGCTTTCTCGACAACAACAGTAACAGCAACACTAATAACTGGTGCATTAGCACAGCTTCTTTTTTGGTCATAGTACTTTGTGAGTCTTGAATATACATGAATTTTGTCCCCTGAGGTGTGAAGGTACTCTGTTGGAATAAAAACACATATCTTCTTCCAGAGAATACAAACTGACATTTCATCTTTCATTTATTCGACAAGTTATCCTGCCAAAAGCCGAATACTTTATTTCCAATGTGTATAAAGTTAAAGTGGAGGGAGGTGTGATCTATTATATATATATATATATGGTATTGACATTGATCAAGAGATATAATTTACAAATATATGATATGTCTGAGTTCTATAGTCCGGATGATTAGCAGTGGTGGCATTAATCATGATTATTAGTTTAAAGACATTCATACCACGAGCGAGACCAGTCATCCAAGAGCGACAAGTTGACTGTTGTTGATCTTGTTGTTGTTGAGGTGTCAAATTACTGGTGTTATGAATCACTTGTATTGTCACACGTCCAAGTTCCTTGTCCATTGCCATTGGTAATTTGGGTGTCAATTGTACAGACCCTACATGCGCCGGAATCACAATACTATGTCCAACCTGTTTTCCATCCAGATGCATAGAGAATGTTTTATCGCCCGATGTCAATGATACACTATCCAATAACCGCACTAGATAGAGAAAGAGAGAGAGAGAGAGAGAGAGAGAGAGAGAGAGAGAGATTAAACGTCTAGTTTTTAAAACTGTTAATGGGCAACTGTATACATTACCTTGATCGGGATCCTTATTAATAAGCTCCATAAATTCAGTGTTGACTTGTTGGTGTTGTTGTTGTTGTTGATTATATGGTGGTGGAGGTGGAGGTGGTGTTTGAATATCTTTGGCAACCACTGCAGGAGGATGATTTAGTTGTTGTGCAGCCATCATATTAAAGTATGCTTGATGAGGAGGTGTTCCATTTGGTATAGTGGCTGGGGATGATGGTAATGATGAACAAGTAGTAGGTTGGACTGGAGGTTGATGCTGTTGTAGAATAGGTGGGGTTGGGGTTGTTGTCTGGTTTCCATTCATCATCATCATCATCCCGGGTGGTGGTGGTGGTGTCATGGGTTGAGTATTGAAAACGCCAGGATTTGTTGCTGTAAAGAGCATTGGGAAGGGAGCAATAGTCTGTCGTTGATCTTTCAAATACCGATCATGAGGTCGTATCTGCTGCTGGTATTGAGGTTGAATGGGTACAGGCTGATGATGATGATGAAGTGATGGTTGCTGTGGTTGTTGTTGTTGTTGGAGGTGGAAAAAGTGTTGTGGGAGTTGATGTGGTTGTATTGTCTGTTGTTGGTTTATATCTGAATGGAAATTAGCACCAGGAGATCTAAACGCCGTTGGTTGTTCAATCGATGTTGTTGTTGTTGTTGTTGTAGATCGAGTTGCAGCCGAGCGTTTGGTTCGTAATCCTGACAGATCAAAGGGTCGATTAGTCAAACCCAGGGCCATCAATTCTGCTTCTTGAGATTCAGGCACACCATAGTCAAAGAGAAGTTTTTCCTTTAATCGATAAACCATTCGCTGAATAAAAAGTAAAAAAAAAAAAAAAAAAAAAAAAAAAAAAGTAAAAGTTAGTAGACCTATTTTGATTTCACAAATGACAAAACCCTACCAGTAAAAGTTTCCCATCCTTGTATATACGCGATCCATTTTCATTGTATGTCATTGCATTTTCAAACACCAGGACGAGATCGTTAAACCATTCTTGTACTGATCTGTAAGCATTTGCCCGCATTTTATCCTAATATAATCGGGTTAATACAAATCAACATTATCATCTAGTTACTTACTTCCACCATGCCAAGAGATACCGGGTTCTTGATCACCTTGTAATAATCAGCATAGTCTTCACGATTAGGTAGTTCTTCAAACAATTCAGAGTAAACACGATGTCTAGGAGAAAGTGTTAGTATCTTGATCCCTCGATTTGGTATATCAACTTACGTATTATCAGAGTTTTTGCGGATACTATTAAAAATATCAATCAAAAAGGACCCTACATCAAAAGTCGCCAAGTCTATTTTGTGAATGGGTCGATAAGCTGCTCGTTTGCTTTCAATTTCACTTTTCAAAGGTCGTCCACGGCGTTTCTTGTTTGGATCATGTTGTTTTAAGAAAAGTGGATGTCGTTGTTGTTGTTGTTGTTGTTGTTGTTGTTGTTGCTGACCAATGGGAGGCTATACAACAACAACAAAGTTAGTGTATTGATTGAAGAATGGGAGGGGAGAATTATGCTTACAGCAGAGTCTATATCTACAAAGATACCTTTCCATTTCAGGTTATCTTGTTCAGGGACCAAATCAAAAGGGACCTGATCATGTATATTCCGAGCATCCTTTTTGGCATTATGATCAAAGATCAAGAGTCGAGCAATGTTTTCATTATCTATATATATATATATATATATATATATATATATAGATATGAAAGAATCATGAGTAAAAAACAAACAAAACAAATACATCAAGCCCTCCCCCACTTACCACCATAAGCAGCCCATCCAAGAGGTGTAGCAGAGTACCAAGTATCATTGAGTTCCACATCCGCTCCACGTGCCAAAAGTACTTTACAAATTTCCATCAACCCATAATAACAAGCTGCATGTAATGGGCCCCAAGTGAATGTATCATCAAACAAGTTGACCTCCACCAATTGATTCGGATCAATAGTAGGATCCTTCATTAATATATTCAACGCCGTTTTCTCATCTTCATTTTCAATGGCCGTCATCAAAGGTTTTAAACCTATAACAAAGAAAGAGAGACATTAATTCATGCTGTAGTATAGAATAATACGTCCAACTTACTTTTTGATTGTGGACTAGTAGTTTTGATACGAATGGTCGGAGAGTGGGTAGGTGTTGATGATGAGAATGCACCACCAGGTAGCTTGAGGACATTCTTGCCTGGTAAAGATGATGGTTTGTTGTCTGTTGATGTTGAACGACTTGTCCTTCGTTTTTTGCTTCCTAATGCCCACGTTTTTACCAGTTTCTAATTAAATCCCCATTAGTTTTTGCATAAACCAACTAGACTTTTTCTATTCTTCTCCTCTTCTTCTTATTTTACCTGCATTTCGATCGCATCTTGATATACTTGTGATTCCTCCAAATTATACTTTTTTGCATTGGCGATCATCAATAGAACATCACTTTTCATATCATCCAAAGACATGTATTTGTTCTTATTCACCTTGTCCTAATATATAAAAAGGGGTTAAAACAGGTAGATTAATCAGCTTGGTAACTTACAGTGATAGTATCAAGGGCAATGGGATTCTTGATCACTTGATAATAGTCTTCATAGAGTTTTCTTGAAGGTAGTTTTAGGAATAGAGAATTAAGATAGGTGCCACTATATAGAAAAATGAATTAATAGGGTGCACTACGTTTTCTGGGGCAAAATAAATCAACTTACTCTTCAGGGTCTTGTAGTTGATTAATAGCATCCAATAGTTGAAGACAATCCTTTTTTACACGAGTCGTATTGTCGCTGCTGCTGTCAAGATCGGAGGATTGAGAAGTACCTTGATGAATGATTTTTAGCTAGTTCAAGAAAAGCTAACGAGTTAATAAAAAAAGTAGATCAAACATGAGCAACTTTCTATTCATTTACCTTTGGTTCACGTATCGGGCGAATCCTTATTCTATAGTCAATGTTTGTCGAGCTTTGTCGTTTAGGTCTTTGTTCCATTATCGCACACTATTATAAAAAAGAATCAATTATTATTACAATATCTTTTTTCTACCCATCATCTCCACTTTATGACTCCTTCCCTACTCCCCAAATGTTCATTTTCTATTGTTCAAAACATTACCTTTGAGGAAATGGATCTTTTTCTTTTTTAATTATGTAGGATTACAAGAAGATCCGAATAACAAAAGGATCATTCAAAAGAAACGAACACATTCAAATCCCGACATTTGCAACGATTAGTCGGAGGTTGAAGTATAGTATTCCGTCAGCACCGCCGAAATAAACCTCTTCTCTTTTCAGTATCATGCACAACAAGCAAACTTACGTCCAAAGATCCCTTCCGAAGTGACACAGCCACGACATCTTCTAAGACAATTGTATCGACAACTGATTCTCCAACCTGTCGCCACATGCAACCATGGATGTGGAACTTCATCAGGATTTTTCTTTGGCGACATTAATTAATGTTTTGGCTTCCGCTCCTATTTGGTCTCAACACTTACAACTATGATTGTATCACATAGCTGGTAGGTAGCCTTCTATCATACAAACATGCTGTGAAAATCAAGATCATCAAGTCCTTCTGGTCGGCGCCAATATGTCCCATGCACGAACGATGTGGTATAAAGTCCTCTGTCACAAGCTATCTTTACAATATCTACTGGCCAAAGTCCATGATCAAGAACCACTTTGTATACAGTGTTAACAAAAGGAAGATGTGGTGACTTTATATACCATTGCCCAACCAAACGACGTATATGGGATACTATTCTGGTTCGACATCTTTCTCTCCCTCTATGTAAGGCTCTTACTATCTTCTCTGTGGCCCTGGTGGGCATCTAGTCAAACAATTGGTCCTATAAACTACAATCCATTCCTTTCGATGAACATTAAATCATTCAATCCATAATTACCTCAATCCTCTCTTTATTATCCACTTAGTTTAGCTAAATTCCTCCTCCCTTTCTATAGACTTTTAATCCTCTCTTTACTTTATCCCTTCCGTTAATCCATTCTTTAAATAAAAAATTAACTTTTACAAATATAAAAAAAATCTTTCTTTGATTTATATAACGCAACTGCAAAGTTTAGTTGATCGATTCTACCTACACATACAGACATTTGTTCATGATTGACCCCCCCCCCTTTTTTTTTTCTTGCCAGCAATGTCTTTTCACAGGAAGATGATCGACCATCCTTTCTATGATTACCGATCTATGCATAATACATAAAACTTCTGGGTTTGAACTTTGTACAACACAAAGTTTAATAAATCAATGAAAGGTTCAGAGACATTCATGCTTTGCAAACTTCTCTTCCGCTCAAAATTCTTTTATAATTCATCTTTTACAAAGCTACTTCACTTCCATCCAATATCTTTCATCTTTTAAAAACTTTTTCCTATTTTTTTTTTTGATCTATACAAATCACTGACGACCTATGAGTGTCAACCCTCGAAACACTGAGGATGCTTACAAAGATCGCGACGATGATTACTACGAGCTTTGCAAATATTTTATTCCACTGACCTTCAGTGAACAATTGGAGTTCTTCACCTCACAAGTAAAGAAAAGACAAGGACGGACCGAACTGAGCGAAGGAGATTTTGTTGACTTGATGAAAAATAGCGAAGTAAGCATAAAATATATCCCCAACGTATACGACAAGGCTGCCGATATATGGAACGAACGTCAGGGTAGTCGAAATGGACAAGGTAAAAAGGAATATGGCCAAAGGCATATGACTTTACGTATTTACAAACTGTTGACTTTTATATAGATGAGCCTACAAAGACAACAAAAGCACATATGAAGAGAATATGTGACCAGAAGTACTACCCTATGATGAATAATTGTCGTCAGAATGTTGTGGAAAACTCTACAATAGCTTTCAACAAAATTTTCCTGGTGAATCAAGCAAGCAGCAATATTTACGGGTCCAAGTAAGCGAAAGCAGTCGGGAAGCACTGAACGGCTTACCATCAAACGGGTGAAAACTGATGAAAAGATCAAAATGGTTATGGCAAACAAACATCCTGAAACCTCTTTTCAAAAATCAGTATCATGATATTATGCGTATAGCGTCAGATGTAGTTTATGAAATGCCCAATATTGTGCAGCTCATTGTATATCTTCATCTTCAAAGGTAAAGTCCGCTAAATTGTAAAAAACAAACTGATCAAAAAGCGGATGGATACAAAACTGGACATTCATGGGAAAATCAAAGACACACTTACAAACTACCGTCAAATCAGTGATATCAACAAAAAAAAGGCTCTTTTGTATAACGATCTAAAGGCTTCACTATCATTGACATCATCACCCAAAATCTTATTATCCTCCTCAACATCCCCATCCACACCCTATATACGTCAAGATAATACCAAATATATTGACGTGGATCCGGGCCTCAAAACAATGGCGAAAGCTGTGTTAATGAATGGTCCGCAAATAGGGTGGTATCTGCTTTTGGCAAACCAGTTCACCCCTTTGCAAGAAGAAGTAGATCGTCAAAGTGGAAGCCAATAATGAAGATCATGAAGGTAACCTCACAGGACATCCGGGCTTGGAGAATCAGCAGCCATTCACGAACGAATCACCATCAACATGTTTTGAATAATAAGAAGGAGCAAAACATTATCAATGCCATTGAACAATATCTCTCGGAGATTGGACAAGAGCATAAAAAACAAGATGATCAGTACCAGACCTACATCAAAAACATACTTGAAAGTCAAGGAGACCGACATCGTCTCCAAGCATTCTACCAATCCCCATGGATGAAGAAGCACATAAATGACACAGAACGATTCACAAGCAAGGCATATTCTTTGGCGTCAACAAAACTGATACGAAATCAGCTCGAAATCAAAAAGAAAGACCACTCTATGGTGATGCTGGCCAAGGTCATGGTTCAAGAATAAAAGGACACCAGCGCCAAAGCACAACCAATTTGCAACACTCCGCCGCTTCGAAAGCACAAGTCCATGACACAAACGAATACCTTACTTCAAAACTTTGTTGTTTGTGCGGCTCTCGGGTGGTACACCCACGGCGGCAGCACAGCAGCAAGCTAAATCTCGGCATCGTTGTGTGTATCAAACCTGACTGCATCGGAAGAAGAAAAGGGTTTGCCTCGCGAGGGCGGGATCAAATATATGCTGCGATTAACATTTTGAAAAAAGGGGTTTACAAAATGGCGACCAAGGTTGATTACCCTGCTTTCACGCCATCAACAACAACAACAACAACAACAACAACAACAACAACAACAACAACAACAACAACAACAACAACAACAACAACAACAACAACAACAATAACAATAACAATAACAATAACAACAATAACAGCATCAGCTTTGTTCGAGCGCTTATTCGGTGACGCCAATCTTTGGAACGCGGTTATGACGCACTACCTTCCTTGGGAAGGTTGTTCGACGCAGTAGTTTACTACTGTACTTATGGTAAGCTAAAAGGAATTTCACGTACACATCCGCAATTTTTTTCACTGACATTTTCATTTTATCCGACTAATCGTTGCAAAATTAAAGTTGCGCGTTTAAAGAATATGATTGGTCTGATTTTAAAAAAGTGATTTTGTCTTGGGGGTTTTTTGCATTGACTGTAAAAAAAAAAAGGTCTATTGTTTATTTGTTACTTAAAAGAAGAATAAAAACACCTACAAGTTAAAAGAAGAAGAAAATACAGCTAAACTACATTTATAACAGGGGATATCCATCGATCATAATGATCCAAGACATGTTCATCACCAAAAGCATGCAAAGCCATGATTTGCAGTCGGTAAGCACCAGGAGGTAAAGCATTACCCGCCTGTACATGATTCTTCATAGAAGACCCAACGGACGCGGCAAAAGCATAAGGATGGAATGCCCTACCAGCATACAAGGATGACGAGGCCGAGTCCAAGTCACTGACTGCCAATTCACGCACAGACACCACCGTCCCGTACCAAGGTAAAGTGTATACATCCGTAGGATTATTGAGATCATTTCGGCCGACATAACTGGATGAGCCCCCAGGTATCCATCCAAAAGACTTGGTAGTATTATCAGCATCCACCACTGTGACCATTACCACTTGGGACGCCTGAGCCAGTTGGAAGGATATGAAAGCCGGTGTATCTGACTTGGGATCGACTTGGTTGCCAAACACAAACGGCATGGATTCGTTCATTAAAAGCACAGGCAGAGACGATAGACTGGAGGTGAGACCGGCATAAGGAAGATACAGTGTTTCCCCACCTTGCTTTTTGATCGCTAAATAGCCAGAATAGATGGACGGAGTCGAATAGGAAGGAGAAGGAGGCATGATCTGCACCGTCACATTCACACTATCGTTGGGTAGCAATGTGATGATAGGCGTCGGAATAATGACTTTTGCATCGGCTTGATGACTAGGGATCATTCTGGGTTTAGACAATGGCGTGATGATTCGACTGACCGTGTTTTGTTCATACCCTTGTACGGTGGTGGAAGCCCAATGAGAAATGTTATATTCGGCTTCCATGCGATCCTTGTTGGTGATGGTGAATGTGTAGTGATGATCAGGTGAGCCATGTGCTGTATCATTGAGTCGAAGATGTTCGGGTGATAATGAGGTGGTCGATTTGATCGCCTGGTAGATATCCACCAATCCGCCTCCTTGTCGTGCCACTGATTCAGGGACATCCAAGCCCATGGGTAGTACGGGATGAGCATTGTTGATCAGTCTTGTTCGAAGTTCATCAGAGTTGAAGCTACGCCCACTGCCACGAGATTCATATAGTAGAGCGACAATACCAGCAACAAACGGACTTGCCATACTTGTTCCACTAATAATGAAATGGTCATCGTCAGTTGGGGGTACGAGTTGCTAATTATCATTTGTATTTTTACCTGAGTGTAGCATATGATCCGAGTTTTACCGGGTAACTAGATAATGTTGTTGCATTAAACAAAAAAAGATGAGGTGAGTACGCTTACTGTCTATTCGATTATTATTATTATTATTATTATTTACGTCGAGTAGATAAGACCACCAGGTGCAGTGATATCGGGTTTGATACTAAGATCAGGACCGAGACCCCATGAACTGAAGGAGCTGATCAGACCTAACAAAGATAAGAAGAGATCAGTATTTGCCTGATTTCTTTTTCCCTGGGAGGTACCTGATGTTGGAGTTGTGAAGCCCATATCGTTCTTCAAAAAGACGTACTTCTCAAGGTTGGGGTGTTGATTCATTGCATTGTCAAAGAGACTTTTGCCATCTTCTTGAGAAAGACCACCACAAGGAATAGTGATATCAGATGCTTGAGCAGACGGAGTCAAAAAGCCAAAGTTATTGTTGTAGACAAGTACGCCCAGTGCACCCGCTTGTTGAGCATGTTGTACTTTGATTGCAAATACACATCCGCCCCGAGCAATCAAGGCCACTTTGCCTTTAAGATCCATAGCAAGGGGATTACAACCATCATTTTCAGGTAAAAATGTATTGGAGATCGGTATAATATAAGCATCTTCAATGTCAAAGGATTTTCCATTGGTCGTGGTGTAGCCTGCTCAGAGAGAGTTCGAGATTTAGATGGGTCGTCCCTGAACATTTTATATATCCTTTTTTTTATATTTATTTTATTACCATAATGATTATCGCCTTGTTGTATCGAATGAGCTAGTATCATGGAGTTATCCACACTTGCAATAGAAATAGCATGTCGACCAAGTGAAGGTGCACCCACTTCGAATATCCCCTTTTCACCTTCATTCCCAGCCGCCGCACAGACAGCCATTCCCAATAAAGAGAGTTTATCAGCCAAGACCGAAGCAGGAGACTCAGGCCATCCATTGTCACCCAAGGACATATTGATCACATCCATACCGTCCAAGTAAGCTTTTTCCATCGCCTTCATAATAATATCATCCGCGCTACTACCAGTACACCCAAAGATTCTGTAGGCACCAAATGTCACTACAGTTAAAAAAATAAAAATAAAAATAAAAAAAATAAAGCGAGTTGGATGGCGGGGAGATATCTTTGTGTATCTTTACCTTCAGGAGTAATACCAGTAAAGTTTTTAATCTGATCGTTCGCGCCAACAATACCTACAGATAAAGAGAGAGAGAGAGAAAAAAAGTGATTGACAAAAATCAATTGTTGGTGCCAACATTGCATAATTCTTACCTGCAACATGAGTTCCATGCCCATTACAATTATCAACAGGATCAGTATCAGGGACAGCATCGTTTTCACCATTATAATCGTCACCAACAAAGTCATAACCAACAGCTACTCGGCAGCCTTGACCAAAGCAGCCACCAAGCGCAGGGTGAGTATAATCGATGCCTACCAATAATAATAATAAAAGTCAGTACTGTCACTTTATAAACACCATGTTTTTTATTTTTTACCAGTATCAATAATCCCAACCTTGATTCCTTTGCCTAGTAAACTATAAGCAGGGAAGAAGAATGAGGTGAAGATCTATAAAGTCCATTGTACGGTGGTTTAAAACTTACTTAAATTCTTCACGCACACGATTAACACCCGTTTCATTATAAAAACCAAATAATGAAGAAGGAAGTTTGTCTTGAGCCGAAGATACAAAACCTACATTGGGCGTCGCTACCGATCGCTAAAAGAAGAGTGAGGACAAAAAAGAAAAGAAAAAAGCATATTTTAAATGTCCGCTTACCACAGGCCACTTTTGCTTGATCCCTTTTGTCTGTTTCATAAATAAATTGACATCTTGATCAGTATCAAAGGAAATAGAAATGGCATTGATAAATTGAAATTCTTGTCGGATATGATAACTAATGTTGTGAAAAGTGAGATCATTATAAAATGTATTACGACGCCGCTGAAGGTGTGCATTATGAAGCGGGGGTTCAAATTCTATAATATATGCATTTTGTATCCACGGGTCTGCGATTACTGTTGCCCATTCGATGCTTAGTAAACACAGTGATAACCAAATTTTCATCTCTATATCAAAAAGTGAAAAGAGATTGTGTCCGAGTTTTAAAAAGAAGAAGAAGAACAGTAATGAAATATAAAATGAGTTATATCTTCCTATTCATATTTCCCTAAATTAAACAATTACATTTATTTTATCAAACAAACTTTCGATCATTTTTATTTCAAATAAACAAATAGTAAGGTGGGCAAGTTAATATTACGAGGGAGTAAAAGGGTATAATCAAATGTATCTAATCTATTGGTGTGAATTTGGCATAGTAATCCTTGCTCTTGTTTTCATAGAGTTCTTGTGTGCATTCCGGGAGTTCGTCTTGATAAGTGCCTATAAAAGAAGAATAGAGGTGGTTCAAGTCATGGGATGCCTATTTTTTTTTTTTTTTTTTTTTTTTTTTACCTGGGGATCCTGAATATACCGAGAAGGAAGGTACGACAGTATTGGGAGCAATAACAGTGTTATCCGTGATACAGCAACAATCTTTAATTATAGCAAATCGACCCTATTGTAAAGTATAAAATGTTGATTAAATGTCATTCATTCATTCAAGAGATGTTAATTACAATGATACAGTTCTTTCCAATGCTGACATAAGATCCTATGGTAGCTGCTTCAATAATACTTCCTTCACCGATAGTCACATGTTCACCGATCTTCATAGGATAATAGCTGAATATTCTATTATATATAAATAAAGTGTAAGTTATAAAAAAAAAAGACAACATGTTGATCAGTTTTACTTTTTACCCTTTGTATGTTTTGTAAGGAGGTCGTATGATGGATTTTTGTGAGAGTAAACAGTACCGTCCAATGGCAATGACCACAGCATGTCCACTACCTGTTCTGCGCAAGTCACCTCGAATGACACAGTCCGTTTGTATAATAGTCTTTAAAAAAAGGGATGAGTTTCACTACAGTCAGAGATGTTGCTTTTTTTTTCACCTTGCCACCAAGAATAATGTTCTGACTGCCACAAATGACAGACTTTCTACTGACTTTGTTGCCTGTATCCTAATACCAAACATTAATGTTAGTTCATGTCGTGTTTGAAGACTGTTACAAGTCATCTTACTAGAGCCAGTAATGATTGTATTACTTACAGTTTCAATGTACTCGGCGCGATTATAGTACACTGTTGACAGCTCCATGTTGAAGTTTTGTTGGATGAAGAGAAGAAAGAATAACCCACGTAGGAATCTCGCACGTAGAGATTTTTTGACGGGATTTCAAATTTGGAATAAAAAAAAAGCGGGATTTAATCTCTGACTTCTCTACTCAATATTATGACATTACCAAACAACACTCAACGAACTCTTCAACTCGGAATCGGAAAAAAGTTTGACACCACCAAAAGCACTATCATTCTAAATAATGACGACGACATCACCAATACGTCTCACACTCCTCACACTACCAACAAAACTGACAATGTCACTATCACCAGCTCCACTGACATTGGTCAAGGTAGAAACAATGCAAAGCCATAATTACTTGACACCTGTTACCAACATGTCAAGGCCATCTATAATCTTCTCAATTTAGATATCACCATTCAGCAAATTTCTGATATTTCCGATCACCTGAAGGTGGTATTGTTATCGGCGCAAAAGGGAAATGATCTGCTCATGGCTATGAAGCCTCAACTGTGGTGACGAAGACAAAAGGTAGGCCTCCTTCCACGAAAAGCGGCTTGATTGCCGAAGAACGAATGGAAATCGAAGCAAAGCAAAGAAGAGAGCAAAGAAAGACCTTGAAGGCAATGTAAGTTTACCAAATGTTTTGTTGTTGTTGTTGTTGTATGCTGACCCCTTTCTTTATTCATTTTAGAGATCTCAAGAAACGGTGACCCTTTCTCTCCTTCTCTAAAACACTCCCTTCTACCTAGATCATCGATGTGTTTAATCCATCTGGTGATGGTAACTGTGGCTTCCGGTGTATTACCCAAAATCTATTCAACGATCAAATTCAGTACTCCAGGTGAAGAAGACGATACTGGAAATTCTCTTGGAAGGTGCTACATTTTACAAGCAGTATTCGATATCCGACTTTGGCAAAACACGGGATACATTATCATACGATGAAGATGGCTTTGTTCCATCTGAGTATTGGTTCTGTACCCCCTGACTGTGGACAACTTGCTGTCGACGTTTTCCGGGTGCCAATAGAAACACATACAATGTATGGGCCTCTCAACAATACTACTTGCAAAACTTGATCACACTTGAAGCAGGAAAACGGCCCTTCCTAAAGAGTGATTCTATTTATAGTCCCAATTGCGCCAAGGCTGGAATCAACGACTAATCCAATAAGTACCAATGAACCACACTTTTAACTTCTCCCCTTTACATAATCTTTACTTTTAGAATTAGACTTTCAGAACTAGAATTTACTTATCACCTGACTCTCTTTATATATTTTACAAATAAACACACTATACATCAATTTGTTGGTCTGACTTTGTTTTATTTTTGCATGAATTATTATGCATGCTGTTTGACTAAAAGATTTTCGTGAAAAATCGGAACGCCCTTAAATCGCCTGAAAAACAATTCGTATTCCGATGAAGACCAAAGACAAATGGCATTTGAAAAACGGAATTGTTAGGGACACGTAGTATTCCGCACGTAGTGATATGATGAGCACTGATAAATGCCCGTTAAAACTAAATGTCACGCGGCGGGTATTCAATCATGTCTTTTTAAAAATTTCTAGCATGTAGAAGCCACACTTGTTTTGAAATCCCGTCTAATCATCTCAATCTTAAATCACTCTACAAAATAAATGATAGTGATTGTACATATTAAAGTTTACAGAGTCATAACAGGAAACAACAAACAACTTTTTTATCTAAACACGGTGTAAAGAATGGCAGTTTCAAAAAAAAAAGTTTGTTCAAACCAAGTTGAGTAAGGGCGTCTCAGTATTTTACTTCACATGCTTTAAATGACTTTTGCCAATGAATAGTGGAAATAACATACATAAATTTCATCTACATAGAAATGGTATATAGTAACCAACATCATCTAGCTTGAACAATATTGTTTATGATTGTATTTGAATGTAAAGCCACAAAAGGCAACTAAAATGCTTTACTGCAAAGTTTTTCAAATTCCGCAATCATGCGGCGGGTTTTCAAGTTGTTATTCATGCGTACCTTTTCTATTTTATTTTATAACCGTCTGTCTATTTCTCACGATATGACACTGAAGACCAGTAGTATGTGGAGCAGTCTAGTAATTGATATATTCATATATCTAACAAAGTGCTCCCGTCAATAATGTAAGAGATACAATGGTTTCAAACCCTGAGAGAAAACTAGCATATAGGGGACCAAGATATTCAGAGATGCATGAAACAGACAACCAAATCACCACATATAACAAATTTATTTTGGCAGTTAGCCAAAAGAATATAATTTTTATTCATTAATTCATAAATCCATAACTACTTTATAACTATTCTATATCTAATCTATAATTAGTTTATGTAACTATTCTAACACTATTCTAATAAATGCTTCTATGTCTTAACTAACTACCTTTGTTTTGATGGGCCTGTGTTCGGGTTGTTAATCCTTTACATTTCAGTGATGAGGCGTCGTAGCTGTACCATACCATATTCAATATCGGCATTGCTTGATGAATTTCTTGCTTGTCGTACTTCCGCAAAGGCCAGTCGCTCCAACTTGTCCCACTGTTCTCTATTATCAAGAAGAAGAGACTCCTTGAATTTTTGAGAGACTGTTTCATTGTCAGTGGTTGGTACAGCGGTTGTGTCAGTATTAGTATTAGTATTAGTATTAGTAGTAGTAGTAGTAGTAGTAGTAGTAATAGTAGTAGTAGTAGTGGTGGTGGTGGTAGCGATGGTAGATGGTGTACTTGTTGCCGGAGAAGTAGACATAATGGTCGGCCAAAAGGAGATATTCAATGCACGAGCAATAAGAAACATGTGCCGACAAATTCCTTTATCGTACGGACAAGAGCATCCAATGGTGTCCTTTTTTTCAACAAAAATTTGATAAGCAACATGTAGATAGGTGAATGACCTACATGAAACAGTCTAGAGTAAATAAAATTAGGTCAGTCATTTACATTGTGTCCAATAAATGCATTGCTCTTATCTTTTCATCAATTGGTGTAATCATTCGATTCACATCCTGTTCATCCATCTTGCTGATATCTTTCCTAGTTTTGTTTTCATGAGGACGAAGAGCAGCAGCAACAGTACCATAATGCACCATCAAAGTATCACGACGGTAATCCGGGCACATTTGTGTTGTCAAAATAAAAAGGATACGGTCCACACGCAGGTTTCTTGATTTACCTAAATACTTCCTTTCAACTTGCTATGGTATGGTTCGACGAAGTTATTGGTTTTAAAGGTTGCATCCTACATATATATATAAAGATAGTAGTGAGTATGCTGTTTTTCCTTTTTTCTTCTTTCTTACCATTCTGTGGGCCTTAACCCATAGTTGAGTTTTTGAAATCCATTGTTTGTCGAAGTATCCGATAAATCCATCATATTGGGAGAAGGATTCCTTGAATTGAGACCAGTGAACGTCATATGCAGAGACGGAAGAGGAGTACATCGTTTCATTGAGCACCGAGTACGCGGATTGTTGCGCCAATTGTGATACGGCACTTGCATTCGGTACCTTGATCTGTAAACGTAAAAGTAAATATTAGATGGGTGTAAGATGACTATACTATCACAAATTATACTTAAAGTTTTTGAGATTAACATCCCAAGCACGTTTGATATGCCAGTGACAAAGAAGTATGGCACAGTTCGCACCAAAAGCATTTCGAATAGCCGCCATTTCGACAGCGCTACAGTCAATCACGATTTGTTTGACATTCAGATTGTTGTTCGTCTTGACCCATTCCAACCATTCAGTAAGCACCGCCGTGACTTCAGCATTTGTTATAAAAAAGCACGCAGGGACGCCACGCCTGGTGATTGGATTGACAACTACGATCGTAAAAAGATAACAATCAGTACCATCAATAAACGATTTGCAAATTTTGTGAGTACTATCCAGAGACCATTCAACAGCATTTTCCAAAAGCTAAAGTTGCAATAATAAGATAATAGTTAATATAGAAATGACAAATGACAAGTTCATAATATATTACCTCTTTTTGCCAGGGCGCAAACCAGGACACCAAAAGAGGAGCGTTTTCACCAGGATGCACTTTGAAAAATGTAGTATAGTTTTTGGTCGACGTCAAGTCTTCCATCCAAAGACGCACGTTTTCCTTGTCCAAGGTGTGTTTCCTGGATGCCTTGTTTAGTCTTGCTTGGATCATGTTTTGGACAACCCGGTAGTTGATTTTTAGCACCTTGGGGAATCTTTGCCGTTCCTCCAGTTGGCTTGTCTACATCAGTGTTAATAAATAAAGAGATAATGTGAGGACAATGATGATATCCTTTTTTTCTTCTTCTTCTTACCAGCACATCGAATTCATCGTCGTTGTACCTAAGGAGCGCATTGATCGTGTCCCAGTCCGTTCGCCACGCGATGACATCTTTGTCGAGTGATTCGGTCGCCATTTCGTGCAATTCAGTGGGGTCACGATTGACGTGAGCACAATTGTAAAACACCATAATCGTGCCATTGTTCAGGATCTTTTGCAGTAACTTCGCCGTGCATTGGACCTTGATCGACGGTTAGTATGTCTGGTGAGGGCGTTTCAGAGGATTTTCACCATTATCCGTCTTCTTCTTTGCAGGCTTTCCCGAATGGTCGCAGAGAAATAAATTTGTAAAAGCAACTCCAGTAGGTGACGCATCTGGCTTGGTAGGCTTGTACTTTTTATCGATACGGAATGTTGCATGATTGGCGACCTCTGTAGTCATCCAGTAGTTGAATTCCACTTCGTTGTTGAAGGTCACGCAGACCTTTTCATCGGGGTGGCTTGGTAAGTACCTTTCATTGTATTCCAGCTTGATGTTCATAGTTGTCGAGAGTGATTTGAATAAAAAGGGAAGGAAGAAAAAGAGTGAGGGAAAAAAACAAAATAGTTCTTGATCAATTTCTTTCAATACCTGCCACGTGACATTTGATTTTAACGGGCATTTAGTCTACTCTACGTGCAAGTATGAATTTTTTGAAACCCCGCCGTTTTTTTTATCACTACGTGCGAAATACCACGTGTTCCTAACAATTCCCTGAAATGCATCAATGATAATAAAACAAAATGACAATAAGGTATAAAACTAAAAAGTACACAAATTTATTCTTCCATCTGTTTCTTTAAAGTATGAGGATCGTAACCATGGACACCGAGATCATTTCTAGTTTCTGAAGGATCATCCAAGGTTTGCTCCAAGTAGAATGCCAAAAACCCGTCCCTTGTCAACCAGCCTCGAGCATTGGCACCAAAACGTTGTCCCATTTGTCGCAAGAAGGGTGGAGGTGGGTGCGATCCATTGGTTTCAAAAATAAAGTTGCCTAGTTCCCGGTTGTTCAATGCATTGTCCTTGTCCTTATCAAACTTATCGAATACTTCCAGCAGAGTGTCGGTTAAAGGGGCAGATAATGTATTATTATCCGTCAACAAGGGCGTTTCGTCGTCTTCAGTACTACCATATCCTTTAATGATTCGTTGTATTTCTTCTTCCAATTCTAGAGATGATGACGATGTTAATATACATATATATACATATATATGCATGTGTTCATATGATATCTTACCATCAATGGGTTCAAATGAAGGATCTACTGCTCGTCCCATTTGCAATAATATGATCGCTTCCTCCAATTGATTGAGTACAAAGAGAATAAAGCCGAGAATATAATAGCATCCACCATGAGTAGGAAAGACATCTATATATAAAGTGTATAAAAGAGTGTGATTAGTCAACGCAAACAACAAACACTTTTATTCAAAGATGCCCTTACTTACCCAATATCCGAATCATTTTGGCCGCCACTTCATTCAATACAGCAGCGTTACCATCATGTTGAAAGGTCTTGAGTTGAGTTTGAGCTGCAGCATATTCCTTGTCAGCCTGATCCATCAGCCCTTCGTCTTCAGTGTCGTTGACTGCCGCATTCTTCTCGAGATAATATTGTCGCCAGTCAGAGGGTTCATGTTCAAAACGTTCCTTTAGATCAGGGAAGAGTTCCAAACCAGTCGAAGTCGTAAAGAGGGTATAAATATGAAAGAGATTTCCAAAGTCATGAATGGTTTTACTATATTGTATGAAAAGAGATTAGTAAAACTTTTTGTACTTTATAGATTATTCCTTACCTTCTCCATACAGCATTATTAAAGCAAATAGTATACAATGTTTTTGAAGTCAAGGATAGTTGTAAAAGTTCTTTAGGTTCCAGTAAAAAGGCAAGTTGTTCGACAACAATGTCAGGGAAGGTTTCAATCTTGGCCACCATGTTACTTGTCAAAAAAAAAAAAAAAAAAAAGACAAAAGGAGAACTGGGTGGCTTTCTTCAAATAACTTGAAGTGTGGAAATATTAAAACGCCGCCTTTTTTTTCTGATAACCTCGAAGCGGGATATTTTTTTCTTTCTGGCGCTTTTCTTTCGTGTCTTTTAACAATATTGAACTAGACCATGTCACTACGAAGAAAATTGGATGAAGATGACGATTATCCTGAAAGCTCTCTAACCGCCATGAAAAGAAAACGAATGGTGATTGATGACGAAGAAGAAGAAGAAGCAAGCGACCTTGACGACAAGAACAACAATGGTGATAGCCAAGAAGAATCCGACCAACCTACTGCCAACTTGGTGTTTGATCACCCAGTAGCACCTTTGCCTGTTAGTGATGATGGGTAAGACAAGTGGTTGTGAAAAGTTAAGTGATAAATAAAAGTATTGACTCTCCCCCTCTTTTTTTTTATTTTTATTTTTTAAAGGTACGTGGAAGGGTCCATTGTCAAGATCGTGTTGCATAACTTTGTGACCTATGACTTTTGTGAATTCAAACCTGGACCTCAACTGAACATGATTATTGGCCCTAACGGAACTGGCAAATCTACTATTGTATGTGCGGTGGCTTTGGGATTGGGTGGCTCGCCTTTACTACTTGGTCGGGCTCGAAACATTGCTGATTTTGTCAAGACAGGTGAAAACAATGCTAGTATCCAGATCGAACTCAAAAAAGTCACAGGTCCAAATGTGGTGATTCAACGAACTATTAACAAGGCGAATAATGCTAGTAGTTGGAAATACAATGGTAAACCCCCCCTAAAAAAACTGATATAGGATCAATCACTCATACCATTTTGTTTGTCTAACTTAGGTAAAAATGCTTCCAACAAGGACATTATGAATGTAATTACATCGCTCAATATTCAGGTGGACAATCTTTGGTAAGAGGTTTGATTATATAGTTTCCTTGGTATTCATCTATCTATCTTCTTCTTCTTTAGCCAATTCCTTCCTCAAGATAAAGTGGCCGAATTTGCTCAGGTAAATACAAAATGATATGGGCGGATGGAATGTTACTGATCCTTATTATATTATTATTAGCTAACTCCGGCGCAACTGCTCTCTCGAACTCAAGTGGCTGTAGGCGACAAGAATTTGGTCCAATGGCATGAATCTCTTTCCGTTAAACGAAAGGAACAAAAGGAATTGGAAAAGGTAAAAATAGGGAATAGTCGATGATTTTTTTTTTTTTTTTTTTTTTCATTTGTGATCCCTCTCTCTCTCTCTCACACACACTCACTCATTCTATAGTCTCATGCATCTGATTTAAACCACCAAAAAGAACTTGAAGCCAAAAACCAACTGCTGGAAAAGGATGTACATCGAATCAAGGAACGTGAAAAGATCAATGAAGAAATCGCCATATTGAATGCAAAACTCCCCTTGGCCCGGTATTCTGATTTGAAAAAAGAATATGCTGCAGCCAAAATCGAAGAACAAGAAGCCCGCGCAAATAAAATCCAAGCCGAACGTCAAGCAGCACCTGCCGAAGCAGCCTTACAGTAAGTAGAAGAAAAAAAAAAAGACATCAATGGATTATTAACATGCGATTTGATTAGGAATTGCAAAGCAGACAATGAACGTGATATACAACAAAAGAAAAGCCTACAGGAAGAGGCACAAAGACTTAAGCCTGAATTGGATAAATTGATTGAAGCTATTTCGAAATCGGTAAGGATGAACATCTTATTTGTTTGACTAGAACATATTTGATTTGATTTTGTTTTTTGTTTTTGTAGAACCAAGACGCCAAGATGAAGCAGGCCGCCATCGATGGAATCAAGAGACGGGAACTCAAACGGGACGAAGAAATCAAAAAGTCTGAAGCCCAAATTGCTCACTTGGAAGAATTGGTCAGCGTGGAGCCTCCTAGTGTAGATACTGAACTCGAAGAAGAAATCGTAAGTACTATTCCCTATATACAATCACGCTTTGACATTGTTTTCCTTTTTCATTCTATTTTATATTTATATTTTTTAGAACTCACTTACCGACGAAATCCGGGAAATCGCCATTGACAACGAATCAGAAGTAAGCAGCGCCAGGGAATTTATGCAAAAGAAAAGGGGCAAGGAAATACAAATCATGACCAAGAAAAAAGAGTAAGTAAAAAAAAAAAAAAAAAGAAGAAGAAGGATGATGGCAACATATGGCACTAATTGCCTTTTTATTATTATTGACAGGCTCACTGAAATGAAAAATACCTCTCACATCCGATTGGACTCACTCAAACGATATCAAAACGATACATACAAGGCATACATGTGGTATCGCGAAAACAAGACACTTTTTAGAGGAAAAGTCTATGGTCCTGTCCAACTCTGTCTGAATCTGAAGGATAAACGATACGCAGAACAGGTCGAAACTGCACTTGGTGGCAAAGACAGCTCTCATCTTCGGGTACGATAACAAAAAAGAGCATAAACCGCTTTACTTAATCATTCTGTTTTTTTATTGTATAGACCTTTGTGTTTGAGTATGCCGACGATTACAAAAAGTTCATGGCCGAATTGGTGGACAAACAAAAACTTCGCTTGACTGCAGGTTGGCCTGGTGATATTGATGTGTCTGCTGTTACAAGAACTCCTTGTACCGAAGAAAACGTAAGACAAAGAAAGAAAGAAAAAGTATTGAAGGAACCGGTGTTGACCAACTCACGTTTTTATTACAACAACAATAGTTAAAAGAAAGATTTGGATTAGAACACTTTGTCATCAATCTTTTGGATGGACCTGCTCTCGTCTTGGCCTATCTTTGCCAACAAGTATACATCAACACCTATGTAATGTGGAAAGGAACCCTGAATACAGTAATGATAATCACCTGTGATTAACTCTGTTTATATATATGTATATATATGTATATATATGTAGCCTGTTAGTTTGGCCAAAGTCAATATTGAAAAGATTGTGGATGAAAGTAACTTCCAACGCTTTGTGGTCGCTAACAATTCGTATCGGGTGAAGAAGTATGCCTATGGTCGTGGTGGGTCCCAAACAACTGTGCGAACTGTCCCAAAAGCCATGATCTTGAATGATACAAGTAAGAAATATAAACCCCACATACATGAACCATACCTCTCTCTCAACATCTTTATTATTATTTTTCCCTTAGTGGACAAGGTGTTGTTCGAGCAAAAAATGAACGAACTCAAGGACCTTGAACTTACGATGGCTGCCATCGACTCTGAAATCAAGATACTACATGACAAAAAGACAGAATATAATCAAAAGCTATCTGAATTGAAACATAAGCGGGTAAAAGATATCATATCAAAAAGTCACCTCTGTACTAATGTCGCCCATTTGTTTGGAATAATAGGACGATAAAAAAGCTCTACGCCAAGACGTCAAGGATAAGCGTCATAAATGGGAAGGTCAAGTACGCCGATTAAGTATGTATAACAAGAAATGATGTACAAGAAAATGTATTAATGTCACTATTGGGGTCCTATCTATAGAACGCTTCAAAGAAGAACTGGCCACAAAAACCACGGAACCTGCAGAAATGGAAAAGGAAATTGAATCACTCAAGGAACAAATCTTACAAGAAGCCAAACATCGTGGAAAGCTGGTTCTCAAATACAAAAAGGTGGTTGAATCCTATGTCAAGCTGATCATGCGACGAAACAGGGCCTCTTTAAAATCTTTATCCTCTCATGGTAGATACGAAGCAATGGTCAACTTTACAAAATCTCAACGACTCATGGTCAGTGAGGCGACGAATAAGCATCTTCAAGGTAAGAGAACATCTCATTTGGTATATTTTTTATGATTAACTGGAAACACTTTGTTTTTTTGTATAGTTAATCAACGCTGTGTCAGTTTGAAAGCAAATACTCGTCGACACTATGAATTGGCCAATCAAGCTGGAGAAAATCTTCCTGATCATTTGAAAGAAGAATTTAAAATGGTAAAATACTACTGAATCCGAATGTATGAACTGATAATGGATGTTTATCTAGATCTGTCAAGATTGGAATGTGAATGGTTTCGATCAAACTTATATCCAAATCGAAGACGCGATCCATGGGTTACGGGCCAAGGCAGATGCATTGAAAATGGTTAATCCTTTAGCTATCAATACTTATGAAAAGTTGGTGGCAGAGGTAATAACATGATGCACTTTATTTCCATACTGACTCTATTTTTTTGTATTTTAGATGAAGAAACTGGAAGAAAAGATCGCGTCCAACACTCAAGATCTTGCAACACTTGATAATGAAATCAAGCAACTTCATGTAAGTCACCCCCCTCATTTGTGGGCTCTCTCCCTCTTTTTTTTTTTTTTTTTTTTACTCAATCATGCTTCTTTTTTACATATAGCGCAATTGGCAACCACGATTGGAGAACCTCGTATCACGTATTAGTGACAAATTTGCCGAAGCATTGCAACGTAAGTGCACATAAAGTAAAAACGGGAAACTCTACTGATTATCCGTTTTAGGTATTGGATGTGCTGGTGAAGTTGGTATTGGACGCGATGAAGATTACTCAAAATGGGGGATCGAAATCCGTGTCAAGTTCAGGTAAAGAAAGGGCTGATCGTCATCTTTTTTTTTTTTTATTATCATAATAGACTAAAACATAGATTATGATAGGGATCATGAAAAACTTCAACTTTTGACTGGTCAACGTCAATCTGGTGGTGAACGTGCGGTATCCACCATCCTTTATCTCATGTCACTCCAAAGTCTGGCTCGTGCACCTTTCCGTGTGGTGGATGAAATCAATCAAGGCATGGATCCTCGGAATGAACGTATGATTCATGAGCAAATTGTCAAAAGTGCCAGTATGGCAGGCACATCTCAGTAAGTTCGTTTTTTACGATATCAAGATGATCTGTTTGGCTTACCTCTTTTTTTTTTTGTAGATATTTTTTAATCACACCAAAACTGTTACCTGATTTATACTATAATGAACATATGCGGGTGTTATGCATTTATAATGGGGAATGGCAGCCTGAAACATTAAAGACTGCAGAGCATTACCTTCAACAAGCCAAAGCAGCTTTAACGGCTGCTTAATCTTCTTACTGTATATAGACAACACCCTCTCCCCTCTTTATTATCATGATTATTAGTAACTATTTTAAAAGATAGGTTGGTGTTTTATACCGTCTTGATGAATTAATAAATAAAATGTCATCTATTTTAACACGTCTCTTTGGACTGGCTGAGTGCTATTTCAAAGCTCGATAATGGGTAACTTGAATTTTTCGTCGAATAAGCGGAGGATGAAATATCAGTTAATATTATGTGGGAAGTATGTGGTTTCCTTTTACTTTTCACTTACCGTTGGCCGAAGCCCCGTACCCATCCCTCTCAAAGGAGGGGTGCCAGCCATATTCTCATGCAAGAATTGACTGACAAGATGTTGTTCGTTAAAGGGGTGGGCATTCCCAAGGAAAGCTGAAAAGAATTTAAAAAGCTCTTTTATATGGTGTGAAAAAGAAAAAAATCAGATGATCAAAACCATGCATTGTCAAATTATAACAATCTTATACAGGACATTGGCCATCATAGTTCGCATTAATGAGATGAAGCCTATAGGAAGCCACTCGGGCTTAAGTTTGCCCTAATCGACGAAAAATTAAATTTACACGCTTGGCACGAGAATAGCAGCGGGGATTGAATTTGTTTCAGCTCACTTCATTCGAGGTCGCCTGGTTTCTTATGTCTTCTCTCTTCCAACATGTGCATTTTATTCTGGACAGTCGACAATCATCCAAAATACAAATTGTAAGCTGGAACTTTAATAATAAATGCCGAATAAATTTTGAAATGTCTTTGCTCAAACATGGCTAATCCTATTCATGTAGTGTTTTTGCCGGGAATAGGGATGAAGTGCTAGGCCGGCCTACCAAACCAGCTCACATATGGCCAACACCTAATGACAATGGAAAGGTGATTGGAGGCACAGATTTGGATCAAAAGGCAACGACATTTTATGGCACTTGGCTTGGAATGACCACCAGCGGCCGATTAGCAGCACTCACCAATTTCAGGGAACCGCAATCTCCCCAACGACACTCACGAGGTATTCTTGTACGAGACTTTTTAATAAAACCCAACCATTCTGTCCACGATTACTTAACCCAGTTACAAACCACTGCTGATCAGTTTGGAGGATACAGTTTGATCTGCTTTGATCTGAACAACAACAACATGGCGTACTTTAGCAATAGGGATAAAGAACATGTAATCCAACCATTGGATCCAGGGAAAATATATGGTAAAAACAAAACACTTTAGAAGAGGTTGAATGTGATTCACAACTGTCTTTTTTTTTAGGCTTGTCGAACTCGGTGTTGACGGATCCATGGGTTAAAGTGAAACAAGGAAAAGGAGAAATGGAGACCTTGTTGAAGGATAATACACTGACTGAACATCAATTGATTGAAAGTTTCTTCCAACTGCTACGGTAAGTAATAGCTAGCTATAAACCCACATGTATTTATTCACTCCCTCTTTAGTGTGACCAAACCATTCACTGACCCAGGAAATATACCACATCTACTACAAGAATTCAAAGAAAGGATCTTTATACCTCTGGTGGAGTTAAATAATACTGCTTATGGTACAAGGACAAGTACGGTGATTCTGGTGGACAAACAAGACAATGTGACTTTTGTCGAACGTGATTGGTATAAATTGGATGATACTGGAACTTATTATGAACACCCGGTCAATCGTATATTTACCTTCCAATTGAACCACCCACACATTGGTACTACCGAATGAATGCTAATCCCCTTTGAACCCTACATCTTTTAGTGGATCTGGTCGAGGGATTTTTTTTACATATGGTCGACAGGTCTCTCTTCTGGTTGGTAACTCATTCATTAGCCTATTATTTCCCCTTCCCTCCTCTTTACAGTACTTCAAACTATCTTGCTTAATAAATAATAAAACCTTCAATGTATACAAACGCATATGTACTTTAAACAGACTCGGCTATTTACCATCTTTTTAAAAATTATAGCCTGACTATTCAAATCCTGCATTGCAGATCGGGGTTACTTTTTTTAAAAATAATGTCACTGGACAGGCAAAATTGATGTCATTGGCCAATCAAAATCAATTTCATATTTTTAGAAATGAAGTAAATAAATCTGACATGCCATGATTTTATTTCAAACTTGGAAGGTGATAATCATTAAATGTCAAGTCAACATTTTTAGAAATCTCCGCTTGCTTAGAAATCACATCGTGATTCTTGGCACTCAAAAACTATAAATAGAGAGTATTTTCTTTTTTTCTTTTTCAATACTTTACAATTCAACATGGGTACAATATTTCTATATGAAGATGGACAGGGGAATGTTATTGATGAGGATGGTGGTCCGGAGCCTGTGGACTACATTGTTGATCAGAATGAATTTATTGTTGAGACTATTGCTACTCATACAGAGTACTTGAGAAATGCAGTCCCAAATGAATCTTCCCTGACTAGCCCAATGTTTGAAAAGCCAAAAAATGAAGATATTCATATGAAGGAGGCAAAACCAAAACGAGAATATGTACTTTATACAGTCCAGGCTAAAGCTAGATTTTTCGATTTGAAGATTGAAAAGTGTATGACTGCAGCAGCTGCAGCAGCTGCAGCAAAGCAGTTGTGCATTCACACTCGAACAGCTTATAGATGGGTTAGCCAGTATAATGCGTACCCTGACAGTATTTTTTTGAGAGCTGTAAAAAAGTAGGTCGTAAGTGTATCTTAACTGAAGAGTATAAAACGACTTCATTGATGCTAATCTCTCTGCTACTGTTGTTGAAGTGACTGAGCATTTATTGAAGCAATTTCATGATCTTAAAGTATCACGCAGCACTGTTAATAACTTTATGGGACGTGAATGCAACCTTCCCTTGAAGAAGGCTGATTTTCATTCTGTCGAAAGAAACAGCCAAGCAAAGATTGAAGAGAGATATGATTGGGTTCTTAAATGGGAAAATACCGATATGAACTTTTTAACGAATTGCGTGTTTCTTGACGAATCTGCTTTTGATATCAACATGAAACGCTCCAGGGCTTGGTCCAAAAAAGGTACGCGTGCCATTGTTATCAGACCTACTACGAGAGCAAACACAACGTCTATATTGGGTGCTATCTCTGCTGCAGGTTTGATTGCAGTCGGCGTAAAAAAACCGAGACCTACGAAGAAGAGAAAGGCTGATAGGTACATAAGCTCAGGAACCGTAACAGGTCACACTATATTAGTTTCTCAAAAATGACTCTCGATGAAATGGACAAACATTCACATATGAAAGGTCACTATATAGCCATGGATAATGCACCCATTCACACGCATGAAAATATAAAAAAGTATATTGAGTATCGAGGATATAAATGTGTGTATCTTCCTACTTACTCTCCTGAGCTTAACCCAATTGAACAATTCTGGGCAGTGGCAAAGAGTAAGATTAAGCGTCGTAGGTATTCGATCATGTCTTACTTCAAATAATTGGGCATGTATCATACATAATATATGATTACTTCCCAGTAACCATTATAAATGATTTACTGTAACGACTCACATATTGATTTATTGGATAATGAAAGGAGGAATGGTATGATCTGATACGACAGCGTCCTCAGATTGTACACAATTGTCTAGAGACACCTTCAATAGACCAACTGAAGTATTTTCTAATGGTGGGAACTGTCTTTTTTTTTTTTTTTTTTTTTTTTTTTTTTTTTGTTACCTCAACAACACAACGTACCAAACCCATTGTGCTACAGCTATCCAATAATCATTTTTACCTTGTGGAAATCAAAGGTAAGTATACTCAACGAGATATCCCCACTCTTTACGATCGCATCTGCAGGGGAAATGATTACAATAATCAAAGTCATATTTACTGTATTGGCCTAAAACACAAATTACCACTTGAAAGTACTCTGACCGTGAAAAAACCTGAAAATCATACGTAAATCTAATTTTTATTTTTAATAATATTGCCTTTTAATATTATAATATACACATTGTCCTTTCTGTTTGTTTGAGTGATAAGCGTTAAAAATAAATAAAAAATTGGTGTGCCACTCTCTTTTACTTTTTTGGTGTTTTAAAATCCCGCTTTTTTTTTTTGGCTGCATTTTTGGTGTGCCTCTCCTTTAAACTTGTCTTTACTTTCATTTCTTCTTCTTCTCCCCTTTATTTTGATCCTCAATTGATAGCATCTTTTTTCATCGATTTTCAGTTTCTCAGTTTCTCAGTTTTTCATCATGTACAACAGGGCGGAAGCCGCTTGTAAAGCTTTTGGAATGCCCATGTTACAAGAAAATGGCGATCACTGCCTCGCCGTGCTTGACCAAGCCGGGCTGGATGTGGTATATGTAGAAGAGTTAGGCGACAAACGACATGTTATCATGGGGAAAGAGGCCATCATACGAGACAGCATCACATATATGACATACGTTGCTGATGAGAGGTGCTTTAGTTTCAACTTATGATTCTTACTGCAATCCTTCCCTCTTAGCAGGCACTCAAATAGCGCCTTCACCATCTACGATACCATCCTCGCCCGTGTTATCCTGTAGCAAGCCAATTGCAATAGCTTCGTCATCCGAGTCGTCAAGCGCAGTAACACCAGGTGTGTTTGAAGGTACCGTAACAAAGCAGGCGGTGATGGATTTACTCTCAACCATCTCTTGTACGACACCTCCAAACATCGATTTATATCAGAAATTTGACAATATCAGCAACAAATCGATCCGCGACATTGTTACCAGATTCATCCCAGGCGTTACCACGGTACCAATTCAAACTTTTTTTACTTCGTACAGTGATCAACCTTGTATAATTCCCTATTAAACCATCCTTTTCTTTTTCCTGTCTCATTTTCTTATAAACCATGATCCTGTAATCATTGACAGTGTTTTATCGCACAAGACAAAATTACAACGAGCTTGGAATTCGGTGTGCCGTTCAGCTTATATTTCTGGGTGAGTTGAGGTGCCGTTCAGCTTAAATTTCTGGGTGAGTCAAGGTACCTCTCTCCACCAATGACTTGTAAGAGGAAAGAAGTGGGCCATGTAGGGATCCGGAACAATAGGTTCCGTAAAAAAAGTATGATCGGTGTGATTTTAACATGATAGTAGCATAAATGGACTCTTTTAACTTGTTGATTGACGATGAGGTGGTTGTTTGCAAGGTTGAAAAAAATGGTTGTAAAAGGTGTGACGAGATTACATAAGGCACCACACATGCGTGAACGGATGAAAAAATTTCCATTGTCTGGGCGGACTTTTCTTGAGATTCTGTTCTTATTACATGTGCAACATCATTTGAAAGTGTCTCTACTTGGGAATAAATCATCGATATCTACCTGATGACTATTTCTCAGTAGCATATGTATATGATTGATTCATACTATCCTTTAAATGAATGACCAATGGACCAAAAAACTGTGTTCATAGTAATGGCTTCTTTTTAAAAGCTGGCGGCGTATGCAGTTGGCTACAGATCTAAATTCAGAGCCAGAAAAAAAAAAAAAAAAAAGAAAGAAAAAGAGAAAAAGGGATTTTCTTTCTCTTCTTTTTTTTTTATAATTGCCAATGGATTCATCCTTCAAAACAAGGTATGTATCAAAAAAGAAAAGTAAGAATATGAAGCAAAAAGAAAACTTATTCTGACCTACTATAGAATAAAGTACTTTGAAGCGACACTCTGCCGACAAGATGAAGATCAAGAATGCTCTGAACTTTGGACTCCTGTAATTGACATGAAGAAATTCCGGGAAGCATGTTTTCAAGGTAAATGGTATAGCATCGATGGTGTGAAAAAAAAAAAAAAAAAAAAAAAAAAGAAAAGGCAACACTTTATACCAACTTTTTTATTTGTTTGTTAAACTCTTTAGGAATCCCTGAAGAATCTGGTTTACGCGCTACTGCTTGGAAAGTGTTAACTGGATATCTACCCCCAGACAAACGATTTTGGCATTCAACTATATATAGACAGCGACTATCTTACTATGTAAGAAAGAAATTGTAGGTGGCTCGGGTGCGGAAGCAAAGACTTGTGCTGTATACTCACATACTTTTTGATATAGAACTTGGTCAAGGAATTATTGGAACCCCAACATGAAGAACTGGTAACAAAAGATCAGGCAAGTGTCAAAAAAGAATTTCTCATGTTACCTTTCACTCATGACGCATCCCCCCCCCATTTCCTCCTTTTTACATATATATAGCCTTCAAATGTCACACCCGAGTCAAAATGGAGTATATACATTCAGGATAACAACACTTTGGAACAAATTGACAAGGATGTGCGACGTACCTTGCCCGACTTGGCCTTTTTCCAGCAAAAGGTACCACAAAATCCATTGAATCCACTCTCGGCACTTTTACCACCGACTGGTAGTATCGATGAAAATGATACAAAACGACGATTCTCCTTTGGCATCATGGGGCGACCAAGGTCTGGCTCCAGCACATCCAAGAAATCACTCAAGATCAACAATTATGCTTTGAATAACAGTAATATGATCAACAGCAACAGCAACAATCTTACAGTCACTGGCAATCGATCTCGATCAAACTCGAAAAGCTCGGTACGATCGGTTATGATGGAGAATGGGGTGGACATGATGAATTCACCACGCAACATTGTTCGCAAACTGTCCACGGCCTTCTCCAAATCAAACTCGACCATTCCTACATCAAAACAACAACAAAAACAATTCTCAACCACACTGAAACCCATTTGTCCTTATATTCACAACCGACGATCACTTTTTAAACGCATTCAACAACACAACCATGATGATGATGATAATGACAATAATGATGACTATCGGCAAGATTATCATTGGGAAGTCATCGAACGGATTCTCTTTATATATGCCAAATTGAACCCCGGTATTGGCTATGTACAAGGCATGAACGAACTCTTGGCACCCATCTACTTTGTCTTTGCAAACGACATGTCTTCTGGATTGGCTGGTCAGGTGCATGCCGAAGCAGATACCTTTTTTGCGTTTACTAGTTTGATGAGTGATGTTCGGGATCATTTTGTGCGATCGTTGGACCAAGATGCTGGTACTGGTATCCATAGCACCATGTTTCGACTGCAACAACGAGTGGCCTGGTACGACAATGCATTGTGGCGGGAACTGCAGCGGAAAAATGTCAAGGAACCTTATTATGCTTTTCGCTGGATCGCAGTGTTATTCACGCAAGAATGGAACTTGGCAAATGTCATTCGACTTTGGGACTCGTTGTTGGCTGAACGTGGTATGGTGTCTAGTGTTCCGGATACTCCATTCGAATTCTTGTTGGATTTTGCTGTGGCTATGCTAGTGTAGGTTGTTTTTTAACACATTATGACTGGGGTTGAAAATTAACACTTGTGTTTATATAGATGCGTTCGACAAGAACTCTTCAAGAGTGATTTTGCAGAATGCATTCACTTGCTTCAGGTAATACAAAATAGGGACACATGTAGACAGGGACCACTCACTTTTTTACTTTTGCTAATATATGTAGAACTACCCCCATCACGATATCCAACATGTATTGACTATGGCAAATGTCATTCGAGAAACAAGACTACAAATGGTGGCAGTTGGGCAAATAATACCTGGCGTGAACGACGTGCGACACACCGGTATATTCAATGGAGACTGGAGCGACACATCATCCCTGTCGTCAACCACAAGCACCACAAGCACAAGACTACAACAACGCCTACGCGAATCCACTCGATTGGCGAGATCAAGTTTCGATTCATTCCGGCGCGACTCTAAAGAATCCATGGACGACATCTTCCGTCGGGCAGTCTCGGGCGAACATTGGAAACGCGCTAGCACAGGAGATATGAAACGCAGTCTATCCCAACGAATTGACCTTGTTAAAAGTAATGTATTAAACAAGACGCGACGTTCCGGCTCAGTACGATCAACATACAGTGAATCACCATCATCCGTCACATTACAAAAACATTGGTTGCTGGCAAATCAATTCAACACAGACCAACAACGTCAACATGTACGATCCAACAGCACCAATGATATACCTCAACGGGTCAACACCACTGATAGTAATGTACTGAATCGCTTCTCTCACATGATCATATCTGGTCAAAACACAATATCGGTCAATCCGTCCCAAAGGGTACCACATCAGGCGCCAATCAAGACCATCCATACACAAGAAGAAGATGAAAAACTAGTGTTTGCAAAAGCTGCTGCTGCTCGGGATCAAGCGCTTTATTATCGGACTACACCTACTTACAATGGATGTGTCTGAATATTACTTGTATCGTTTGCTCAACATATTTAGATTAGTTAAACTACGTTACTCTTTTATCTTTAAAACTGCTTTTGAATTAAATAAATATATCATAATTAATAAAATATCCTAGCATTGTTGATTGATCAGAGGAAGTGGGATGGTCTTTTCCAGCCAAACCTGCTAACCCATCGACTGAAAATCAGGGACAAAGAAGATTTTCTTTTATTACATGTATAGGATAAAAATAAAAAAAAAAGATAATGAATATAGTAATACGAAGTGTTTGATAATAAGCTAAATGATGATCATACAAAGCAATGATAAAAGAGAGGGGGAAGATACTATTTGTTATTGAGACGAGCCTGTTCTTGTTTAAACCAGTAATCTTGATGTTGAGTAGGAGGCATATAATGTTGTTGTCGTTAGTCATAAGGTGCCTGATTTGAATTTCCCACCAATGGTTGACAAGTTTGTTGTTGATAATCACTGCTTCCACTCATACCAGACACCTGACCAGCAGTATAATTTGATGACCAAGTGGTTGCACCATTATTGTTGTGATAGTTATTATAAGAAGTCGACGTGGATGGTAGTGATGGCAGTCGTTGTTCAGTCCTGTTTTCTACTGAATCTAACCGAGGTGATGAAGCTTCCTTTGTCCCCTGAGCATCCTATTTCCATCAACGAGTTGGTATCAGGACATTAAAAAAAGAGGGATGAATTGAATTACCTTTACTACATGTGGATCAGGTTCATTCAAACAAGCTTGGATCAAACTCTTGCCTTCAGGTTTGGTGACAATAGGTTGGAGCTTTATGGCGGTAAAAGTATAGACAAGACCTGTTTCTGATACAACCAACAAGAAAACAGAGTACAGTACCAGTGAGATTACTTGGTTCTTAAAAAGATTGATTTAATTTGATTGGTGCGGGATTTGAACAAGTCAAAGAATAACGAATAGGTGTCTATTTCCAAGCGGTCGATGCCTTTGATGCTTTGAATAATGATCGACAGGGAAAAAGAAGACACCCTTTTTATGATGGCGAGCATGTCAACTTGATCATGGTCCATAGATGATATGTAAGGATGAACACGTGTGGGCTGGTATTCCATTCGGGAATGAATGGCGAGGTTTAAATATCGAATAATGAGTGTCAACCATAGCATGAATCAGTTAACATTTGCTCTGGGGAAACAACCCACATAAACAAAAGATCCTCAGGCGGTCTATCAAATTCCTTTTTTGGAAAAAGATCGTAAAACACTATAAATCATATTCGATCGCCGCTCCTGTCGTGCGATCCATGCACGTATGATTGGTCAAGTTGATTTTTCTTTATAAACTGACTATTTGGAACAGCCACCAAAAAAAAAATCCAGGTTCTTGGTTTGCAAATTTAACACAAACAATAGAAACAAAAAAAAAAAAAAAAAGATATTATGATTCAAAACAAGTTTTACTTTTATTAGTTATGAAGAAGAAGAAGAAAAAGGGGGAGATGATGATGATGATGCTAATGCTATTAATGAAGTATGAGATATTCGAGGTAGTGTAGTTGACAATTGACGTGTAGGAGGAGGAAGTGTCCGAGTCGTATAAAACCCATTGTCTGAAGGTGGAGGAGACAAGATGTTCTGGACTGACATGGCTGACCTTGATGTCCCCGAATGTTCAATGTCATGTGAGGTTGGCGTCAATGCTGTTTCAGATGAGATCCGTTTTGGCATTTGTTCGTGTTCCACTTTTGATTGATCGTCGGCTATCTTTTGACGTTTGCTTGATTAGATAAAAAATGAAAGAGTGTAAGGATTTTTTTTAGTTTGGTTTTATCCTTTTCTCCATTATTTACGTTGACATTCTTGTATCCTTTCGTATCCTGATTCGTACGCCTTGATCAGAGAACAATCGTGTTAACAAGGAAGATTCTATGGAATAAGAGAATTCGAGTTGGTACAAGTAAATGATGCTGAAGTTAATAAGAAGAAGCGTTTTCTCACCTGACATGCCGGGGAAATCTAAAAAAAAAAAAGACAATAGGATGAGCATGATTATCGTGTATGTCAGTATACAAGAATTACATTTTGGAGAGTATACCGTAAATGGATCTGAGATTACCGATTCTAGTTTTCGTACATGTTCACTGTTTAAAAGGTAAAAAAAAAAAAAAAAAAAAAAAAAAAAAAAAAAAAAAAAAAAAAAAAAAAAAAAAAAAAAAAAAGTTTTAGTTCACCGACCCGCGCAGTTTTATCCCATTTTGTAGAACTTACCCTAATATTTCAAACAAGGTGAATTTCAATCTATAGTTTCCTTCCAGTCGTACACTAATGTCAGCAAACACAAAGAAGCCACCATCTATTTATATATATATATATTTATAAAGAAGAGGTGTATAAGTAACTGGCTAACGCGACCAAAATTCACTTTTACCATTGTTATCAGGACCTTTTAGCTTGTGAAGTGATTGGACCACCGCGCCTGCTGTTGTACGATGCCCGTGATGTATACATAAATCCGTGTCATCGGTGATACTGGTCAGATTGGCGTACAGGAAGAAGTAAGGGTTGTGCAAAGTGTAGTGATAACTATTATCATATACAAAAAAGAGAGGTTTTGTTTTAGTAATACAATGGGGTAGGGGTTATTTTTTCTTCTTCCTCTTCTCTTTTCAATTCATGTCTTTTTCTTTTACTTTTTCCATCAATTTACCATTCTAGTTGCTGGGGTGAGGATCGCTGTTGTCGATGACAGGTACAATATAATTGGACAATAGGGGGTGGATCTATTGGTCTGCGATCAACTAATTTGAAGCAGCAGATAAACAAGAGTATGTGTTAGAGACAAACATTTGATCGATGATATGTAATTTTTTTATTCTTACCTTTTTCCCTGAAACTGCAAAGTCTGGCTTTGCTTGGTTGCTGCAATACTTTGAGTTTGTATCTGGTAAGTATGTTAGCATCCAGTATCATATAACCTAATACTCTTTTTTGCTTTTTTTGTTTTCCTACCTGTGGGTGACTTGTGGCTGGTAAGGTGTTGAAGAGGATGGTTCCATTGCGAGTATTAATCTTAATCAGTATTTGAGTTTAATAGTAATGACGACAGTATCGTAAAAAAGGGGTAAAGAGTAGATTAACAAAATAAAAGAGTAAAGTAGGGCTTCAAGGGTTAATTGAGTTCCCAGAGAGCCATAGAAAAAAGAAGAAGAAGAAAAAAAGGAAAGAAGAGCAAAAGAAAGAAAAAAAAAAGTTTAAACCAAGCTTTTGGATCACTTTGCCATTGCTGATCAATTAAACTCCGACATGTGGCAGGTATTATATAATTGAACCTGTATCCCAGTGAGGATGAGGGAAGCTTTAAATCCATAAGGGGAAAGACCTTTTCCCCCCTCTGTTCCCCTTTTTGAATCTGTTTTTTTTTCTTTTCCTTAACTTGTCATCATTTACTCGAAAAACAAGCAGTAAAAAAAGTGAATTGAATGGGGGAAAGATAGCTTGGTGTCGAAAGCAAACAGGTGAAACTCCGAATACACGGGTATTTTCATCTTGATTCACGAAATGCCTATGTATTTACCATTATAGGAATAAAAAAGCCAGAAACCCTCCCCTGGCGATAGGGTGATGAATTTTCCAGATTGTTACCGAGAAAGAAAGGAAAATAGCCTTGCTTGCAAGCAATGGTTTATGAAACATGCCATTGATTTCAGGGGTCATTCTTTTTTGTTTGAAGCGCAATTACTGCATTAACCAAATAGTTTTAAACACCGCTCATCCGGGTCGGTACCCAGAACTATGGAATAGAATTTCCGTTTTAACGTGAAATGTCAATCACTCTTATCAAACTCTATCGAAATACATAGTTGTAAGAAGAAAAAGGAGAAAAAAAGTATCCTTTCAACCTCGTGGGGGGGGGTTTCAATTCAATTACTATGAACTGTATCTTTTCGAAAAAAAAGAGTTTTCCATATATACAGTATTACCCTTTCTTGGAACGATTCGGTAGATCTTCCACCACCCCCTCCAGAGTGGAAATGTTGATCTGTTGATCTTTTTCTATTGTTGAGATTACCTATAAGTTTTCTTTTGAAGCATGTGTGATGATAACGTGCTGAGATACCAAGGGTACACACAGATATTAAAAAAGTTGAGGGGGGGGGGCATACAAAGTGCATACAAAGGTTCCGTGAAATAGAATATGACAGATTCTGTATGAAGTCCTGGGAAGAAAGTATCAGGGGTAAGGGGTAATAAATTTCAAATCCCGCTTTTAACTTTTCCATTTTTTTTTTTCCAGTTTGTCTTTTTCTTCTTTTTCTTCTTCATCTTATCATGGCAACATTTTCAAAACATGGATTCAATGCAGCAAAATACTTGGCTTATCGACCCATATACAACCAAGCAGCTTACACTCAAATAATGGCTGAGCATCAAGGTGGTTTGACTACTGCAGTGGATATAGGTATTAAAACGAAAAAGATATCACTTTTTTTTTTTAAACCTTGACTAAACCCTTTTTATTTATTTACTGGTTGTTTGCAAAAGGTTGTGGCCCTGGAACAGTAGTTGTAGAATTAGCTAAACGATTCGACAAGGTAATAGGCATTGATCCCTCCAACAGTATGATAAAAGTCGCTCAACAAGTAACAGAACAACAAGGACTCGTCAATATCACATTCAAACAAGGCTACGGGGAATCCCTACCTCTGTATGATCAATCGGTAGACCTAATCACAGTAGCTCAAACTCTCCATTGGCTTGACTCGGCTCGCTTTTTATCTGAAGTGATACGGGTACTACGACCTCGAGGTACCTTGATCGCTTGGGGATATATGTTTGGAAACATCCGCGGCAAAGGAAATTTACTGGCACAATTGGGTGATCCTGACAAAGGCGGTGTGTTGGGTCCGTATTGGGAACAAAATCGTGCCATTGCCACTGCTGGTTTTGTATCGTGGCTGCCTGCCTTTCAATCCATGTTTACATCAGTCAAGCATGGCTCTTACCCTGATCGTCTGTTGCCTTGCTCGGTGGAAATGAAGGTACCTTGGATGGATGATACGGAAATAACATTGGAACAGCTTATTCTGTATGTCAAGACGTGGAGCTCTTACAGGAATTGGTTAGATCAGCAACAGGAAGGTGATGATGGTGATGATGTGGTTGATGCCTTCTTCAGGGACAGATATCCTTCTGCTACTATGGGTGATCTTGTCCATGTCCAATGGCCTCATTCGGTGTTTATTGTCTCCGATCCCCGTATTCCCTATCCCTCTTCTTTTTAAATTATCTTGGTTGTAGATAGATATCATTTTGTATTATATATTTATTTTTTTATTTAAATTAAATTAACTAACAAACAATCAGGATGCTATGCTATTTATCATATGAAGGGTTTGGTTACATGCTGCTATTGTAGAAGGACTTTATATGATATATGCTATAACTAGATGTTAGCAGGGTACCGCAGGCCTATTAAAAGAGTCTAATATCTATCAAGTAAATGTTTTTTATTTATTTATTTAATGAGATTATCTTGTGGTAAATGCAATAAGAGTGATACAAAGAAGAGTAGGTACAAATGATGATGATACTATAGCTAATAAAGAGGAAGATGACAATCGACTAGTACTATTAGGGACGGGTGTAGAAGTGGCTGCCAAGGACCCACTTGGTCGAGTTGAGGAAGGTGTGACAGAAGATGTCGCCGCCAAGGTTGATGTGGATGCATTTGCTGGAGGAAGACCACCTAAAGGTATTAAAGACACTCCCCCTGTGTTTTGAATGTTTCCGTAACAAACATGACTGTACTGGTCGACACACAAGACATTAGTATCATTACAGAGACATGACGGTGTCGAGTTGAATGCCGAGCTACAGGTGGTGGGGACGGACGGACAATTCGTATTCCGGTGTAAAGTTTGCGAGCCCCAACAATAGTGATGAGCTTCGTCAAGGCACACGGTTATCGTATCGTCGCACCGGCATTGAATGTTATCGACGTGTCCACTACATATCGAAGGTACTTGGCAATTAATGTTGGGTAAGCTGTCAAAGGGTAGATTGCCCGCGGCTGCCACTAGAGACATTACGGTGAGCTGAGCAAGTAAAGAGAGGAATGGTATAGTGAAGAGACCTTTCATTTGAAATCAATGGTTGGGAAGAGGAAGAAAGGAAGGAAAGGAAAGAAAGGAATTAAAAATAAAAATGCCAAGTCAGCTACGCGATGAAACAAGGGGACAGACAGATTTGCAGTCGGCGCTTGAATCTGATTGTGTTGTCGCGGGATTCCAATTCTTCCAGTCCCTGAATATAGAAGGCTCATGGCTACCAATAAGAGACAACATTCATGTCACACCAAATTTAACATACAGATCATTCAAATACTATGTTTAGGACATTCTTTTCTTTTCTTTCTTTCTCTTTTCTCTTTTCATACAATGACCCATCTGAGGTAGGCACTATTTTGAACCTGTAAAAAAGAAACCGTATACTGATCATCATTTCCTTCTCAGTGATTTCTCTTATTTGCGTATGTAAAAAAGAACTCGTATAAAAAATAAAAAAAAGAAAGACCTTATAATGTTTAGATGATATGTATAATAGAAAGAGATGCTCAAGAAATTTACTTGACTTGTTTCCTTTTGATTCGAATGTGGCAAGCAGATGGATTCAAATGCCTGTCACCGAGAAGAGTCATCAACGGTGAACTTCGAAGTATCGTTACATGGTTTATGTTTCTACTGATGGTAGCACAGGCTTCATGGGGTATGTCAAACGGATCGCGCGGCCAGGAATAGAATAATAGCGAGTATACGGACCTGGCAAAGAGTGCGGGATTAACAATCTTGCATGAATATTAAAACCCCGCCATTTTTATAGATTTCCTTTGCACCTATATAAAATATACAGAAGGATTCATGCAGGTGGCACCTAAAGTGATTATAGGTAAACCATTCCAATACTGGTCCCTGAAAAATCAAGATCCTATCGAGGTAAGAAGAGAGAGAGAGAGAGAAAAAGATTAAAAAGTACATAAACTTTGTCATTCTTATTCTCACTCTCCATCTGGTATGTTTCTATGTAAGATAATGAATTACATTCAATGTGTTACCTTTTCATTGCAAGTCAGCATTCTTTTACTCTTACAATGCTTTTGGAATTATCTTTCTAATGTGGTGGCAAGGCATAGTTTTATGGGATCCAAGGAGTTTATCTTTTATATCGCGTGGTATGTATGTATGCATAAAAGAAAAAAGATTTCTTCTTTACTCACCCCGATATATTCAATTTAGGACGATTGTTAACATTGCTCTATTTCCTATTCTACAATATTTTTATAAACATACTTCTTTAGAAGAAGTGGTGCCCCAAACAGCCTACTCGTGCGAAAGTAAGTGGATTTTATACGGGAGAGAACATCAGTTTTTCACATTTCATTTCATTTCCTTTTCTAGTATTAATCGTCGCCGTTATAGGATTTAAAAACCACATGCGATTTAATCGACTCATCAAGGTAGCGAAAAGCAATGGCAATAATACGGATGGTCAAGTGAATGAGCGATTGACATACTTTCGCGACATGAATCTTCTCTTATCGGTGGCTCTGGTGGCATTTGGTGGCAGCATATTTATTTTATGTATCGATGGTTTCACAACAAACAAAGTCATCAACTCCAACAAGTTTGCTGCTGATCTATTGATATGCAACACCAACGTCAGCTCCATCTTTCTCTGGCTCATTATTGTAAGTTTGGAGGAGAATGAAGGAAAAGGAAAAAAAAAGCTGACTTGAAACTTTTTTTATCTACTAGATTGGTATTTTCCATCCTGCTCGTGTTGCTCTTGATGGCAAAAAGAAGAAAAATAAACGAGCGGATCGATTTACAACTCCACATGATAATACATCTGCAATAACTTTAACTTCACCTATCCAGTCGCCACCACCACGCTACAATACGGACAAAAAGGTCTTGAGCACAACATCAGGTACCGAAATGGATTACCTGTCATCATCACCACCTGTAAGTGTATCTACTTCTACCAGTGGAGTCTATCACGAACAACAGCGGGGTAATGTGGTATCCATCAATGATCCCTATGTAAACGAACCCATCTCATTCTCATTGATCCAACCTGGAAAATATTATTATGGTAACACTAATTCCCTTTCAAGTTTTACTCCTCCACCTCTGTCACCGCCTTCATTTGTTTCGCCACAACAGCAATTATATTCACCTTCTCTCGGTCTTCGATCCACTGCTGTCTCTCCACCGCCTACCCAAGAATTGCCTCCTATACCTACGGCATCACAATGGCATGATGATAATCGATCTACTAATCATGTGCCCTGGTTGGAAAGATCTACAAGTCCGGGCAATCGTTAATTAAATTAATTATTTTGACAGCGATTACAATGTTTCCAAGGTTTCATGTTGCACTAAAATTTTGAATAATAAATATTAGGGTTTAAAAACATTTGACTCTGTTACCATCCGTGGTGTTCTTCGTCCACATAGACACAGGGAGGTACACCAAAGTGGTCTTTTTTTTTTTTTTTCCTTTAGTCCATGGTCATCCAGTTGGCACCCTTGACATACACGAAATTGAGCTCCGCCATACCAGCCCCTTGCACCCACCAAGAGATACTTTTCAATAGCACCAATTACGGCCTCCTTTGTTGTGAGAGTCTTTTCGAAGATTTGGGGCCGGATATCCACAATAATCTGTATATTGTTGTTATTGTGACTAGTGTTACAGTGCTGGCAGTGTGGGCACTTTTTCTGCTTGCTTAATGTTTTGACTTTAATCAGTGGCTGCAGCAAGGCTTTCAATTGACGAGATGCCAAATAAATTTAGTGGCTGAAGGTAAAAAATAAAAATCATCATTTGGTAGTTGGTAACTAACTTTTGTATTTCAAATATATGCATAGACTTCAAGTGTCCGTTGGCATACCAAGCAAAGAACATTGTGCAGTCATTAACTCCTTTGAAACCTATTTTGTACGACATCTGTTCCCAGGCCTGTTATTTGTTTGGCAATGAAACCATCTGCCCCAAATATCAAGCATCATTACGTTACAAAGCTCGGACAATAACAATGACTCGTACTCGTACTATGAAGTTTTGATTGATTGATAATCAACTGGCTTGTTTGATTTACCATTCCACCACCAGGGTGCTGCTATTCTTCTCCACCAATCGCGCCAGCACCAACATGTACACGGACATTTTTGACGGCGACATGTTTCAAGGCTTTGATAGACATCCTAGTGGTATATTTATTGGTCCTTATATTGATGGGATTTTCGTCGGCGAGCAAGTTCTCACAATCCCTGGAACTCTTGCAGCTGGTGGTTTACAACTTCTCTTCCCAAGTTTGGTACAAGTCCAGTATGATCTTGAAATACGCCATCTTTTCTGGTCCTGCCGCTCCAATCAGTCAGTACTTGAAGTCATAACTTGCTCCTTTATACGAAGAACTCCATGCCTTGGTTGATACTGTTATCACTTTGACCTGTGACGATAATGTGCAAAGAACCTCGTATGTGTACCCTCTTATCTTTACTGGTGATATGGTGACTGTTGCTCCTTTGACTGGTCATTTGGGGCACATGTTGATCAGACCATGTCGTATATGTGAAATCCATTACGTCCTAGCTGCAGGTGACATACCCAGACATCTTCTTACCCTCGCCGATGCCAGACTTGGGGAATCTGTGAGGGGTTTTTTATTTTATTTTTTAAATGTGAATGCAGTTGTAAGTTACTGAAAATGAATTATATGACTTCATGTATTTGCCTTCTTTTTTTTTATTGTATTCCTTTTAGAACACTGATGAATCGCACTTGAGCAACGACTCGGGACAAAAGCAAAGAAGGTATACCTTGCCTGGATCACCTTGTGGTAAATGCCAGGACGTTTACTTTGATGGACATGAACGACCTGAAACAGAAATACAGTTTGGAGTGGGCGAAAAGGATGACGAAACACAAGGAGCGACTATGATGGTGACAACGAACAAGTGGTAATCGACCATGTGGGCAAATTCGGGGTGCAAGAAGGTGATTTTTACTCATGATGAGTCCACTTTTTACGCGAACGATGGTATAGCAACAGCTTGGCTGGTGGACTTTAAAACAATCCTACAGTAGAAAAGGCAAGGCAAGTCGATCATGGTTAGCGAGTTCCAATGTCCCTGTCTTGGCAATGAAATTTCCCGGGCTGTACTCTTTGCTGGGGCTAATCGTGGTGGATGGTGGAAGAACAAAGATTTGGTCCAGCAACTCTGGCAAACTATTCGAAAAATTTGCATCCTGGTTGTGAAGGTGTGTTTGTCTTTGATCAAAGCAGCAATCACAACGCCTACACTAATGATGTCCTTTGTGCCCCTAATCGAACCCAAGAAGATGATTGAAATAAACTGAATATCAGTTCAAAAGCATCTTCTTTTTGAACAATATCGATGGTGGTGCAAAGTGTCAAGAATTTTATGGCACTGGTAGGCATTTGGAGTTCAAGCGTAAGAAAATCAATAATTAATGGTACATTGTGAATTATTTTAAACTTAATCTGTGTATTATGGCATGTAGGCATTTGGGTCATGCTACAAGAACGACACCTTTGGAATGGAACTTCAAAGATGCAATGCGATGGAGAAGACCAAGTTACCCACCGCTGTTGAGCCGTCCATCTTCTCAAGTTGACTTGCTCGCACAAAAGAACTGGTGGAATCATCCTTTCACTCTTTTGAACTTTACCCAAAGTTTCATTGTGAGAGCAACTGGATCGAACGCTATTGGGATGAGACCAATGACACAGTAAACCAATTCTCTTCCCGTAGATACACATCCCATAGACGACTCTTTTAATATAGTATAGTTATATATTTGTTATCAATAAAAGATTATCCTGATCTCATCATATATTCTTGGTGTCTATCTTGTTTCTTTATACTTTGAACAGTCTCACAACTAGATTCCTAAATTTATTCACATGACAACTATTGAACAGCTCTGAACTGTGCTATCAAAGCCGGGATTTGAATTGTGAAATCCGATTATGCATGAAATTCCTCATTTGGCAAAGTTTCTTTCATGGTCAGAGCAATTCACATTTAAAATAAAAAAAAATCCAGAGTCTTTTCACCCAAGTTGGCGTGCTTTCTACGCCTAACTTCTCGCCCAACTTTTTTTTCCCCCAAAACCCAGAGTGACAGGGATTAAAACGCAGAATCCCCGTAGATAATTTGAAAAGGCAGCAGTATCAAAACGTGTTGTAGTACAATTCGTAAGTAAATATGCCTTGTGGTTTAGTCAGTCACTAGATCTAGTTTTATCATAGACCTGAAACATACACAACAAAAGTGGACCCATAGATGAATCTGCATATATCAATCCTATCATTGATGTGATTTTTGACTATAGTTATGTAGAATAGAATGAATTAATTGTTAGTCTAGCACATTATATGATTGTTTTTAAAACGCATTGGTCAAGTCTTTATTATTATTATTAATAAAAACAGAATGTATATGAGAGGGTAAAAAGGGGGAAGGGGGAGGAGTAAGTGAAAGATAATAATGTAGGTTGTATCAAAGGGGAAAACATTAAATAAAACAAGTAAAAGTAGTAAAAAGGGATCTATCGTCTAATTGTGCCACGACCCTGCTGATACATCAGATCCAATTCGCCTTCTAAAGCCTTAATTTGAGCATGTTGAGTTTCCAGGTCCTTGTTGAGTCTATCACGTTCGGAAATAAGCTAAATAAAAAATGATGATTAAGTATTCTATTTTATTTGTGTATGTCTATTCTATTACCTGTTGTTCCCATTGGCGAAACCTGTTTTCTTCTTGTCGGACTTGTTCAGTGAATACCTTTCGCAAAGCATCTTCCTTTTCGCGGTGCTTGGGATTCTCATTCTTTTTGACTCTAAATGAATACATATATATATATATATATATATATATATATAAATGGTTAATCACTGTGATTTTTTTTTTTTTTTTTTCATGCCACTTACTTTGCTTCCCCGAATTTCCTGTTTGCCATTTCCCGTTGTCGATAGTTTTCATAATGATGTTCTTCAGTGGTCGAGATGAGATCCAACATGTGAGATCGAATCAGTAAGTTGCGAAGTTTCTTAAAATCACAATGCTGTTCATTTTCCACTTCGGCCACCCCCCAAGAATAAGCCCGACCCTTGACGTGGCGACCATCCGCCGTATCGACCCATTCGGTAGATCCAATAATAGAGAATGGCATAGCGTCCACTATGGTTTGATTCCTGCTTGTAGCGTCTTCATCTTCACTTTCGACTGGACAAGAGTAAACTTGGATATGTTGTGCCTGGATAATGTTTCGAATACGTTGTTTAAAATCGTTCAAATCCTTGGGTGTCAGAGTATCCGCTTTGGCAATCACCGGAATCAAATTCACTCTTGATCCAAGACGTTTCATGATTTCAATATCTAGTGCTTTCAAGCTTGGTTGTCAAATATAATATATAAAGTGAGTATCATCATCATTTGGGATTGTTGTTGTCATTCTTGTTTTTATTTTTATTTTTATTTTTTTTTACCCATAACCATTCGGACGAATAAAGTATAAACAAGCATGAACCCGCATATCAATGATACCATTTCTATTGGGTTGTTGTTCCATACGGAGGTACTGCTCGTTTTGATCATCGATGTATTCCACAATAGGTGACCAGCTATCGTAGTTGTTCACATAGTCGCCAAACCCAGGGGTATCAATCACTGTCAATTTCACCTTGAAATTCTTTTCTTCCAATTCTACAACACAATAGTCATATCATGTTTAGTACTAGTTAGGGTCAAAAAACCTTGACTATCTTTACCTGCTTTAGTGATCTCTATTTCCACCGTTTGACTAAGTTGTTTTTCATGGCGTTTATCTAGGTCCTTGTAATCCTTGATACAGGTCGTAAATAGTGTATTGATAAAAGTAGTTTTTCCAACACCAGATTCACCTAGTTATTAAAGAAAAGTTAGAAAGGGTAATCACATTACCTTCATTATAAATAGTAACAGTACTTACCACACACCATGATAGTATAGTTAGCCCCTTTGTTAGTAATAATCCTGTGCTTTTGATTAGGAAGATTAGCCACCCCAATACCAGCAGAAGACACAGTGACTGGTGCCATGATGTTGTCGATTGTCGATTGTTTAATTAAATAGAAGAACAAGGAACAGGGCGAAAAAAAAAAAATGGGTCGGCGGACTTTTGTTTTTTATTTTCAACGTGCACGGCTATCTTATTGGCAATTACCTAATTAAGGATTCCCGGATCATCATTGGTGGACTTGTACCTCTTTGTAACATTTGCTGATGAAGACCATCTGTGGTGGCGAATTGAAATGATCGACTCTTTCCATCTTTCCATCGATAAGCTTCCATGTGTAATCAAAGGAAGTCTCCATTTTCCGTCCTAACGAGTTTAATTTTTCGTTCATTAATGGCCAATGTCCTGTATAAGACTGTTATATTTTGACAATGCATATGGTTTGATCATCTAATTTTTTTCTTTTTCACATCATATAAAAGAGCTTTTTAAATTCTTTTCAACTTTCATTGAGGATGTTCACCCCTTTAACAAACAACAACACAACATGTCGATCAATTCTTTGAATGAGAATATGGCTGGCAACTCTTTTTTGAGAGGAAAGGGCACGGAGCTTCGGCCAACAGTAAGTGAAAAAGAAAAAGAAACCACACACATACTAACATAATATTCACTGATATTTCATTCTCCGCTTATTCGACGAAAAATTCAAGTTACCCCAACATAACCAAGCTACGGTACTATTGAATCTGATCTAATGCAAACTTGATGACAGAGTACTAATGGCTTTGATTGATCCTTAGGAATACCATGACACGTACATTAATAAATTTGCACTAGGATCAACTGATTTCAATTACATGATGTATCCAGTTAAGTGGTTCCTTTTTTTTTTTTTTTATTTTTTTTTAAATACTTTCTATGAAACAACTATATACTGTACGTAACTTGGAATAAATGATCCCCCTTTGTATTCAAAGATCAAGTTTCGCTTGGTGTAACACACGTCAATTTTAAATTCAGTTCCCGCTCAGTCCCCTTTGTCTTTCAAATACCCCCCTCTTCATCTTGTGCATCTCTTTCACTTTTATTTTTCTTTAATTCCCCTCAACCCAATATTAATACAGCACCTAGTTTATTGATGGCTGGTCGTGGCATGGTACAGTCATATGGATATCATTCTACCGTTCCCACTCCGGTGACAAGAACAGTTGCGGCGGCAGCGGCGAACAATCACCATTCAAGTCGTAGTAAGGCAGCAGGACGAAACTCAAAACGATACTCAGTGTCAGCATACTACTCCATGGCAGCTGAACAAGATAATGAAGTAGAAGATGAACTGGCTCAAGGTAATACATAAAAATTCACTCCCTTCGTTCCTTACCTTGTTTAAATTGTCTAGCTCAACGACGACTAAGGGAACTAAAATCAAAAATTTCTGGTCAGTCCAAGAAAAACTTTGTATTGGAACGTGATGTGCGGTATCTGGATTCACGTATTGCTTTATTGATTCAAAATCGTATTGCCCTGTCAGAGGTAATCAAGTCAACTTTTTAATTTTCACTCTTCATTCTTTATTCAACTTTTTATTGTGTTTTATAGCAAACGGAAATGGCTTCACACTTGGAAGAACACGGGGCTGGGGATGACGATGTTTATCCAGACGATCGAAAACTTCAACAATACGGCAACCTCTTTTTTATCTTACAAAGTGAACCTCGTCATATTGCAACACTCTGTCGTTTGGTTAGCTTGACGGAAATCGATACTCTCTTACAAACGGTGATGTTTACACTGTATGGAAATCAATACGAAAGTCGTGAAGAACATCTTTTACTGACCATGTTCCAGGTAAAAATATTTGGATATATGGATACTGAGATTGGCTTTTAACTCGTTGATACTATTAGAACGTCCTGGCTGCTCAATTCGAAACATCAACTGAATTTGGGTCTCTTTTACGTGCGAACACTCCAGTTTCTCGTATGATGACCACTTATACTCGGCGTGGACCTGGCCAATCTTATTTGAAATCTACTTTAGCGGAAAAGATCACAAGTCTAGTGGAACACAAGGACCTCAATCTTGAAATCAATCCTTTGAAGGTAAAAAACCTCCCCTCCCCCCCAAAAAAAAACCTGAAACGGGGGAGGAGGATCACCTTTTAATTACATATACCACTCACACCTCCTTTTCTCCTTTATTGTTCTTTTTTTTTTTTCTTCTTCTCCCTATATAGGTTTACGAACAGATGGTGGCCCAAATCGAACAAGACTCTGGTTCATTACCACAAGATATACCAAAAAGCGTAACACCTGACATTGCCGCGAATAACCCTGATGTACAAGCCATCATTCAACCTCGACTGAAAATGCTCATGGAAATTGCGGAAAGCTTCTTGATGACAATTATATCGTCTGTAGATGATGTACCTTATGGTATCCGATGGATCTGCAAGCAAATTCGGTCCTTAACCAAACGAAAGAACCCTCAAGCGTCTGAATTCTCGATATGCTCTATGATTGGTGGCTTCTTCTTTTTACGGTTTATTAATCCTGCTATTGTCACTCCAAGAGCTTACATGTTACTGGATAATGCTCCGGGCAAGTATCCGCGACGAACGTTGACTTTGGTAAGGCATTCAAAAAACATGGTTAGGTGGACTTGCTAATGGCTTTTTTTCATCTTAACTAGATTGCGAAAATGTTACAAAATTTGGCCAACCGACCGTCTTATGCCAAAGAAGCTTACATGTTACCAACCAACCCCTTTGTAGAAGACAACAAGGCGAAAATCAACAAATTCTTAAACGACCTATGCGAAGTAAGCGACTTTTACGAATCTTTGGAAATGGATCAATACATGGCATTATCGAAAAAGGACATTATTCTCAACATCTCACTCAACGAAATATTCAACACATTGACATTGATTCAAAAGCATTTGGATGTGATTGCTCCCAAGGAAAAGGATCGGATTCGGGTACTCATGACGGAAATGGGGCAGGCACCTTCTCAAGTGGCGCGGAAGGATAACAAAACGATCGATTTACCTTTATTCAGTAGATGGGAAATCCCAATTCAAGGTAAAATATATCTTTTTTTTTTATTAAAAAAGGAACTAACCCTATTTGTATATATATATATGTATAGACCTGACGACGGCTTTGATGTCTGAAAACAATATAACTCAGAATGACATTCTTTATATGGAGACCAAAGCAATCTATGTCCAACTAATCCGATCATTACCTCATCTTAGTGGCGCACTGGGACTAGACTTGGACTACATTGCTGAAACCGCAGCGACAACAAAAGATCCTCAACTGGTACGAAAAGGAATCAAGGTGAAGGATATGCTAAAGGAACTGGACGATATGGGGATCATCGATCATCGGGACCGATACAAACTACTAGTAGAGGAAATCACACAAGAATTGACACATTTAGGAAACCTCAAAGAAAAAGTACTTTTGGAGCTGGCATCCTTAGAAAGCGTTTTCAAGACCATCCTGGATCACAATACTTATCTTCGTGGACAATTAGAAAGTTACAAGGCCTATTTACAAAATGTGCGGATCCAAAGTAGTGGGGCGGAGAAGCAAACCAAGAAATCGGTGGGCATTGGTGTCCAAGTTGGCGGTCATGAAAAGACTATGTCTACTACTACTACTTATGCAGGTCATACGAACAAGAAAAAGGGGTCGGGCATACAAGGTCCTTTCAAATTCTCACATAGTCAATTGGAAAAGGATGGTGTCATCTCACAGAGTACGGTACCTGAAAGCAGGTAATGCAGGTAGATTATATGCAAAACATTTAAAAAAGGCTAATCTTGTCTCTTAGGCGGCCCAATATATACTTTGCTTTTACATCTCCATTACCTGGTACTTTTATCATTGCCATGCACTTTAAAGGTCGAGAAAAGGCGATATTGGAAATGGATCTCAAGTTGGATGATTTATTGGAAAAGGTAATAATAATAAAATAAAAAAAAAGGACAACAAGAAGAAAAAACACCAGATGACTCATCGGATTTTGATTGTATCATAGCAACAAGATAATGTTGATTTACTTGATCTGGAGTATGTGGGCCTCAACGTATCCAAGACTCTCCAACTACTGAACAAGACCTTTGTGACACGGAACAAGTAAGTGATTGTGTGTGTGTGTGTGGGGGGGGGGAGGGTGATGATTCTCTCTTTTTATATATAAATCACTCCTTCTCTTAGCGGGTGATAAAGAATAGAATCCTCACAACTCTTTTTTTTTTTTTTCTTTTTTTGCCAATGAACATTGATCTTTATCATTATAGGGGCGGCATCTTCTCATAGACAACCTCAAACTGGTAAACTCCGACAGGTGCTTCTTTGTGGTGGATAGACAACATAAGCTAATACATTATCACACATATCCTATTATATATTCATAAACATAACAATAAAAAAAACCCCCGTCTTAATATCATGTCTTGATCATTGTCTTGTCTACAATGAGCGCCATTTTTTTTTCACTCTTTGTGTAACATATTCTAGGTAGCAGTTGATAAACGAGTCGAGCTGAATTTCCTAAAAAAAATTCACTTTCCTTTTTCCTCCTCCTCCTCTCTCTCTCTCTCTTTTTTTTTTTTTTTTTTTTTTTTTTTTTTTTTTTTTTTTTTTTTTTTACTGATTCGTTTTTGCAAATCATTATATGTCTCAATCACTGCCTTCCACTGGCCAACAACAAGAACAGCAAACAAAGATAGCACCACCACAACAAGTATCAACAACAACTGTAAATAATGTTTCGCCAGCTAGCAATCATACTCAAGTAGCTCCTGCCTCTCGTAAGTCTTTTTTATATATATTAATATGGGTAATATATTACTTTGATATATTCCATATTATAAGGAGTAGACAGGGTTGGGTGAAGAAAAAAAGAGCTGATTGAGAAGAACGAAGAAAGGTGTGAATCCTCAATGATGGTCTCCATCTCTTTTTCTTCACTCTCTATCAGCTTGTATTAACCTTCTCTCTCTCTCTCTCTTATTAAACATAGAACAACAAAAAGAAATGACTTCGACGAATACAACCACTGAACCACAAGACACACCTCATTCAACCAAACATGGCATCCTATCTCTCTTATTTTGCTGTGCTAGTGAAGTGACACCACCCTTAGATGAATCACGATCAAGACGGAAAAAGCAACAGTGGTATAAACGATGGATACGCACAAAGCACGTAACGACAAAAAAGACTCAGCAGGAACCACCACCATCACCACAACCACAACAACAACAACAACAACAAAAACAACAAAAACAACAGCAGCAGGAACGTACGGTAGAATTGACACCAACTGTATCACATCAAGACACCAAACCCACTCCACCATCGACTCCTGCATCGAATACAACAACAACCAGTAGTGATATGCATTCTGATTCTCCCTCAGAAAGGGTCGAGGTATGTAAAAATGAAACGACCCGGGATATATCCTCTTTTTTTTTTTTAATTTTATCTATTTGTATATATATATATATATATATATATGTATAGACTACTCCTGCTACATGGCTTCTTCCTCCAATATCTTCTGAACATGTAGGAAGAAAGTGTTTAGTATTGGATCTGGATGAAACATTGGTTCATAGTTCCTTCAAGGTAAAGATAAGTGCATATATAATGATCATCACTCATGATATGATGGTTGTTATTTATTAGATCATACCGAACCCTGATTTTATTGTCCCTGTGGAGATTGACCAACAAGTACATAATGTGTATGTCCTCAAACGACCTGGTGTAGATGAATTCATGCGCAAGATGGGCGAAATCTATGAAATCGTTGTCTTTACAGCAAGTTTATCAAAGGTAAAATCCACAAAAAAAAAGAAAACGCCATACTAACCCTTTTCTCTCTTATTAGTATGCTGATCCTGTCCTGGATATGCTTGATAAACATCAAGTGGTAAAACATCGATTATTCCGTGAATCATGCTTCAATCATAAAGGCAGTTATGTAAAAGTAAGTGTGTATGTGACAGGGATATTGCCGGAGGGGGGGGGAAAACTAACCACTCTTTTCTATTTAGGATCTCTCTCAATTGGGTCGCGATTTGGCTGCCACGATGATCCTTGACAATTCACCAACCAGTTATTTATTCCATATATCCAATGCTGTCCCTGTCTCCACCTGGTTTAATGATCCACATGATACCGAATTGACTGATCTGGTGGACTTTTTGGACGATCTGACTTTTGTAGACGATGTTACCCTTATTTTAGATAGTGCTATTGATCCCACTTCAACCATCACCAAATGATACCTATTACTACTAGCCTTTTATTATTCAACACTATTAAAAAACTTTAGGAGTTACTTATCTAATTACGTCATTAGCTGATCTATCTTTCAATTATGGTAATGACTATCGGAAATCTAAATCGCGAATTCTTGCCTTCTGTCAACTTCGTTGTTAACTCTTCACTCTTCCTAAATGTTTACTTCTTCCTCTCACTTCAATTCTGACCTCCATTAATTTGCGCCATGGCTGAACATCCTATTGGTGATTCTACTACTCATTCAAGGAATGTCAGAAGAAGAACAGAAGGTTAGTATAGAAAAAGACAAATCTATTTTGTTGAAGGTAGACTCACTAATTCTCTTATGTTGTTTTAGGATATTACCCAAGCTGTGGATCTACTTCTCATTTAAGATCTTCACATCGTCTTTGTCCTGCTAATACACGGAATCAGGAAACGCAAATATCCACAGGTAAGGAATACAAAACTATGCATAATTCTGGACTCTTCTTACTGATCCCCTCCTTTTTTTTTTTTTTTTTTTTGTTCTTTTCTAGATGACCACAGTACAGCTGATTCAATGAATAGTCGCCGTCTTTGTCCTGCTAATTTCTTACCATGAAAAGGTACCCAACAAACAAGACTGGCTTTTGGATTCTGAAGACATTGCAACCATTATCATTAAATTATACCCTGACCTCAGCCAACACCAAGATCCCTCTTTTTACGCCACCCATACTATCCTCACGACGAAAAATGCATTTGTGGATTGGATCAACATAAAAGCAACAGAATCTTTCTACGGTGAAGCCAAAACACACGAATCAATGGACGCCCTCATCGACAACGACGATCCCTTCAACTACTCTATCAACTATCCTGTGGAATTCCTTCACTCATTGTATCCGAATAGTATGCCCAACCATCTCCTCACCATCAAAGTCGGGATGTCATTGATTGTCCTCTGAAATCTCGATGTGGAGCATGGTCTTTGTAACGGAACAAAGGCGTATGTGGTCAAGCTATTACAACACTCTATTCAAGTACGATCGTTTGGCAACAACAAGGATTTCCTAAATTCGAAGAATTCACTTTAAAAGCAAATAATCCAAATACCCATTTACCCTGCATCACCGACAATTGCCTGTTTGCCCTGCCTTTGCCCTGCCTTTGCCATGACCATGCACATAAGCCAGGGACAAACTCTGGATCATATTGGTGCATACTTGAAACAAAACGCATTCACCCAAGGTCAGTTATATTTTGTAATGTCTCGTGTCGCTGATTCGGCAAACCTGTATGTGGCGGTCCCATTGTCTTCTTCCGCTTCTCCATCTGATCCTTCTGCTCATAATGTGGTTTACCTAGACGTAATACTGTAGATTGTTTTGTAGTATACTTTGTCCCTTTTACCCCATCCTTTTTTTCGTCAATAAACGACCGGGTCGCCGACTGGCGTCCCTTGTTGGGCTCTAGCTGGCGTCTTTCAATGATTGGGCTATGACGGGCATTTATATGTAATTGGGTCTTGACGTGCGTTGTTATATTTCAGGCATTGGTTTTGACATGGATAGCGGATTGGGAATTCTAATGTGGGCAAAGAAAACGAAAAGGAAGGGGAATGCTAGGCGCACGGAAAGTACGCACGGAATTTTGGAAGACCATTACTCACTCATTTGTCAATCGACGCTAATGATTAAAGTGACGATATGTATATTATGATTTATTTCCAACATACTTTACCGCAAAAACCAAGAACCAAGACCTTGTGTCAGTCAGTTCTGGCTTTCGAAGACTTTTACCTGTCCTCTCTACCCCATTTCTCCCTGTACCTCCCTCCTTGCGGAAACACTTACTCTGATTTGTAATAGTCTCTCTCTACCCATCTTCTCCCGTGCGTTCCTCTTTGCGGGGCACTCACTCTACCATAGCCAAAAAAAAAAAAGGACTCAACCGCCACTCCATCTATCCATCCATCCATTCATTCATGTATCTACTTCGATTCAAAGACAGTCTTATAGTAAAGCCACAACTTCGTTATGTTTTTTTCTTTAACACATGTATCTTTGCTAACATAAAGAGTAGACACAGAGGGAGAAGTAACAGAAGGAGTAGTGTTCATCATCCCAAAATCGCTATAGGTAATTTGGGTTCTACAAAGGCTTTTGATGTGCTTTAGGGAACATTGGACACCCCCTTCTGATTATGCCCTAAAAGTCTATTTTTTTTTTTTTTTTACCTTTGTATAAAAGTCCTATATTTTTATATATTATAGAAGCCCTATTCCAGTTTTAACACGGCTATATTATATAAAACCACTATTCTACATTAATAAGTCTTTGCCAGTCATATATAAACATCTTTTATTTATCAATAAACTATACTATTAACTATACTATAATATCTAACCAGTCCGATAAAACAAAGTCGACATTATACCACAAACCCTCCCCATCCCCGGAATGTTCCTGTTGTTGTTAGTTGATGACATGGTCCCTAACAGTGGCAGCTGCCCGATCCCAATTGATCCTTGATGCTATCTAACTTGTTGGTGGATGGTTTTGGAGACATTCTTGGTATAATAGACGAGATGGGTTGACACCTTGTTCACTGAATTGACCTTGTGAGCCTTCACCCGATAATAAAGACATCATGTTCTCGAGTTTTAAAGTGACCAATAACAGAGGCGCATCAAAGCCATTACTTCGTCTTTTCACCTTTATCATCTTCACAATCTAATCCGTTGATTTGATGAAAAGCCAATTTCAAAGTCCCGCCATGAGTTTTGCATAAGCACTGATGCGCGTTCCACAAAAAAAAAGTTAACAGTAAGTAGTTCCAACGATCATTCATTATTTTATTTTTTGATACTTTGCATGCCGCATAATATCAGTAAGATGTTGTTCCTTGGTCGAGTTTCGATGGATGACAAGGTTGTACATGTCGAGAAATGTCTTGATGGTAGATCGTTTCCTTGATTATTGTTGTAATCTACTACACAGCATCGACAAGTTTAAAACCAGCTGTAAATGGTGTTTCTATTTACCTTTTGCCAGTCCAGATGACGTGGTTCAACCAATGTTGGCAATTGAGTGATGTTGCTGGTAAATGAGATGATTAGTGTGCTATGTATGTGAGTAAAACATTGTGTTTGTCAACTTACGCATATTGGTCACCCACAGGTCGCTGAGGAGTAAGAGCTTCAAAATATCATGAGCTTCCTCTTCAGATTCGTCACCACTAAGGTGTTGGGGAGGGTGTAGATAAAGGTGAGGGTGTAGGAGTTTGTGGTCAAGATAGCCAGGAAGTCTATGAATTGCGTTATGTTTTAATTCTTGGGATTATCTAAAGTATACTAGAATTGTAAATGAATAGCGACAAAAACAAATTGTTTATACATGCCAAGTCTTTTTACTTTTTTTACCTTTTCTTTCGGCATTATTGTCAGCCTAGTTTAATCAAAGAATGAGAAGTAGAGTAAAGAAGAAGAGAAACGCGAAAAGGGACTTTTGAAACCAAATTCAAACAGCGCCTCATTTTTTCTTTTGATTAAAAAAAAAAAGGCGGGATTCAAGCTTTTCTTTTCTTCTCATCTTTCATCTCGACTAACCAGCGATCAATGATCATCACGAACAGCATCACCACTATCAACTAAAGCCATCAAAAGGGAACGAAGCGAATCGACAAGCTGGTACTACAACTGCCAAAATGTGACAAACTTCTT
>JAIWND010000040.1:0-222085 GCA_025330725.1 Chlamydoabsidia padenii | reverse complement strand
TGATTGAATTGTTTCGATATGTTACCGGAAGTGTCGTCAGTAAAAAAAATAAGAGGGACAATCTGGACCTTGTATAGTTTACCGTTGCTGTTGGGGATCGTTTTTTTCATCGGATGTTGTCCATTGATGAGTTCTTGGTGTCGTTCAGAGAGTTGAATGAATCCGGATCCATCTGGTGTTTGAGAGACGCACTGGAGTTGCTTCAAGGGTTGCTTGGATAAGATAGCACGGATGTTTGAGATTTGAGTAGAGAAGACACGAGATTGCACAATACAAAAAGAAGGACATGATTCATTGGATGAGACTACCTGGACTTCATACCCTTGAGCCATCACAGTGCCATAGAGCAGATAATATCTATCTAATAACAAGCAAATAGTTTTTCCTGTATCATGCACTTCAACCAAATCCCCCACCCAATAATCCATCCCATTGATTGTCATTACCGGTTGTTGGAAGAGATGATGTTGTCGCCATTTCGAGCCTTGTTGAAGAGAAGTAGCACCATTAGGAGTGTCATCGGGAAGAGCTGATATGTATGGCGATTTTCTGGGGTTGTCGACCAAAAGGCGTAATATAGATGAAGGAAGGTTGATGTGATATGTTTCCTTTATTGTTGTTGTTGTGATAGCTGCATCATTAGAGGTGTCGGTGGCGCGAGTGGTTGCTGGTTTTTGCAACTTGGTGATTTCCACTTCGACAGAGGAGGTCTTGAATGTCGGGACGTTGTTTTTCTTCCTGATGTTGAAGTTCAAGAGGGCATCCAGCTTTGGCAATTCGAATGGCGCAGTTCCAGCTTCACCTTTTAACTTGACCATCAATTCCACCAGATACAATACCTTTTTTAAAGTTCTCTGAGACACCGGTTCGTCGTCACCATGAATAAAGGCATGAAGGATCATCGTCTGTAAGTTTTTGAAAGGATATGTCGAGCCATCATAATCCGCCTGGAAGGTCGCAAAGTCAGCGTTAGCAGCTTCACCTGGATCACCAACGGTTCCTTCAACGGATTCGTCATCAGATTCGTCAAAGCACCTGAATCGGGTAGTAAATGGCCCCAAAATATCTTCTTCGTCGTCGTCATCGGTATCGTTGTCAATGTCGGCGCCACTGTTATGACCTTCATCCCTTTCACTATTGCTTGAGGTTCCACCCTCCATGTTGTTTCCTGAAGATTCCATAGCCTGAGTGTAATCCATAGAAGCAGATTCTTCCACCTTTTTCAAATGGCCTTTCGACTTGAGGTGACCGTTGTAAGCTTTCTTGTTATAGGACTTGTTGCAAAGTTTACAAAATTTCTCGGTTTTGATTTGTAAGAGATTTGTAACGTGTGTATTGGTCTTTTTTATCTTGTTACTTTCTCGAGTAATTAAAGAAGACCTTTTGCAATTGTTGCTATTGTTGTTGCTGTTGCTGGTCACGATGTTAGGATTAACCATGTTAAAGAACAATAAGTACAAAAAAATAAAAAGGGACAGTATTTGTTCTTATTCAGCGCCCGATCGGGGTTTTAACAAATAACTTAAAAAATTTGTCAACTCTTATTTGTTGGGCCTCTTCTTCTTTCTTAAACTTTTTTTCTTTTTCATCTGACATTAACACTTCGCACATTCCAAAGTGAGGTTACTTGTAACCTGAAGAGTTTATTGAAGATAGGGGAAGAAAAGGTTGTACAATATCTGTAGTAGTAGGCTTTAGTTTACCTATTGACAATGCTATGCGCATTGTCATTCCTCACTATCTACTACTTTTTGTAATGAATATCTCTTGGCGATGGATGGTAGCCCTTTGGTAATGAATGGATGGAAACCCCAGGTAATGGATGAATGGATGCTTCTGAAGATGGATGAGCCGGTGCTCTTCACAGACTTTCCGGCGATGGATGATGGTCGCTCCGTTGACTATGGTCGTTTCGGTGGCTGGCCCTTACCTTTGTAGCATAGATCGTAATATAGACTGTAGAAATAACTTGGTGCATATATATATATATATTTGTAATAAAAGACCATTTATTCTCCCAAATTTTAATAGCAAATGACACGTAATACGTGATTGAAAAGCAGTGATCATGAGCAATGGACAGTGGTCAGTGGATGATGATTACAGTGATTCTATTGGCTATCACGAAAGGTACTAATCCCAAAGTGGATAAAAATTGGCCAAAATTTTATTTTGCCTTGCCCTTGCCGTAAATAGCAATTTTAGAATCGGAATTATAAAAAAAATCTTTGGGTGTGATGTCTCACTTGTGATTAGCTAACGCTTTAAAATACAAATTCAATTTCCGCGGGCCACATCACTGAAAATTTATTCTTTCTTTGTGCCCCTTATTTAGGCATGGGATTTTTTTCGGGGACCCTGACAACCAAAAAAAAAAAAAAAGTTGGGGGCGATCTCAAAGAACACATTTTTATTTTTTGGAACTAGATGTGTCTTGTATATGTATTATCGTCTTGCCACGTTCTTGGTAAAGTCGTACGTTGGCGTTCTTGGATGACAGCCTCAATGTAAGCATCGACACTACCATCATTCTGAGCACGGTAAAACACAGTTGCTTGTGTTGGGTTTGACACCTCCAACAAACCGGCATATTTGTCTCTCGCCTCTTCTTCTTCTTCCTTAACTTTTTTTAATAGCTCTCTGAGTCTTCTCGCATCGGCACGCTTATCTTTGTATCTGATTTTCAACGCCAACAAATTACGCTCCTCATCCATGACAGGGGCTTCATCGTTGCCTTGGTCATCTTCTTCGGGATCTCGCCTAGGAATCTTTCTGCGTGGAATCATCAGATCAGGGATGGTGAAAGGTGATGGTTGTTGCTGTTCTAGTCTTCGGTGTGTGATTATCAGTGCCGGTGGTTCAACATCATTTGCAATACAGGATAACGAACGTCGCATAGGAGGACAAGGCAAAACGCCTTCACGAGGATAATTACCAGGATGGTAAGGATTGGGGTTGGTTGTCTACGCGTAGAAATAGTTAGCATAGTTAAAATAAATTAGGTCGATTAGATATAATTACCTGCAGGAAACTGATGAATGGTGGCGTGTGTGATCGTTTAATAAAAAATCTTCTGTTAACCAAATCCTCATGATCGAGCATATATGTTTTCACTAAATGCTTGCATAGAGTGACAGAACTGTTCAATAACGCGGGACAGCCACATACATACTGAGACATATTTTTCGAGTAGTAGCGCCCGGAAACCTGCGCAGCCTTTCCTTTAATCCATTCTTCCATGAACCGTGCTTCGAATGTTGATGTTTCTGACCGGTACACCACCATTGAGTGATATTTTACTTTCAGTTTTCTGTAATAATGTTTCAAGATTACAAATGTGACCAAGTCCAGCCTTGCGAGATTAAAATGGTACTGTACAAGTGTGTTTGTTTTAAAACCTTTTAGTGGGCTTCAATCATCATGGTCGTTTTTCCGATGGGGATCATACCGTTTACGGCTGATTTCACCCAGCGGTCGTATGCAGATTTTGTATACCAGTTTCTATACAGGTATGCCCAAATGTCCTGAAGGTTGTTAGCGTGGCAGTAGTTGTAGATTTCTTCTGTCGAACGCATCCAGATTGCTTCATTTGATGAATGGTATGTCGGACCTGATGCATGAATTTCAATTCCTTTTTTAATAACTGCCTCTAAATCACTGAAAAAACTTTTACCTTCGGTAATCATGCCATGCATGTTGTATGTAATGTTTCCCATTATTTCCAATATAACAGTTCTCTGGCTTATTGTCGCTAACAGATTTCGCCCTCTTCTCCGAGCATCGTGAACGAGAACGAAGCTAGAATCAACGAACTCATATTCATTGTGTGCATCGAATCCATTGTAAATTGGAAGAATGGTAGTTTTTGGTTTAGATAATTTAGTTTTGACAACTCTCTTCAAGTGCCAAAAACACAAACGAACGATTGATCGACCATTGGATGGCCAAACAGCTTCAATGCGCTCCTTCGTTGAAAGGGCACCATGGAGTAACTGCCACCAAATTGTCGTCTTGGGTTGCATGTTAATTTTCCAAAAGGTTTTCCATGTAGACTGTGACAGCCGCCAGTCCATTGGGATTTTCAAGCGAGGAGTAGGAGGACAAGGGAATCAGAGCCGTCGTGGGTGAAGAAAGAGACGAAGAAGTTGAGGTGAAGTACCTCAAAATTAACAGCACCCGTTTCGATATCGGAATGACATAGATTTGTTCTGGGTGTACAGGTTGTTTTGTCCATTGTTGACTCGATATCGGACGATTGTCTTGCATACAGGCTACCCAAGTGATATAAAAAGTATTCATGGAATACAGGTTTATGCTGTTTGTATAGGCGGAATATAAAAAATGGTATCCGATATACAGTAGTTAAGGGGTTTGTGGTACAAATTTATATAGGGCAGTAAAGGTCACACAGGCGGATATAAAAATAAAAAACGGATACATTATTGACAATACAATATGATATTATTACACAATCGTTTTTATTTCCAACACACCAACCATCAACTATGTCTTGTATTCTATTCTAATGTCAGGGGGAATCTAATAATCTATCACCTTGTGAGGATCGCCAGTCACTTCCAAGAGACGAGACCAATAAGTATCGATATCAAATACAAAGGGGCGATCACCATGGAATTCCGTTTCGATTTGATCTTCAGGAATATAATCAGGCAAGTAAGCCAATTCAGAGGCATCACGCTTGCCATCGGCATTATCACCCCGTTGTTCGACAACAAACTTGATTTTTGCTCGGGTCACCGGATCAATAAAGGGAGATATCAACTTGAAAGAAGTCAAGAAGAACCAAGGAGCTAAATAGAAAGAGTTAGAAGGAGAGAGAGTGAGTTTGTATTTTTGTTTCTACTTACATTTGACAATCAGAGCATAACCTGTAATATATATAATAAAAAGGAGTGAGTATCATTCATTTCATATGAAGAGAGTCTTCTTACCTAGTCGCTCAGGATAATGGTTACTCAAAATTTCCAGGAATTTCTTTGAAGTAGCCAGACTAGGATGATGGGAAGCCATGGCACCTTTAAAGTCAATAATGATATCAATCGTTTCCACGCCAGGCGGCATCAACCGAATGCCTCGTTCCAAACAAAACACAATATGCTTGATTTGTCGTTCACCATCTTTCGAGTTTTGATGGCGAGGTCGCATAATCCAAAGAGGTCGTCCGGCTTTATCAAATCCATTATAGTACATTTTGCCAGTGTCTGCTTCAGGCCGGATATAATCAGGATCCAATAGATCAGGTTTAAAGTCACGGCGCCAATGAATCGTGTTCTCCAACATGGTTTTCGCTGCCTGTCATTTTACCTTATTAAGACATACGGTTTCATTGTTTTTTCTTCTTCGTATACTTTTACCTCGTAGTCCCATTTCCTTGCCCGCATGTAACGATGAAGGGTCGCATCGGTTAAAAAGCCTTTTTCATTCGAGTAATAGTCGTCGGATTCTGGCAACATGATGGTCTTGATATGGTCTCGTAATTGGCCGAGTTTTTGTACCTGCGAGTCGTCCATGGTCGGAGCAGGCACTGGTTGGTAATCATTCTGGACAATGAGGATGGGATCATGCACAGGTTCTTTTTCACTGGTAGGTGCTTCAGTAGAAGGTTTTTGTTTGCTTGACCTAAAGAAATCCATTATAGTAAAAAGTAGGAAGATTACGAAGTAAAAGAATGTAAAAAGACTGGGTTTGAATCGATTCACTTTATTTTTTTCATCCCCCTTTTAATTGTTCAGCCAATCAGGATATACCGGTAAAACGAAGTTCCCGAGTCTTTTTTTCTTTTCTTATTCAAGAATGATTATCGAGAATAGGCAGATAAAAATAGATAGAGAAAAAGTGAGGATGATATTATGGCACGAGATCCTCAAATCGCCACAAAAAATCTTTAGTCACGAATTGGATCAGCGACTTTTTTTTTTTTTTTTTTTTTTTTTTTTTCTCGTTTCTTTCTCCTTCCACAGTTCTTTTTTATTACTTCAACCTTCACCATTCAACAATGTCTTCCATCACCAACTCTCAATCTCTTCATATCAGGAATCTGAAAGCATGAATTCCTCCCATCCAAATTGAAGGTAATACCCTACTACAGCTTCTTCTATTACCTCGTTTCCTTAGGTGCCTCTCGCTTCTCCTGCCTCCTCTACTTCTTCTGCATTAGTCTCTGACTTTTCCTCTGTCCCTGATGTCAACACCAGTATTACAAATGACACCATGACATTGGACTTTAATGACAAGGTAGGTATCCTAGAAAGGAAAACACTATCAAATCCACCCATAATGCGAACAAAAGGGTACTTAATGATGTCTTGGTGGGCGAACTATGTGACAAGGTCAAAACATCCATCATTATAGGCGATGATGTTGGTACTAGAAGTTTATCCTCGAATGAACAGTCTTAGTTAATAATATATAGTATGTAGTTTATAGAATAGAATGTTTTTATTATTTTCTTTATCAATAAATACGTATTATCCCTAGGTTTATCTATCAAATTATGTGTGTAGCCTACTACAAAAACTTGACACTTTGAGGCCTGGGCCGACTGTATCGATTTAACGCCGTTCTATAAAAAATCATACGAATAGGGGAGTTCAAGATGACAGACTTTATTTTCATAAAATTCGAGAAGCAATTTCTGAAAAAAAAAAAAAACAGGATTTTTTTTTTTAAACGAGACATTTGACGAACTTTTTGCGGTTCCTCAAAAACTATGGCGAACTTTTGAGACTCATTGAGATTAGAAGACGTTGAATTTGAGATTTATTCCATCATTTTTTAGTCTTCGACCTCCGCTTCGCTATGGTAAGTCGTCGCCCTCTCGGGAGCGGATACGTGGTTTGATGTGGTCTAACGTTTATGTGGTTTATTAGGCTCCAGGTTTTATCCCCTACTCCCCTTGGCCTTTGGCCAAATGGTCGGCACCCTACAAGTGCGGTCAACATCGACGTTCCAAAAAAAAAAAGTTTTAAAAGACTGGGATTAAACCGGGGTTTAAAAGACGTTGAGTTTGTAAGAGAAGAGATGCATTAACAAACAAATACAGTATAAAAGTCATAACACAAATTTATAATTATCTAAACTAGGTGATGGTATGAATGGCCATGATTCGATGCAATTCCTACGTAAAAAAAAAAGGTCCAGTCAGTCAGTCCATCCAATCCCACCCCTTTTTGTTCAACCTACAGATTCAAGTTCATCAAAATTAGATGACACATCTAAGGAGAATCCAGCTCCTGTAGTAGATTCCAACGCTTTAGTACCGAATTCAACAAGAGCCTTTAGATCCGAATCAGCCACACCTTCCGACACATGGCTGGTGGTGGTAAACGTACCCAACGTGCGCTGGGTGACGATGTTCCACCCCTCTTCCCTTCGTGTCATCAATATACAATGAGTATGGTAAGGACCCAGAGGTTTGCTTCGTAACATCCCATGAGGCAAGTAGATATCCACGCCCTGATTGACATTACGCATGACGGATAATTTAGGTTGATGAGGGTTCAGATGGAGTCTTTTCGGCGTCTCATTGTTGTTTCGATGAGCCCGTTCCAGTCTTCGTAGTATTATTTCTGTACTAGTGTCAAGTTGCATGATGGGGACAGGTGTTAACAGTGGTGAAGGGTGGGTGAATTGGGTTTGGTGTAATGAGCGTAGCACGAATTGTTGATGCTTGCTATTGTTGGATATAATGTCTATCAACTTGCTATGTGGATAGATTTGTCTTTCTAAGTGATAGATAAGAAAGGGAGAAAGTGTTCATTAGTCATTGTAGGAGGGATATATGGATCTTACCTTGATGGTTGACATTGAGTGTCAGGCAGTATCCGTGGCCAGGTTGGTGTAAAAGATGGAATTTGTCGAGAGCAATATCAGTCAAATCAGCCACGGTGGCAAGGGACGGGACAGCTATCAATTTGTCAATTTGGCTGTGACTGATTGTATTGGGAAGCATTGATTTCTTTCGCAGGACAGAGAAGCGTGTGGCCGAGTTGGCGTGTTTCAAAAAGGTCGTGTCGGTATCTTGATGATACAGTGATACTTTGACATATAAATTGCCATCCCGTTCGTCCGTCCTCTTGATCCGTTTGTGGAGGTAGAATCGAACGCTATTGTTCTTTTCGGTATCGGCTGGGTTGTATTCCATTCGAGACCTGTTGAAAGGCATCGGTGTTGTCAAATGTGTTGTCAAAGATCGATACATCAGCAATGGTTTATCTTGTGGTAAGAGGATCCATTCATCTAAACAGAGGGAAGGGATTGAGCCAAAAATTCATGCATGTAAACCCATCCGGTTTACTTACCGTCATTCACAGAGTTGATTGACAAGTAGTATTCTACGCCCATGGATTGTTGATGACCAGTTGTTGTCCTATAGACTTGTCGATCGCCACATGTTTTACCTTCGATCTGTGTGATATGGAACCGATCCAGTGCTTGTCCAAGTAGATCATCCGCATTTGTATCATCATTTACCAATACCGAGTGATAAGTTGCATTAACGTTGATATTTCCTGCATAAACACGTAGCACAATAGTCGAAGCATCCCGAGTCATTGACGAATGTGGTTTGTCAGGTGGTATGATCGAGAATGGGCCCGATTGAGGTAATGTCACTACTGATCCATGTTGCTTTTTATCATATCGTTTCGCTCGTGAGAAGATACGCAACAAGGACGCCGGTTTCTTGATCGCCTTGCTGTTTGTCAAAGGAGTTGTATGATGTATTGCGATTGTAGTGTCATTCCATGTTGGTAAATGTCCTGTGATGCTGGCTATAGGTATATCATCATTGCCCGTCATAGTTGGTCCGCCTGATCCAATGCTGTCCCTAGTCAAATCCACCACAGAAAGATAAGGATCCAGTGTCTGGTCCACCATGGTGTCTTGCCATTCTTCATAAACATCTTCCACTTCCTCGTTACCGTCACCTAGCAGAATGATGTGTGACTGATACAAGATATCCTTTGCCATGGTTACATTACGATGTTTCTTGAGTGTATTTGGTATTGTCATCGAGTTGTCGAGTAGGCTGGTAGTAATCTAAACCCAGAACAAACAAAAAAAACAGAAGGTGAGATCGAGTATTCGTTTGCCTCACATACATACAACCAACCTTGACGTTCTTGTTCTTGTTCAAACGCGCCAAACGCTCAAAAGTTGTCTACCATGAAAATAAAAAGATTAGTTTTTAATTAATTAATTAATAAAGAAAGAAAATCAAAAACTTGCTTCAATAGTTTCAGCCGGGATGTAACCCACTTTATTAGATTTCAAGACCTTGACCAACCACCAATAAGAGTTTGTATCATCCAATAAAACCAAAGCATCTCCTTTGGCGACCGAGGCCTGACCTTCCACCGTGGCTTCAAATGTATGCAGTGTATAGACCAAATTAAAATCAATGTGTTCAGGAATGCTTGGGGAAGAAGTAACCGTCGATCCATCGTCTTGTTCAGTCAAGAAACCAAGCGCACCATCCGTTTGTTCGATTTCATGTAGTAGAGTCACCTTGGCTTGTTGGTTGCCTTGTTTGTGGATTGTGTGGGTGGCAAAAGGAGGTACTCCGTGGTGCTGATTCAATTGGGAGTTCACAACAAGAGGATTGGGCATGAGTAGAAGAATGGATCAAAGGATCGTATCTGCTATTAAGGGTATAAAGGTAAGAGAGAGAGGGGGGATCTATAAAGTAATGTAAATGGGTATATGATTAAAGGTGATTAAAAAGAAGAGGAAGAAGGAAAGAAGATATATAAAGGGGAAAGGGGTAAAAAGTATAAAAAAGTGCCCCCACTGGATTCTTGTGTAGCCTACATTTGAAAGACCGCATAAGCACAGTTTAGCTGGGCAGCATATTATCAACTTGTTTTATTTTATTTTATTCATGATTTATACGTACAAAGGCTAGAATCTAAAGTTGGAAAAGATGGCTTGAATATAAGGTGTCAATCGAGGTCGCTGTTGGCCGATCAAGATCAGTTCACGCTCGTAAGGCATAAAGTAGACATGACTTTTCGGATCTCTAGATAACTGGTGTAATAGATGAGCTGCCACCAGTGATACGCCTTGTACCGGCGACGTGTCCAAGGTTGGTGATGATGATGATAATAATACATTTGGTGAGGAAGATGTTGATGATGATACTTTAGTATTCAATGATAGGGATGCAAATGTGGGAACAACCACTTCTGGGGAATCATGCTGTTTCAAGTGTTGAGGATGTTCTTCGTCACCAAAATGAGTTGCAAGATGTGTTGCAAAATCCACCTTGTCATTGAATGGTTCCGTCTTTTCACAATCAGTCCACATACACACGTCGTCGCTTGATTCAATATGATCATGTAGAATATGTCGCTGCAGTAAGATTTCGTCTTGGAAGGTTTGTTGACAGTCTGTCCATTGACACAATATATCAGATCCTACATGGGAGCAAGAAACAAAAAAGAATGATCAGTCATTATCACCTGATAAGAGAGAGGGTATTTATTACTTGCCATCTTGTAAAATGGATATTTTGATTTGAATACCCCGGACATAAGTGCCTTCCAATACAGGGCCAAAGATGTGTTGATGTTCAGGCTGTTGTCCATCCGATGGTGTTGATGATGTTCTGGGAAAGGCAATTTTAAGCACAGTGTAAAAGTCCTTGATTTTCAATGCCCGTTCGTGCCCAAATCGAATTTCGTAGAGTAGGTACATATCATCCAAAGAAAGTACCGAGCTAGAATCAGCCAATTCAAACTTATCCTTGAGCCTACCCATAAGACAGACAGTTAAGAATAAGCGTCGTTAATCTACATTTTTATTTTTTTGTCATCTTACCATCCTAAACATCGGTAAGGTTCGTCCAGTTCTTGATAACTTGTCAGATTCGGCACACAAGGAAGAGCACCATGGTCAGTACTACACACTGGACTTGTTGCATGAGATCTATTTTCCCCTACAGTGACATTCTGTTGTTGTTGTCGATCCGATAGTGTCACATCTTCTTCCACGACAATCTGAGGCTTAAAATATTTCGATTTCGCCACCAAAAGAGACACTAAAATACCGATATCAGCCCCCGAGTGAGCGGTCAAGAGTTGTAGTCTAAAAGAGTTGGATATCCTAGTATATTGATACAAGTATTCCAATGCTGCACCAATCACTTCTTCATCATTCACCACCAATAGTTGCAGAATACGGCCAGCGGATTGAGCAGAACCAGGAATCAAGGCGGTCTGATTGTTCTTGTTGAGTGAGAGTAAAGTCAAGACACGCATAGAGCCTAGAAGGACATGTCGTTCGTTGGTGTACACCAAGCTTGCCAAACACAAGATATAATTGTCACTAGGTCCAATATCGATAAACCGAGCAATGTTTTCCAGTACATCGATACAATGTGTGTAGTGAGAAGACGACAGTACGAGACTCTTGACCATCATTTGTTTCAATTGAGTACTTGCCGCCAATAGTCTTGCATTTTCAGGGATAAAGGAGAAGTTGCGGAGGATATGAAGGATTTGTAAGGTGTGTTCCATCATGCATTCAGCTTTTTCGCTTTGTTGTAATGATACTTTGGTGATTTCGAGTAAGAGTTCCAGTAAGAGTGGGTTTCGATCCAATCGTAGTTCTTCAGGGCATTCGAATGAGATGGTGACCATGATTTTTAATGCCCATTCAACTTGAGTGTGCGATCCATTTTGTAATGCTGCAAGTATTTGATCTTTGGTATTACTGTCAAATGAGGTATGGACTAGGTAGAATAAATAAAGTAATTAGACTAGTCATTCACTATAGAGAGAGAGAGAGAGATCACCTTTTTCTTACCTGGAGAATCTTCTGTCGTGGTGTGTGCATGATAAGATGGTGGGTTTTGATGATGATATTCGGAAATAGAGCATTGATGATGAGGTTGATCAATAATATCTCGATCAGTAGGTGGTACAAACTGAGATGCCAATTCGACAAATATATCAGGTGTAAAAGGTTGATCATGTATAAAAGTGCAATGTTGTTCATGAGGTGATGGATACAGAGTCACATTTGGTTGTGGCTGAATAGGTCGTTGTTGTTGCAAAGTATGATAGTGGATATGATGGTGATGATGATGATTTACAGAGGGAGGAGGGTCGTTGCTATGTTGTCGCTGTCGTACACGTGTCTTGCTATATGATTTCCCTGCCAAAGTGGAAGCTTTATGTGCATCCTACAAAATATACATATGGTTAAATACAGGATACAGTTTCCTTTTTGATACTTACAGGTCCTAGTAGTTCAGTTGGTGGAATCCATTCTTTGCCCCAAAGTGCTTCTTCTTCCCAACCAATCTATAAAAGAAGGATACAAAAACATAAAGTGAGTTTCCACATGATGCCGAATTATGAGTACACCTACCAGATTCCTTATATATAAACCTTTTAAAATGTAGGCACTATTTGTGCATGTGGGAGGGAATTCAAAAGAGTCGCCTATTTGTTTCCAAGTACGATTCTTTGTCACCTAGAAGAGTAAGGTTTAGATAAAATGTTACAGCATGTTTTCACCAGTTGTTCTTACCTGGTCGAATCCACCCGATTTGGTTACAGCTTGGAATAGTTTGTATAAATCTATTTTCTTTCCGCCAAGGACAGGTTCCGTTTGTAAGGTGGTCCTAACAAAACGAAAAAAAAAAAAAAAAAAAAAAAAAAAAAAAAAAAAAAAAGTTAATGAGTTGTGTTGGTTGTCATTCTATCCTTTTTACCCTTTTGATACATGGAATCGCTGCAAATCTTGTATAAAATTAATATACTCTGGTGTTCTTTCAATGTCATCCAAAGCAACTTTTGACATGACTGATGCTGCACCAGTATCAAGGGAGGAAAAAAAAAGTATTAGTGAAAGAAAAAAAAAGAAAAAAAAGGTGGGTACATTAATCGAAACTCGAGTCGCAGTGCGGACTTTTAATCGAATACACATGGTTTTGATACATTGAATCATACGAGGGTTTTTTGTTCAATTGAACCCTCCTCTTCCCCACATAACAAGCATCATCGTAAAGTGATCGTGATACGTCGTTATCATCATATTGGTGTGATGATAAAAAGGGAGAAATGATGTCATAGCAAAAGAAGATAATTCAAGAGCAGTAAAAATGGAAAGGGGCTGGAAGAAAGCGGGGGTTGAAACATATGGAAGATAAGGGTGTGTGGGGCAAGTGGACTTGGATTTCATTCTTTCCCTCTTTCTTCCCATATCAAAATCTCTCTCTCTTAATCTTTTGATGTCTTTTGCAGGGAGAAATGCGAAAATAGGGAATAGCGATGATAGTGCCGTCCTTGATAACGATAGTGACAGGGGGTTTACCTTGCAACAAAGTTTCCATGACCAAATCAGCACATACGACAATGACAATAAACTGGTTGCCACTGAAACCAAGCGTCCTCTCCCAAGTATTCCAGTGGCTATGCGACATCCTCATGTGGTTTCATCCGTTAAACAATATCGCATCGAAGAACAACAGCATCAGCTTAAACAACCTTTTGTCTCTGAAGCGTTTATACCAATGATGCCCAATGTGACGAAACCTCCCAGGAAACGACGACGGCCTCCCTTCTCCTATTCTTCGTTGATTGCTCAGGCTATCTTGGAAGCTGAAAATGAACGTTTGACCTTGCGTGAAATATATCAATGGATTGTTTTGAAATATCCTTCCTTGTATGGTGCAAATGATATTGGCTGGCAGGTAATGAAATGAAATGAAAATGGTAAAAAAAAAATGCTTGGGCCCTACGGGATTTATGTACACGTGTGTTACGAAGGACAAGAGATTAAATAACAATGCCGATACTAATCATGATATTAACTTATATATATATATATATATATATTTATATAGAATACGATACGACATAATCTCTCTTTAAACAGGTGCTTCAAAAAGATACCAAAGAAAGATTCGGAAACATCAACAAAAGGCAAAGGTGGATACTGGACGATTGACCCAAATCACATGATGAAATTTAAAAATGGCGCTTTTGCTCGGGGAAGCTCATCAACATTACGAAGGAAATCAACAAATAATAACAACAGCAGCAGTAGCAATACGACTGATCGAGATAATACCAAAGGAACCAGTTTTATCATGGAACAACAACAACAGGAACAGGAACTCGTTCATTCACGACCATCTGTTTATCTCACTCAGGAACAACCATTACCATCACCATCGACTTCATCAGCCCCATCGACACGATCTCCCTCTCCATCATTTTACAACACACCACTCGTCTCATCTAAACACTTGCAACCACATAACAACAACAAAGACGGTCATTCTCTTTTATCATCTACTCAACCCACCAGCAATACATCTTCTACACCATCAACCTCTACCTGTACAGTCATGGACATACACAATCTATTAAACTAAATTACACATCACCCCGTCTTTATATAGATATAATTCTCCCTCTCCCTTCCCCTTCCCCTATAATTATTGTATCACATACCCGTTTTTAACCAACAAACAAAAAAAAGCCATAGCATGCATATCATTCAACTAATAAATCATTATCATTGTTTACAAATATCTACATAGTCTTTTTTTTTTTTTTCTTTCTGAAACCGGGATCAGCAAGGAGTGACATGCGTTGTGGCAACGTTAAACCAATGACCCAAGCAAACTATTTTGTTATTTACATCTTATTTTCCCCTCTACCAGTTTATAAAATAAATAAATGGTTTTGTGTGTGGTCACAATAAATGCATAATCGAGACTATTTCATTCTTTTGGAAATCGTGTTGTGTTTTCAGTCGCCGATTCAAAAGCTTGATCAACCGCATCTTGATATCTTAAAACTGGTCTAACAATGGTATGATAAACTCCACCAAACATTGATAAGATTCATAACACCATGACCTCTCGACGCACAGCTTTACATATCCCGATAAGATTAGGTGGACACATCAACCATAACACAACGACTTTTTGACCCTACAGCTTTACACACCTCGACATTCCGTCTCGATAGGTTCTGGAAATGGTAAAAGCCTCAATTATCACAATCATCTACAAGTCAAGTCAAATCCTACCCTTGATAGTAAGTAGCTCAATAACCAACAAGATAAATGACTACAAATGTGGTGGTGGTGGTGGTGGTGGTGGTGGTGGTGGTGGTGAACATGACGACTCGAACAGGTAACTCTTTTCTTCAATACCTCCGGGTAGTCAACAACATGATCAACTAGATATCTTTTGTTAAATAGACCCTGGTGATAAAAACACACATACTCTTTCTCTGTCTGTCTGTCTTTAACATTGGTTGGATTGAACGATGAACAAAGTGACGGCCCCTCCTTCCACAAACACATACTTGGTTTAGTCTCTGTTTTCACCGCACAAACTTGTCCATATTACCATAGTGCAGGTGTAGTATATAAATGGATGTTATTTTAGACTGTATGAAATAAAATAAAAAACTTGACACTTTATATCTAGATGCTATTAACCCTACCTTGTGTACTCCCTAACTCACCCTCCTCACGATTTTAAAATCCCGATAGCACTAAAAACCCTGAAGGAAAAAAAAAATGTTTTGCTGTCTCTTTTGGTTTTTTTTATTTATTTATCCAGTGACAACATGGTAGTGGAAACAAAAGATCAACTTGAAGACCAGCTGGCCAAAACTACTATTGAAGATCCTCCTGTCAATGATGAAGGATCTGACGACGATGAACAAGTGGATGCTACTAATGATGCTGGTGGTGAAAATGGTGAAGCCAAGAAGAAGAAGAAAAAGAAAAACAAGAAGAAAAAGAAGGGTCCCAAAACACAAACAGAGCCTCCTACTGTGCCAGTGTCTAAAATCTTCACCAGTAAAGTCTATCCTGTAGGTGAATGTCATAGTTACCGTGACGAGTAAGTAGTCTCAACACTAATGACCAGCCATCATACGTACTAACTATTTCATTTATTTTATTTTTAGCAACTTGTGGAGAACTACCAGTGAAGAAAAGCGGGCCGAAGAACGGGACCATGAAAATGACTATAATGATCTTCGCCGTGCTGCTGAAGTACATCGCCAGGTAATAAACAACAGTAAAAGAAAGGAAAAGAAAACTGTACTAACGCTTTTGGAATATATAGGTACGACAATACGTTCAAAAAATACTCAAACCTGGTATGACTTTAACGGAAATTGCAGAACTTATCGAGAACGGAACTCGTGCGTTGGTAGAGGAAAATGGAATGGAAGCAGGTATTGGCTTCCCTACTGGTCTATCATTGAATCATTGTGCTGCTCATTTTACTCCTAACGCTGGTGACAAGACGGTGCTGACCTATGACGATGTGATGAAGGTTGATTTTGGTGTCCATGTCAATGGCCGTATTGTCGATAGTGCTTTCACTCATGCATTCAACCCCAAGTATGACAAATTATTGGAGGCGGCCAAGGAAGCTACTTATGCTGGTATCAATGCTGCTGGTATCGACGTGCGCTTGTGCGACATTGGTGCAGCTGTAAACGAAGTATACGACTCGTATGAAATTGAATTGGATGGCAAGACGTATGACATAAAACCTATCCGAAACTTAAATGGACATACTATCGAACCTTATCGTATTCATGCTGGCAAATCTATTCCTATTGTCAGGGATACGGGGGATGAAACAAAGTTGGAAGAAGGTGAACAACTTGCCATTGAAACTTTCTGCTCGGTAAGTTGGATAGATTAGATATCATTAATGTATGTACTCACTTATTTCTATAGACTGGCCGTGGTTATGTTTTTGAAGATGGTGAATGCTCTCACTATGCTAAAACCGCTGATTCAGGTTTTGTGGCGTTAAGGCAAGTCATTTGATATATTACTGATCGTCATGGAAGGGGGGAGGACTTTAACTCACTTTTGTATTATATATACAGGTTGCCAAAGGCCAAGTCTTTGTTAAAAACTATCAATCAACAATTCGGTACATTGCCCTTTTGTCGCCGTTATTTGGATCGTATCGGTGAAACAAAATACTTGATGGCTTTGAAGAACTTGACAGATGCTGGTCTTGTTACTGCATATCCTCCTCTATGTGACACCAAGGGTAGCTATACTGCTCAACTTGAACATACCATCTTGCTACGACCTACATGCAAAGAAGTAAGTAATAAAAAAAGAGGATATGACTGTCACTAATATTTTTTTTATTAGATTGTGTCCAAGGGTGATGATTATTAGGTGGGTTAGTAGTTTATACATGATGTTTTGATGTTAGGATACGTTTTTTTTAAAATAAATAAATAAATAAAATTGACTGATTTGATCTCTTGACCTTTTACATGAATGACTTACATTACAGTATACCGTAGGAAGGGGGGTAATGATTGATCAGTACTTGACAACTTCAATGGCCGTAAAGGCGGGTTTTGAAACTGTGTAGGACAAGTGTCGTAGGCCGCCGTCGTCGACATTTAAGCAAGAAGGCGCGTTTCAATCTTTTTCCTTCTTCTTCTCTCATTACTCTCCAAAATTAAAAAAAAAAAAGTGCTGCTGTATAATGTTTGCAAATTCCCAACAACAGCCTCCACAGCAAACGCAAGCTCCATTCAATGGTAAGTGTCGTCGGTCGTTTTGCATAAAGGATATATAAACCTTCATGAAGGTTAAAAAAGGGCCTTCCTTGTCTGTTAATCTGTATTCATTAACTCTTCTATACATTCTTTTATAGGTTCTGGGGCACCCAATTTTGTATTTGGAACGCCAGCTCCAGTAATTTTCCAGCAAACAACTTCGCCTTCTCAAACATGGACAGCTTCGCCACATGCCCAACCGGAACCTGGTTTTTATGATGGTAAGTAGTCCTTTTTTTAAGCTGAAACAACAAATTATTTTACTCACTCACTCACTATTTTTTTTTTTTTTAGTCCAACCTGCTCTCTACTCTGATTTTCCTCGTTGCTCTCGTAAGTATCGACATTCCCTCAACCTTATCCTTATACTAAAGATGTCTTCTTTGAACCACCTGAACTCCGACACATTAAATTTCTTATTAAATCTAGCTGAACATCAGGCTCCTCGTCACGCTTTTACTGGTGGTAAAGTCCCTTTTGGTCGATCCTTCCATGGTATCGGTACTGCATTTGCTCATTTTGCTCCCGTACCAACCGTAGATCTGCACACTGGCGACACTAACCACTATGTCAGTATCACTACTATGCCTCAATTCTATGATCTATCATTTGAAGAATTGCGACTACAAGACTACTGCCAAAATCACACCACCCGGGAAGCCCCATTTACTAGGTTTGGGCCAATATCGGAACGATCCTTCTCACCTTTCGGGTCTCAACAACCACCGACAATTTGTAATGGGTTATACAATGTCCAGAATACGGTATCATTTGGTGAGAAAAGAAAAAGTGTTTGTGGATAGTTGTATCATTGACTGACTATATCACTTTTTTTCTTCTTATCAGCAACGGGCGGACCTCTGCAGATAATTCAATCTCCTCAGGTACAGCCAAGTTCTTTACACGGCAAATCTCAAGCAATTGGTCAGCAGGGTACGACAGGATTCGCTGGAAAGGATTCAGTCGGGAACCCATTCACTTTGGGTAGTCAGCAAAATCAGGCACGGCAAACACTATTCAACTTTCGATCAACACACTCGACAAATACAAATTCTCCAACTAGTTCCACCACCAACTCGCATGACACTACTGAACCTCGCGGATTCTCCTTCGACACTCTCAACAGTGGGGATAATAATCGTCATTCGGATGATTTTCGTACGTTAAACTCGTTTAACTCGTTGACTCTTGATTCTTCAAACACGAACGGTGATCGATCGGACTCGTGTCAACATACAGAAACATCAGATGCTGTCATGGCCTTCCATGCTGGCTACACCAAGGCTACCTCTGGTAGTGACTTGACTAAACTCGCGAACCCTCAACCAACAACCACCCTCGAAAAGGAAGCACAAGATCATGCCAGTCCGATTACTATTGGAGTGGCCAAGAAGGAAGGCTATTACTGCATCCCTTCATTGGATGTGTTGAAACTCATGTCTCCTGCTGAACTTAAAAATGTGAATAAATTTATGGTGGGACGTTTTAGCTATGGCAAGGTGGAATTCAATCAACCGGTTGATCTCTCTGGTGTGAATCTTGACAGTATCATGGCAAATCTGGTTTGTTTTGGTCATAAACATGTGGCGATGTATCCTGATATCAATACTAAACCTCCTCCTGGATCAGGGCTCAACGTACCTGCAACAGTGACATTATATGGGTGCTACACTATGGACAAGACAACGGATCGACCAGTCATGGATCCCTCACATTCTCGATATGCTCCTTTTTTGAAAAAATTGAAAAGTCGACCTGGAACAACTTTTGTGGGTCATGATGTTTCCAATGGGGCCTGGACATTTACGGTGGACTCTTTTTAGTTTGTTAGTTATCCTTTCCCCACCTCTTTTATCTTAAATAATAAAAAACCTCTTGTTATGCTATTTGAAACTATGATACAACTTTTTTTTAAATGTCTCATTGGTTTGTAAAACAAGTGTATTTGCCGGGATTGGATGATCCATTGTGCATCAAATGCCATTATGTATACTGTTTTATCTCTGCTGACCGCTCGGGATGATGTTACAAATACACTGTATCTGGTGGATCTCCCGCGCGGGCGGCATTTGAAAATATTCCGTTCAGCGGTTTTCCACTAAAGTGGAAGAAAGAAAAAAAAAAGCTTCTTGTCCTTTCTTCTTTCTTTCTATAATCATGTCTTCCTTCAAGTAAGTAAAAAATAGACCTACACTAAAAATTGCTTCAACATGTTTAACTTTTCAATTTTTAATAACAATAGTGTGCAGTCTCATTTAACAGGAAAACGATTAAACACTGACCCACCATCGATTCTAGCTAACAGTTGGAAGAAACAACGCGTTTACGATAACTCTTCAAGGTAGGCCACAGACCAATAAAACAACTAATATTGCACCCATGATGACTTGATATTGATTAGCGGTTGCTTTTCAGTAGTGATAACTTGACCTCAAATACCCAACAAACACCGAACAATGTCATTGTAAGTAAGGGATCAGCCAGGATGGTCGATCATTGATGAACTCTGCTTATATAGGCAAACAATGTGAATCCATTGGCTATGAAGAATCAAGCGAACAAGGTAAATATAAAAGGTCATGGAAGTAGGTGACACTAATCTCGTTTTATTTGGTTTAGCTTCTAATGACATTTGTACAAAATCAAACCACAATACATACAACAGATGGTGTACCTCATGCACAACTCAAACTGAACCTGTATTCAACTCAACTTGTCGACTATATTATGGATTCGCCAGCTTACGATTACAATGAACGACAAGTATGGAGTCTAGCCTCTTTACTCCTTGGACAAACCACCCCACCACCACAACGTCGACTGAAAAATTGGATACGCAGCACTGTCATTGAAGAGTTAGAAAAGGACGGATGTTGCGAATTGGATGTAGCGGACGACGACTGGCACCAGGCATTCCATTATCTTGCATCGGGTCAAGTCCTCCAGGCATGCGATCTCGCCAAACAACTCGGTGATGATGCTCTGATGATGATGATTGTCGTACACCTTCAACAAGACGGCGATGTGTCAAAAGCGGCTGAACAACAAGTCTTATATTGGCAAGAACAGGGCCTGTTCGATCGGTTACCTCTTTATCAACGGAAAATGTGGTGCGTAATGTTGGGACGACTAGGGTATGTGGATTTGATCAAGACGACCGTGACACAAGGGTTGGCATGGCCACAGGTATTGCTTTTGTATGCGCTTTATGGTGGCCAAAATGATGATATTGCGTCTGGGCTGGCGGCACTTGATTCTCTCACCACAGGAGATATCACGGGGATTCATCAATTACAAGCTCGGGAAGCGACGGCTGTTATTCCGCCATATTGTCTATGGTATCCTTTTTTACAATGGTGGACGGGTGGGTCTCATAAAAGCAAGTGGGCATTACAATTGCCTTTACGCTGTCGTTGGTTGTTATTACTACATGTGCCTGAATGCTTTGATAATGAAGTGGGGGTACTGGAATCTTGGAGGCATCAATGGTGTGATGAACTTTATCATAGTGGGTTGGAATACATGGCGATCTTGGCAGGTTTATATATACCAAAGTAAGAAATTAAAAATACAAAAAGCGCAATACTTAGCCTTCTTATATTATTATTACTTGTTTGCCTGTTTTATAGACCCGGGCCGAAGATTAAACAATTACTATCTTTGCGACAATGGGAAAAGGATCATTATATTGCTCGGCAATTACAAATACCCCTTGAATGGATCACGGATGGAAAGGTATTATGCGGCTTGATCGGAATATATATATTCTGGTTAGCTCACACACACTCTTGATTATAGGCCCTTTATGCACTGAATCGTCACCTTTATGACAAGGAGGTGGAAATCTATCTAGAAGCCAATAACATCGACAAAGCCCGACATGCTATTCTCAACCACATGATTCCGGCAATATACTTGGATGGTAATCAAGTGTTATTACCACGACATGTTTTACTGACCTTTTTTCTTTTTTTAATTTTAGAAAGTCAAGTCGATACGATAACCTACTATATTAAAAAACTAGCAGAGCTATACCCGAACGATATAAACTTGCAGCAAACTACCAACATTTTAAACAGCATCCATGTCATCCTACATACGTATCCAGGTATCATCACCCAAACACCGCCTGCGCAAAGGATGACCCTAGTAAACGATCTCAAGCTGGCTCTGCAAAACACAAAGGCTCTACAAGAATTAAATATCTTTGAAGGCTCTTCTTTTTGCACCAAAGTCAATCGGGAACTGAATTATATAAATGTAATTACATAAGATGATGTTATTGGCATGAATACTGATAACTGTTTTTTATTCTCAATTGTAGAACCAAGTATTAAATCTCAATTCTAGTAATTAGAATGCGCTAACACTTGTCTCCAATGCAATACCATCTAGTATAGAAGAATAATACTCCCCTCTCCCTCCATCTACCACAAAGATTATTTAATAAAAGTATCAGTAGTCTTGATTTACTTCTTATCATTTATGCTGGATTTGAAATGGGTTTCCTTTAATAAAATCTTTCTCGCTGACTGACCACGGGAAAAGGGTGTGATCATCCCTGCGATAATGTTGCGCCCCATATACTGGATTTTTCTTTTGGCTTGGCCTTTGACAAATAAATTGCGCCTTTTGACTTTGCACCATGTGAAATCTGATTTGCAGCCATCGATATCTGAATTGGCACAAGGTCACTTTGGGTTTGCATCGTTAGACAACCATATAAAGCGGCGTTGTGTCAACGACAGTGTATACCAAATTGAATTCTCTTTGCTTCTCTTAGCACTTTCCAAAAAGTCTTTTTAAATAGCCTATTTCGGATCAAACTTGAAAACAATCGAGACAAAGTTTGCTCGAGAAGTAATGTTACGGAAATGCTAGGCGCATGGAAAGCATTCCCGGGATTTTGGAAGAGCACTACTCGCTCAATTATTAACGGATGCTTATAATTAAAGTGGCGATCTGGATACTATAGCGTATTTCCAACATACTTTACCAAAAAAAAAAAAAGTCAAGCACCAAGACCCTTGTGTCGGTCAGTCGCATGCGATGACATTTATACCTGTCCTTTGCGACGAAGATTACAGTGGGGACAAAAATACAGTACGGATTTTTCACCTACCGTAAGTGGTAACGATCAAAAGGAGAAGAACGAAAAAGACTAGAATCTTCTCACTACAAAGTTGCCCTCACGACCAGATTATGATGTATTTAATAAGGCATTGTTGTGTGTGGATGAAATCAAGGATATTGTCATCAAATTCATTGTTGGCACATCGGGTGATGCCTACACTCTGGGACCGACTGAACATATGCGTCAATATGATTTACCTGCCCCTGCATGCATTAACCGACAATCTTGCCTCAGTGGTCTTAGAGATACAAAAAAAAAAAAAAAAAAAAAAAATCGACAGGAATTTTATTGGTCGAGCGATCAGCTACTCGCTGGACGTTTTTGATGTTACAGGCTCATACTCCCATCTCGTTGTCATATCGACCGAGGGCTTTTCCAGCAAACTATTCCGCGATATTACATTTAGCAAAGAGGAAAATGAGCCACCCGTGCCAATCGTGGGTAGAAAGTACCAAATTTTATACCCCAGATTCCATTGACATCCACATGGACCCTTTGGATGAAATGATTGCTCTGTGCCTTGTTTTTTTGCCATGCAGGAAAAGAATAACATGCTACTCTTAAAAATATGACGATGCTACCATTCAAGCCATATACAGGATTTCCCTTGACATTTGCTCCATTTAAACAGATCAGATAGCAAAACTGACCGCAGATGTATAATCATTTTGCGATACATGCCAATGTCATAGACGATGTTTTCAGGATTTGAATTTAATGAAGAAGAAGGCATTAAATGTAATATAATATGTGTTTATTACCAGCGAATAAATAAAAAGATATGTATGTATGTATGTAATCAACTTGTTATATATAATAAAAAGAGGGTGGAATCAATCATAAAATCATATAGAGTATTATATCCTAAGGGAGAGGAGGATAGGAAAAAAAAAAAAAAAAAAAAAAAAAAAAAAAAAAGTACAAAGGAAGGAGAGGAGGGATGTGATATGTAAAACAAGAACAAAAAGTATGAAATATAAAGGGTATACTAAAAAAAGAATGGTACTAAGGGAATGAATAAGGTATGATGAATGACATAAGTGAGTTAGAGGGGTATCTTCATTGCTTGAGGACATATTCGTTGACTTGAGTAGTCAGTTCACTATATACAAAATGAGGGTTAGGTTGGGTCTAAAGATTTAAATGTGTGTGTGTGTGTGTGCCTTGCTTACCTTGCCCGTCGGTGCCAGTAATCCCTTTCCAATTGGACTTCTTTCAATTTGCGTTTCAGCAAGACATCCGCTTCATGTGAAGATGTATCGATCGTAGAGTTCCGGCGTTGTTGATGCTGCTGATATCCTTGACGGTAGGCATTTACAATGGCTGATATTTCTTTAAGTTCGGTATTAATTTTCTACAAAAAGGGAAGGTCGAAGGTTAGTTTATACGCAAAACACTTTTTTTTTTTTTTCTATTCACTTGCATTAAAAAAGTTGGATGTTTCATCCATTGTATCCCGGTATACTTCATTGAGCATATCAGCATCGGCATCCTTCTATTGATACAACAAAAAAAGTGTTGATACACAATGGCGAATTGACTATATTATTATTACTTACAAAAGGTAAACGGTCAGAGACTCGGTTCACTTGATGACCGAGCATTTTTTGTTTATCCATCAAGAATTGCCATTTCGAGCCAACTTGATAGGTACAATGATCCACCGCCGTTGCCACATGATCCAAGGCAGGTTCCTTTTCCATCGACACCAAAGCAGGCATAGACATGGTGGCAGTAGGTGTCCCATTGAAAGTAGGTTGTTGTTTCTTGAATTCAATAGAGGAAGTATAATGAGACAAGAGTGATTTTTGAGTAGTGGCCCATTTTTTATGACCATTGGCTGCCAAATCGGACATGACCTTTCGAGTGATTTCATCATCTTCGTCATGATGAAGATGGTTACCAGAGGAATTCATCATGTCAGTGTTCATTAGTCGTGGTGATGGACCACCATATCCCTAAACATACATGCAAAAAAGGTTTCAAATCACATTGTCGGTAGGAGTGGGCTTTTTTTTTTATTATTATTATTATTATTATTATTATTACCTTGAATGGATCCATTTCTTCTAGACTAAGGGAGCTTCGTGAGCTTTGACTGGCATGTGATGAGAAGGTGTTGGTATAGCTTGATGATCTTGATGAAGAGGTTCCAAAACCACCTTCATGATAGAATGAAGCAAAAGACGGCAAGGTCATAGACACAGGAGAAGTAGGTGATGCAGTACTAGTTCGGCTTGGTGGTCTTGCCATGAGAGGATCCGATGTATGACGAGATTGTTGTTCCTTGGTCCTCCCAATGCCAGCCATATCATGGTACATGGCATCCAACTTTTCGATCAATTGTCGTTGTTTCCCTGGATCCGTGGTCATGGGTGGAGGGGTATTAGATGCATGACCTAGTTAAAGTAAGAATTAGAATGTGAATCATTTTAGCTTTAATCAAGGACCTTACCATTTGCACGATGTGCTTGTGGACTTGATTGATATATTGTTTGTGAAGGTAGTTCAGTGGGATGCATCATGGGAGGTGGTGAGTATGATGTGGATGGTACTGGAATAGGAGTGGTGCTAACTGATTGTCGTCGATGTTGTGAATAAGATGATGGGCGTATAGATGAATGTGAAAGTTGTTGAGGCGGAGGACTATGTCGTTTTGGTTGAAGCAATTTGGCTGGTTGTTGTTGAATAGTAGCTGCTGATGATGATGATACAGAGGATGATGACGATGATGATGATGATGTAGCATTGTTGGTATTACTTGGTGTCTTGATATCGATTTTGAAAAAGGACGCATCAAAGCTGAGTTTCCGTCGCCGAGTGGTGGTTGGCTTTGATTTAGTAACAGAGGAAGAAGCTGTCGGATCGTTTGACATGCTGTGTGATCGTGGTCTTCGTTGACGTGAGGGATCATCCGACTGCTGCTGTTGCTGTGAGGGTGTTGATCTAGATGATGTTGGTACCACTTGTGATGATGCTGATGATGGTGATTGGGATCGCGATCGGCTAAAGAATTTGCTGATATTGGATACACTGGTGGATCGTGACATGCTTGTTCGAGATCGAGATCGAGGAGGTCGTTGTGTTTCTTGTTCTTCGAGACTTTCAACCATCAATCGATAAGTGGAAGAGCACCGTAGTTTCTTTTCACATTGGATTACTAAGGGCGGGGTAATGTAAATAATAAGAGATATGAGTGGATTAATCATTGAGGTCTTGATTTGATTATTACCATTATTCCAAAAGACAGTAGCAAAGTCCAGTTGTTTCTTATCATTGGTAGTAGAATGATCGGTTGAACTAGATGCCGACCGTTGTTGTTCATGAAGACAAGACAAGGGAACTCTAGTCCAAATGTTAAGTTTTAAACCTTGACTGTCTGGTCTTACGAGAGCCACAATCCAAGGCAATGATCGGCTTGAAGTCAATAGTGATGGGATGTCGATTTCCGATTCTTTTTCCAAAAGTATAGCTGCCACATTATTCTATTTTAAATAAAGAAAAGAAAAAAAAAAGATCAACTACTTTGTTTCGTTTGTATGTAGAGAGGATCTTACTTTGATTTCAGTCTTGGTATAAGTTTCATGGTCATACACATTACTGTACACATTGACATTGTTCCAAGATCGATAAAAAGTAGCATCTTGATTTCCATATTGTCTTGACACAGCCTGAGTTTTGTAAAAAGTGTCCACAAAAGCATTCTTGTCATCCATAAACCGGGGTAATGTTTGTCGAGCAGGTTCGGTTTGGTAAGCAAAGATCCGAGCACCCTTTTGGAAATACTTTTCATAGCCCATTTCTGTGATACTATCTTGAAAGTCAGAGGACGCACGAATAATGATGGCACCTGGAAGATCTATGTAATAAACAACATTATAAAGTTAAAATTTGTACTTTCCTCCCTGTCTTGTCAAACTTGTCAAAACAGTCCTCCTCCCCCCCCCTTCCCGACTTACCAGATGGTCCATGGAATAAGTCAATGTGTTCAATACCAACCCAACCACAAAACTTGAAGTCATGGCCTTTTTTCTTCTTGTGCATGTTTGTCAAGGGGGAAGTACCAGAAGACATATCACATATATCAGCACCTTTTGCATTCGATGATCGACTGGCCACCATGATTTTATCACAGAATAAAAAGATAGTGACATGTCGAGAGATTTTACCCGTGATTCGATTGATTTCCACAGCATCCAGATGAGTGATCAAAGACCGACTTTGTTTGATAAGGTGACACTAAACAAAAACAAAAAAGGTAAAAGAGTTAGGGTTTTCAATTTCATTGTTCTTTTTTTTTTTTTTGTTTTGATTGATACTTCATTTAGTAATCAACAAGTGTGTGTGTGTGTGTGTGGATTTTACTTACAGGAGCCTTCCGAATCGACAGGTATAAATCATGGGACTTTGTGGCCAGAATAGTAGGAACATCGTCGCGCACCGAAGCAATCGTATTAATTTGAGTAAACGCGTCAGTCAAAGGCCCAAAATCAGGATGATCGGGGGAGGTATGATTCCGAATGTCCCTCAATAGAAGGGTATAGGCCGTCATACGTTTCCATGGTTGATCCAACAGGTCCTTGAGTGATAGTTTTTCAAAAACAGGATTGGTGATGTTCTTGATAATAAAACTGCGATAGGTTTGGTTTTTCTGGTATTCAGTCGAGTGGAATTCGTGTGCATCGTTCACCTTAAGTAAATAACGTCGATAGCGATCCATTTTCACCATCTACACAAAATAATAATAACAAAAAGAGTTAATATGACAAACTGGTTCCATTTCATTCATTATTGTGTTTGGGAGAGAGACTTGCATTAGTTAAGCAGATAGTAGCAAAGTCAACTTTGTGGGCCCCAAGCTCCTTCATAAAGTGTTGATGTAGTTCCAAGATTTGTTCCAGGTTGAGAAAGATGTTGGTGCACATAAACTTGTTCAATATTGGGTTTCTGTCGTGGTCACAAGAATATTTCAATGGCTTGACTATTGTTTCCACCAACGCCTGTAATTTCCGTAGATAGTTTTGTTCAGTCGATAAGAATTCGTCTATGACATCCATTCGAAGTTGGTCATTTTGTTTGTACTAGGTAAAAATAAGAAAATGTAAAGATGAGTCAATTGTCTTGTAAAACATCTAGTTGGTCAAACTGTTTTGATAATGTCCACTTACTTCATGTTCGAGTGTTGACTTGACGTTATTGCTATCGTGTCCGTTATTATTGCTGTGGTGGTGATCAGTAGTGTTATTGTTCGTAAGGTCATTTGCAATATAACGTGTTCCAAGAATATCAATGAGTTGCCGACAAGGTGTGCTTTGTGCTAATGGGTGGGGTGGAAAAATAAAATAAGATAAGAAAAAAAAAGGGGGGGTATAATTAAGAGAAAGAAGAGTGAGTAAAATAAAAGAGAGAGATAAGCTGTTCAATTGAGGGAGGGAAAATTGAATTACCGCTTTGGGTCGACTTTGGGAGTATAACGTCAATCGTTTGGCCCTATTATAAAAATAAAATAAAGTGGGCGGAGTGTGAGAAAAGTGTACAGATAAATGTATGTTTTCTACTTACAAGGGATTGTTTTGTCTGCGCGAACAAAGTCTTGTCTTCTTCATCATCCACCAAGTGGATTTCTTTACTTGGGGTATAATCTGAAGAGTAACCAAGATCTTTGAATAAAGCGTCCATTGTCTACGTTTATAGAATACGGTAAACAAGGGAAACAAACAATCAATAAAACAGTTATTATTAGTAGATATTTTGTTATTCATTCACTCACTTACTTTAAGTCCAGGCATGAATTGTTGTAAAAAATTGATGATAAAAAAAAAAAAGAAAGTAAAACAAAAAAAAAAGTAAAGAAAGAAAGAAAAGAAGCAAATAAAATGTTCTTGAGAAGGACGGCTCCACTCACTTGCCTCACTTTTAAATTCCGACATTACTTGATATCATGCATTATTTGTTTTGTTGTTGTTGTTTTCATTCCCTCATTATTTTAAAATTGTGGCGAATCTAATCAGAGACTACACAAAGTGTAACAATCATTACTCCTTGGAGGAGGTTAACAAGCCCGTGTCTATTAAATCTCTAAAGGTGTGAAAAGAAGGGGGGCGAGGCACTTTATGTTGATGGTTGTTTTTTACTTTTCGTGTGCTACAATCATCGGGAGTTCACCACTCTACTCTTCCGACCACCCACTATTCAGTTTGTGATACTTTTACCTCCCTCTTTTGGGTGAATGGTTTGATGTGCCTCGGAATGCCACCGAAGTGTTCAAAAAAGGAAATATCGGGATTTTAAATGTTTTAGTTTTCTTTTGTTCCCCTTCTTTTATGCATCATGCAGACAGTTTGAGAGCTGGATTCATTTGTGAATAGATACTAATTGGACGAATAACAAAATAGCAGCAGACTCAAGTCAGGTCACTCCCTAAGATATGCATCAAACAAAAAACAACATTTAACAACACCAATGTTCTGGGAGCATATGATCTTTTTATCGACTTGAGGATGTGATAGGTATCTTCCAAGTAGAATGAAGGCTTCGGAACCCAACCGAAAAGATAATACGGGGATTACCCAATCTGACAACTCCGGTATATCATTCCCCCCTTCCTTTCTCCTTTCTATCATCTCTAAACAGACATAAGCCGATGAATACCCCCTTTTTTATTAGTATTTCTATTTCTGTACTACAAATCATATTATTTCCTATAGACATCTATGAATAAAGATAGACAATAATATATAGTATGATGATTTTATTAATAGTGATGATGGATGTGTGGAAGGTGTATCTATTTCTAAAAGGTAAGTATATAAACAATGTCTATCCCCAGATTATAGTTATAATCTTGCTACTTTTTTAAAGTATGTTTCATCTTCTGTATTGCTGATAGTAGGAGGTTTCGATCCGTTTAGTAATCAGAGTGTTCAGAGAGGAATAACCTGTGTTCGGTTTATATTTATCCCTGGCAATCATTTATGTGTGCCTGATCATTGGTACCACAGTAGTGTTCCCCCTTCTTTCTTGTTGTCCGCAGTTTGAATGATGAGGGGGCCCTTGCACAGCCGAGAATATAGTTGGTGAATTGTGTCATAATAAGATTATCCATTTCACTTTTTTTTTGTGCTGGATCCCCTTGTCAAAGATCCGTGATCTTAGTTCTGTCTAGAGTCGGTAAAAATAAACAAACAAAGACATATAGAATTTTTCAACATTATCATTTCGAAAATCATATGTACTTGCCTTGTTTTATGGCGAGTCATGATGTTGTGACAAAGTCGATTATTACCAATGTCATGAGGATGTTGGTGATATTCCATATCTAGGTATTGTTTTTTACTGTCGATTACCAGCAGAGGTCATATAAGGTTCTTCCTGTGGTGTTTCAGTTATAGGCTTGGATAGTGAATAACCAGCTGTGTATACAGATAATCCAAGATTTGATGATGCGGGAATATGTTGAGAGGGTTTTGATTGTCGATCCTGTAGATATTACATCACTACTGGAGATCCCTACCACCACTTGTCAGTCCCATGAGGTTTTCATCAATGTACCCCGAAATATTTCAAGCGCCGCTATTTCATTCCCCGCCTCCAAACTCCACACCCCGAAAATTTAAGGGCCAGTTAGGCTATCTTAAAATGTAACTGAGGTACAGTATGTGAGACTTTATTTGAGGGTCAGATTCTTTATTTCTAGTCGTCAAATTTCATAGAAGCTAATTTCACAGTTGGGTAGTAATGCCTGATACGACACTTGTGGCTAAGATTATGCCTTCCACACCCATCCCAGGCTTAACGGAAGAGTATTTTCTTTCGGAAACTGAAGTCCATGACCTCCTTTCAGTTTATATTCCAGATGATACTGTCACGTCAGATGACCTTTCCGCCTGGATGTCAAAAGATGGCACATGGGGTACGACTATTCGAAAGCAATCTAATAAAAAAAGAAAACGTGGCCGATTGCTCAATGTCGTCAAAAAAGTTTACAGAGGTAATACCCGGAAAGTATCTGTCTATTTTTTATTAAAAATATTCTTCTTATTTTGATTAGATTTTACTTGGGATGATCTTTCAAATATTCAGGAATATAGGTCACTGGTCAAATCGTCAATGGCCACCAAATGTACTGTTGGTTACGTACGAAAATCAAATACCAATGAACCTGACACAACCAAAAAGAAGCTAGTAAATCTCCAAATCTACAAGATGAAGACGAAGCTCTTATGTGAAGATGTATTTGTGTCTTACAACACTTCTGCCAACGACCCAATTGCCGAACGGGATGCAACAACTCCACCATATACTTTCGACGATTGCTCTGGTAATACAAAGACTTAATCACCAAGATCACAAAATCCGCTCGACAAATTCGCCTTGTGGTAATTGACTATGCCGGATTGTCGACCAATCCTGACGACATCAGGTTATTCATATCTTTGAATAAGTCCATACGAGAAGTGGTAGTGGATATTGGTCATAAGGTTGGAGTATATTCTCGTTATGACTTGCTCAAAAACATCAAGATCCTCAACAAATTTCGATGTCGGAGAGAATGTGTAAAACGATCGCGATAGTTATTGCAGCAGCTGCAACAGCACTGTAGTCACCACATCAACCAGCAATAAAAAAAAGTTTACTACTCCTATCATGTATATCTATTCACCCTTATCCTCAATACCATTTCATTTACAAGTAGGACATCTTCCACAGGTCAAAGAAATAAAATAACCAAGGCTAGGAAGCCCACTTTACGCTGGTTTAAAAAAAGAGAGAGTGGCCAGGTGGCCATTTTACGCTGGTTAAAAAAAAAAAAAAAAAAGAGAGTGGCCAGGTGACATCATTGTTGAACACGAATTTTTTTGCACGACATGAAATTCAAAATCAGCGACTTCACTTTCTGAAATGACTGTATGCCCAACTGGCACAGTTTGCACAGTTCCATCCAAAAAAGGGCTTTCAATTATAAACACCACACCCATGCCATTATCAGCCTCAAACACAGCTAATCATATTTCATTACAATAATGCTCTGATGCCAAAGACCATGGTGATGAGAGATGGCTTAATTTAAGTACCAGATATAAAAACCAGTGTTATATGTAGTAAGCACAGCAGATCGAATGCATTTATTGATGAGTCTAAACTTTGCGATCCCGCATTTAGCGCCGTTTTAAAAGCAGTTTTTTGGATGGAACTGTGCAAACTGTGCAAACTGATCAAGGGAAGAAAGCCAGTTGGTCATATCTCAGTTACATTTTAAGATAGCCTAACTGGCCATTAAATTTTCGAGGTGTGGTGCTCAGATCCACTAAAAATCAAATCAAGTTTCAACTCTTTAAACACTCAAAGCGGCTATGAAAGTTTCAACAAAAAAGGCTACAAGAGAAGGTGACATATGAAGAACAGAAAGTAGCTCTTTTGAAGGGCAAGTTTGCGGACATTAACACCAAAATCAAAGCCGTGGCTTCCGAAGCACTCACCACCAATAAAAAAGACGATGGTGGTGATGAAGATGAAAAGGACGATGATGATGAAGATAAAAAGAGCGATAATAATGATGAAGAAAATGACAAAAATGATCTCACAACAGCAACTTCCTCGACAGCCTTGGCCCGCCCAAAAGACATTCCTGCGACCATGAATAATCAACTTTGCTCTTTCATCATGAAGTCTCTAAAACAAACGCTAATGATTATCAGCTGAGCAACAATGTCATATTGGAAGCATTCCCTACGGTGGAGTAGCATGTAATCGGCCCTGTCATCAGAATCTTTGCTTTTTTTCGAACAGTTGTTTTTCAAGATATCGGTCAATATGATGTTGACAATCACATTATTATCAACTTGCAAATACTCAATGTCTGTAACACCATAATCCATGCCACTGGGTATTCCTAGCATGAAAGAAAATTGGTACCCAGCCCGTCTAAGTCAAAACTACACGCTCTCCACTTGAATACCCATGCTGTCTATAGCTATATCCGAACATCCCCAAAAGAAACAAGACAACATAGTGCAATAAAAACGGAAGACAATCAGCCCATAACAAGCTTGGTGAAAGCCGATCAATACAAGGATGGTGTCTTTTCTGAGTGTCTCGACATGGTGGCGGTGAAAACATTGCGTAAAAGCCGTGAAGTACAAATCGACCATAAAATCATCATCACTTTGTCTGGAATGATATGGCTACAAGTCGAATACACTCCTACCAAAGCTTCCCCTCTATCAACTACACCACCTCGTCAAACGTCTTTACCCAAACCGAATGAATCTATGGCTGACCTCAAGAATGAAACCAAAAGACTCTACCAAGACTTGAAACGGCAGGAACATCGTTTGACCGTTCAGAAGGCTTCTCTTAAGTCAACAAAAGCAGTCATCAAGGAAATCATCGCGAAAATGAAAGATGCCCAGAAACCTGAAAAAGCCATGTACATGGATGAAAAAAACAAACTGATCAAAAAGCGGATGGATACAAAAATGGACATTGATGGGAAAAACAAAGACATACTGGCAAACTACCGTTAAATCAATGATATCAAAAAAAAAAAAAAAAAAAAAGATTCTTTTGTATAATGGTTTGAAGGCTTCACTATTATCGACATCGACATCATCACCCAAAACCTTATCATCCTCCTCAACATCCCCATCAACACCCTATCTACGTCAAGATAATACCAAATATATTGGCGTGGATCCGGGCCTCAAAACAATGGCGAAAGTTGTGTTAATGAATGGTCCGCAAATAGGGTGGTATCTGCTTTTGGCAAACCAGTTCACCCTTTGCAAGAAGAAGTAGATCGTCAAAGTGGAAGCCAGATAATGAAGATCATGAAAGTAACCTCACAGGACATCCTGGCTCAGAGAATCAGCAGCAATTCACGAACGAATTCACCACCAACATGTTTTGAAGAATAAGAAGGAACAAAGCAATATCAATGCTATTGAACAACATCTCTCGGAGATTGGAAAAGAGCGTAAAAAACAAGATGATCAGCACCAGACCTACATCGAAAACATACATGAAAGTCAAGGATACCGACATCGTCTCCAAGGATCCTACCAATACCCATGGATGAACAAGCACACAAATGGCACAGAACGATTCACAAGCAAGGCATATTCTTTGGCGGCAACAAAATTGATACGAAACCAGCTCGAAACCAATAAGAAAGACCACAAAAAAAATATTGTATTTTATGGTGATGCTGGCCAAGGTCATGGTTCAAGAATAAAAGAATACCAGCGCCAAAGCACAACCAATTTGCAACACTCTGTCACTCTGAAAGCACCAGTCCATGACACAAACGAATACCTTACTTTAAAACTTTGTTGTTTATGTGACTCTCGGGTGGTTCACCCACAGCGGCAGCACAGCATTAAGCTAAATCTCGGTATCGTTGTGTGTATCAACTCTGACTGCGTCGGAAGAAGAAAAAGGCTTGCCTCGCGGGGGCGGAATCAAAATGCTGCGATTAACATTTTGAAAAAAGGGGTTTACAAAATGGCGAGCAAGGACGATTACCCTGCTTTCATACCATCAATAACAGCAACAACAACAGCAGCAGCAGCAGCACCAGCAGCACCAGCTCCAACTTTGTTCGAGTGCTTATTCGGTGACGCCAATCCTTGGAACGAAATTATGACGCACTACCTTCCTCGGGAAGGATGTTCGACGCAGTAGTTTACTACTTATGGTAAGCTAAAAGGAACTTCACGTACATATCCGCAATTTTTTTCAACAACATTTTTATTTTCTCCGATTAATCGTTGCAAAATTTAAAGTTGGGCAGAGTCATTGTATATGCTTTCACTCGTTTTGTTTGTTTATTCCTTTTATCAATAGTAATTGAATCCATTGAGTATCAGTTACAGGAGCAAAAGACTGTTGACAAAGGTACTTGATGGTAGTAAGCAGACCCCCCCCCAAAAAAAAAGAGTAAAAGGCAATTCGATGGCAATTTAAATGTGAATGAGTAAGGTGAGTATGATTCTGCCAATTGATATCACTACTTTACCCAGTTTTATACATTTGTTGAATCATACCAGTTCCATTTTGATAGGAATTCCTCATGATTACCTACAAGTAGCGAAGAGTTTACTGTTCAGATACATCCCACATCAGATAGTACATTCTCAAAATATCACATGTGTTTTTTGTTTTTGTTTTTGTTTTTCATTCGGATCAGGGTATCACCACATATCTATTACCAATTCATATCATTAGCACCGTTCAAAAGGGTTACCATTATCTTCATGATGAGTCTCAACTGCTAATTTGGTTGTTGTTTATTGGTCTTGGTGTTATAGAACTTAGTTGTTGGCTGTGGTCCTAGTAAATTTCGATCCTATGGATAAATGTAAGGTGCAAAGTCGAATAGGCATTTTTATTGATAAGTTGATCAAACAGTAATTTTTTCACAGACGATAATAGGGGTAGTGCGTGGTGTGCAATAAGAGCAATATTATATTGCTTTGTAGATTGTAAGGATGACCATATCCACCTTTCAAAACTCGCTCTCATTTTTAATCCCCGCTTTGCATAATCTTCTCTCTCCATTACATTATATATTCCAATGCCATTTATAGAATCATATAAAAAAAAAAATACAAAGACAAAAAGTACATAAACCCATCATGTTTTATTCAATCACTTACTCAGATATATGAAACATAGCCTAGTTTATACTGATACTGTAACTGAATTCAATGACCTTTTGCTATATCTGTGCATTACTTTTTTCCTGTAAATCGTGTTAGTATGTATGTATCAAAAACGTCAATCGATGTAAATGGTAAAGAGCATGTTTGGAGATAAAAAGTTTTATTCTTGTGTAAAAAGATATATATTTATACCAAGGGAATGGTTAATAATATATATTATAATAACTAGTAACATCACATATCACTATTAACGATGATGAGTATGATGAGGGTGATAAAGATGATTAGAAGGTGAAGGGGTTCGAGATGATTCTAATAAAGGTGTTGAAGGTAAAGGTCCTGTAGGAGCAGCCAGAGGCAGTTCGTGAATGAATGACCGGTTTGAGTGATTCCAAGGAGATGATTCATTGGTAGGTGACAAGCATGATTTCTGGTGGTCTGTTGATTCTTGAATTGGTGAGATTAGAATGTTCTTCATGGACATGATTGAGTGTGTTGATTTGATGGCTGGTAGTGATTGATGTCGTTGTTGTGTTGTCATTTTGGGTTCAATAGATTGTTGATTTCCATCCGATCGTCGACGTTTACTGACAATAGATAGATAAGCAAATAAAAGAGAGTTACTATATCATAAAGACATGTGAGATATAGTGCATGTCTTACTTTGAGGAAGATGTATTTGCCCTGGTTTCTTTTCGAATGCGGATCCTGACACCTTGTTCTGAAAAAGACCTGGTCAAAAAAGTAGATTCTATATATATATATATATATATATATATATATATAAGAGTTATATTTAGTTGTATATTGCTATCCCTACCGACACACACACTTTATACCTGACATCCCGGGGAAGCCTAAAAACAAGTAGATTGAATATAAAGTTAATACAGGGTCCAATACATTATCCATTTATGTTGTTTACTTTTTGGAGAGTATACTTGAAAAACATCTGATAATATAGAGCATCGACTTTGTGCATACAGCCTAAATTAGATTAAGAATATGCATGTAATTAAAAAAAATAAAAAATAAAAAATAAAAAATAAAAAATAAAAAATAAAAAAAGACGATGATCAGTACAAAATACCATGTTTTTGTTGTCAAGATTAATTGTACTTGCCCTGTAATTTCAAACAAGGTAAACCTTAATCTGAAGAATCCTTCCATTCGGATACTTATATCGGCAAAGATAAAAAAGGTACCCTCTAAAGAAGAGTGAGTGAGTCTGTGATTAAATAATGATCTGCATAAAAACTTACCGTCATTATCACAGTCTCTTAATCGATGTAAAGATTGTACTGTAGTGCCTGCCGTCATTCTAGTGCTTTCTAAAAAAGTTAAATCCTTTTCATCCCCTGATTCTGCAACAAGGGTTGCGTACAAAAAGAAGTAAGGGTATTGGTTGGTCCTATTACTTTTTTGTTCAAATAAAATCTTAAAGTCAGATGTTTTTACCCATAATAAATTATTTTTACCTTTTATCCGTAATAAGTTGCACAATAGGTGGCGGGTCCAAAGGCCGGCGATCCACTATAACAAGACAAAAAGGTTAGTTTGTTAACAGTCGTTTATTATAAAAAGTCGCGCATAGGGTTTACTTTTGAAAAGTGTAGTTGTTCACCTTTTTCTTTAAAACTACAGAGTCTTGATTTTTCAGGTTGTTGACGTACCAAAAGGCGATACCTATGTAAAAAGTTTTCGTTTAGTGATATATCAATAGTGGCGCTTCGTCCACTTACTTTGGAATCACAGCAGTTTGTGAATGAGTAGTAGTATTAGTAGTGGTATTAGTTGTTGTATCTGCTATTGACAAGGTCGTCATAACCAATGAAGACAGTGAGTTTGAAGCACAAAAAGTAAGAAAGAGTGTACAGACAAAAGAAAAATAAAAGGAAAAAGAAAAAATAAAAAAAATAAAAATAAAAAAAGAGTGTAGCTCAATTTATGAGCGGAATTTGAATATACCTTTGGCATGCAAAGAAGGATCAGACATTTCGTCAACATTTGAAAAAGTGCTTTACGCCGTACTTAAGTATAGTTTGTATTCTATACGTACAAAAGGAAAAATTGATGTTTTTTCTATCTTCAAAGGTCTTTGCAAAAAATAGTGTTCCCTAGTACAACTGGATCCCGATTTTTTGGGCTCAATGATCTTGAACCTTGATTTTCTTACCTACTTTTCCCCCCCCCAGAGGAAAAAGAAAAAAAGTTGGGGAGGATTCAACTGAACAGGTACGGTACCATAATATGATCTGAGCTTAGTTTCCTTACCAGCAAGTATTCAAGAATGGTCCTTCTCAGAAGCCCAGTCTCTTTACAAATGAAACACTTGGTTACTCTTCTTTGAAAGTGGGGCGCTTCATACTGTCATGTGACTTTTTATACAATGAATTATCTGATTGATGATTGGTGGGTTTAGTGTAATTGTACATAATTGGGTTCTTACCATTGGTCCCGAGAAAACTCTTACCTTGTCGATCATTTTCGAGAGTGTGGTCATGCACACATGGCCTGTTTGCTTTTTGGAAAAATGAAAAAAAAAAAAAAGCAATCCACTGTTTCTATTTGATCAGTACAGACAGATATTATACATGTACGTATTTTAAGCACGATTTGTGGTATGATCATCATACACATTCTTATAACATTCTCTTCGTTTCCTTTTTCTTTTATATCCATACACTGATTTTAATGCCCGACAATTTAACTTTAAGCAGCGACCTTTTTTCAAGAGAGTAAATTTGATTAGCACGGTAAAAAAATGCATGATTGAATCAGGTAAATACATGGTGAGACATGATCAATCGTGGCATCGTGGAAATGGATAGCTAAATAATACTGCCAATGCTTTAACTAATGCAACTGGACAAATTGAAGAACAGCTTGAACGATTACTCGAACAGCAACTAGTACTACTGGATACTCAACAACAACTGGAATAACGATAATTGCAGGAACATCAACCAGAATAACAGCCGTACCCTTTACTTGATATTCACCACCCAACACATGCAGGAAAAGACGACCTAGGAAAAATGTACCGTAGTCGAAGCAGCAAGGTCGAATTCTTGGATGCCCTTCGTATCATAACAACACCACTTTGAATAAAATGAAGACCAAGTACCCCCAGAAACAAAAGGATGGAGCCATTTGGGCACCAAAGTTACTACATGGTTCGGTGCGAAACTAAATGGTTTACTTCAAACATATTACGATTGGAATGGTCCTAAAAGCTATCCCGTTTGGTGAACTAATTCAATTGATAACTTTTAAAATATAGGCAACAATAACAACACTCACATCCAAGACAGTAGCTGACGCGTTCGGGGCCTCCTTTTCATCACCAGCAAGGTTAACTTCACTTCTTCATTTCCACTTCTTTCATCATCACCAACATCATCACCTAAAACTGGGACTAGAACTGATCGATCACCACCACCATCGCACGGATTAATCTCGTCCTCATCAAGGAGTGTGTTTGATCTTCCTGAACCAACAACATATCAACAAACAATACCTCTTGTGGCGCCAGATGTACAGGAAATCTATCGAAAAGGAAAGGCGAAGGAAAAGCAACGAACGACGACATCTCGACCCGAAAAAGACGACGACGACACTTGGATTATAATAAACTTCTTATTTTAAACTGTATTGTTTTACATAAAAATAGTTGGCTACTTTATGTTTCCTGATGGAACCCCCCTTGTGTTTGTGTAGTTAGTCGATTTCGAGGGCGGGGATCTAACTATTGCTTCATGCATAAATGTTCATATTTGTAAAAGCCGTAATTAAACGATTTCTTTTTAAAAAAGATATCTATAATGACTTTATTTAAAAAAGTTTGTAAAAATAAAAATGTATATATTAAGGACTATAGGGGTTTGTTCTAGCCGAGTCAATCAATGTCCAATCTTGATCCTGATCATCCAAAGCCGTAGTAGCAGTATCTTGTATATCTTGTTCCATTGTAGCTTGACCGCGAGTATTTCGTGCTGATGATAAGGTTCGTTCCTGAGCAAGTGGCATATCCCTGTAGATACATTGTATGGCCGTCTCCACGCCTGTTTCCTATAATGCAAAATTGTTAGTCTTGTTCAACCAAAACATTTGACTACTTACCTTCCTGATCTTTTCTCCAACTAGAGTAGCAGTCTTGAGCATGGATGGGTCAGTGGATACAACCCGCAAAGCAGCAGAAAGAGATTCAACCGAGAGTTGTTTCACACAAAGTCCTACACCCATTTCTTCTACACGTTCACCCCAGAAGAATTGATCAGCAAAGAAGGGTTTGACTACAGTCGGTCGACCTGCACGAAGACCTGCTGCTGTAGTACCTACATGGTCATTAAAAAAAAAAAAAAATAAAAAAAAAAAAGTCAAAAAATGACATCTCTATTCCAATTTTGGTATTACCTGCACCACCATGATGGACAACAGCATGAACTTTAGGGAATAACCAATCATGCGGGACAGCTTGGGTATTCATAATCACATTGGGGTATTTCTCCAATAAAGGCGTGGTGTGAGGAGAGGTATCTTGTGTCAAACGAGTAGACCAGCCTTCGGAAACAATCGCCCGGACATTGGACAAGAGCACTGCCTCCACAATGATTCGAATGATTTCTTGAGGATCTGAGACAATGATGGAGCCGAATCCAATATAAACAATAGGTCGTTTGTCAGTAGAATTGAGGAAGGATAAAAGTTTGTCATCAGGTTTCCAGCCAGTCTACACAAAAAAAGGTGATCAGGGGGTTTTTTTTTTAACAGTTTCCTTGAGCTTACCTGAGGGTTATCCAAAAACCAATAGCCTGTACAATGCACCCAATCCATCCAATCCAAAGGACTAGGCACAATACTTGTACTGAATGAATACAAATAGGGGATTTTCCAGACTAGGAGTTTTTCATACGTTGTCGGGGGTAATCCAAGTACTTTTTCTCGGAATGCATTTGTTCGTGTCGCAATGGCCCGCCACACTGCATGATCAAACAGCACATAAGTCATGTCATTGTAAAGTCGTCCTTTGGGATTGTTGGGTGTTGCAAAAGGATGCGGGAATGACCTGGTGCGTGTCATTGGCATTGGGAATGACCTAAAGTAAGGCACACCTATATGCATGGTTATTGTTTAGTCCTGTATATGTAATGACAACCGAGTACTTGCCTAGTTTTTCCGCCATATGGATCCCAATCATTGCACTGGGGCTTTCGATCAACACATCCGTACCTTGACAGGCTATCCAAGACAGTTCTAGTAATTCATCAATCCAGACCTTGAACTATAAAAAAAAAAAACAATAAAGCTGAGTGTCACCCCTCCCCCATCTTTCAGTTTATTCTTACTAGTCGTAGTCCTTCCACAACAAAGTTGACGCTAAAAAAGTTGTTTTCCACACAGATCCGCTAACAAAAAGATGGACAAGTAAGTATAGATAGATGCTAAAGAGTTTTCTTCTTGTTGTTACCATCAATTCACTAGGGTCGCCACCAATACATCGAAATTCGATTCCGTGTTCTTCGATCCAATCTTTGAATTCTTCATGAGTCGCAATCCTGCATTTATGACCATCCTTCAATAAAGCTTTACAGAGTGCAATATAAGGTTGGACATCGCCACGAGTACCAATGGTGATACATGTAAAGTGTAAAGGTTTGTCGGGTTTGCTGTATTGTGGTTCCTTGTTGGCTACTTTAGATAAGATGAGTCGTCCTAGTTTTTGAGATGTGTTAGTCAGGGATAGGTTGCTATATCAATTTACCTTGTTTGATGGGTGGTATCACGTGGGACGATCCTTCTTGTTGACGATCCGTTCTTAAAAGTCGATCTTCCCATTCCTTCAAAGTTCTATATAAATAAAATAAAAAGAATTAGTGTCTGTCTATTTAGAGAGAGAATGCCATACTGTTCGGATTCTTTTGTCGATGGCAACTGGCTTTCAAAACTACGTTTATGTTGTAAAAAGAGTTGAGCAAAGCAGCTATTCCTTCTTGATAAAGAAGAGAATTCTAAAAAGATCTAAAAAAAATAAAATGAGTTTTAATTCAAGTTGGTAGGTGTGGATATTATTACCTCTGTCTTTTTCAGTGTGAGAATACTGAGGGAGTGGAAGATGTAACCTTTGCTTTGCATCTTTTGAATACGAAGGATATCATCAAATGGAATGATCATCTAAAGGGAGAGTGTATTAGTATATAAATAAGCCTTATGTTTTTCGTTTTATGAATTACCTTTGCTTTGCTTGCAAATCCTTTAGAATTAAAGGAGACATGATTGGAGGAGATATATAATTTGCCATAATAAGGAAGGGTTTTAAGTAAACAGCATCGAAAGACTACAAGAAAGGAATATTAACAAGAATCAAATTTATAAAGTGAAAAAAAAAAAAATCCTTTACCTGCCAATAGTTTTTCGGATTCAGGTAAAACAAAGTATTTCCGAAAGTTAGCCAGTGTCCGATCATCAATAGGTTCACCATGAATAGTGGAGAAGGAAGCATTATCATCAACTAGTAGTTTATCATCCTCTTCTATATCGTCTGGACCACGATGGACTATTGCTGTACTTCCACCACCGCCACCTAAAAGACCATACACAAGTCTCATACCTGATTTCCTTGTTTCAGCCAACCAATCCACCATTGCCTTTTCTTCTTCCCCTGAGCTTGCAGAGTCGTTTTCTTCAGTAGATTGGGCATCGCTTGTTGTACCATGGCGGTCGACTTGGCAATGTGGTTCTTCCGTTCCGATAGTACTTTCTGATGGTGAGGGATAAATCAGTTCTTTTATCGCCCCAGGTACAGCAAGCGCATTAGCAACCACTGAGCCGACACTGGATGTTCTGAGTAACTTTTGTTGTTTTTGTTGTTGAGAGTCGGTAGTCAAGGATTGAATGATGATTGGTTGAGAGTTGGCATCGTATAGGTCCGAGATTGATAATGAGGGGGAGCCGTCGTCACTGGTGGGAACAGATTTATTACAGTCGTGGAGATTCAATGATGATGGTGAAGTATTATTATTATATTGCTGCTGTGAAGAATTCCATGCACCAAATAATCGATCAAAGGTTGATTTGATATCCGGAAAGTAGGCAAAATAGTACTATAGAAGAAAATGAGTCAGCGGAGTTCCAATGTTGTCATCATGCAAATCCCACTTACTTCATCCATGACAAAGCTGTCTTCTATACCAACCACCCGGATTTTGAGAAATTGCTGGAATTCAAATGCATCAGTGTATTCGATATCCAAAATATTACCAAAAGGAAACGCCATTTTGAGACTTGAGCCTGCATTTTTCGCTTTGAATATTGCCTTTTGGAAGACAGCCAACCTATTATTACCATGAATGTGACCCACACCCACAAAAACGTCAGTCAGGTCAACCTCCCCCCCCATCACATTACCCTGTTTCTAACCCGTTTTCTCTCTCTTTCTATCGCTTACCATTCCGTCAAAGCAGCATCGGTGTCGGTTTGTAAATGCCATGTCTTGTTCATAGTAACAATGCGAAAACCATGTTGCCGTTTCTTGGAAGGTCGGACAGTCAAGGTATATTTAAGATCAATCTTACCCAGAGGCGAATAAGTATCTGTGGCACTTTCATACCACGCAAGCACGTCATCCTTGAGATCAAAGTAGCATCGTCGATAATGTCCTTGTCCCATTTTACTGGAGGTTTTGACCATCATATAGCCTGTCTTGTGATATCCTTGCTATGTTCATGTGATATCCATATATATAACGAGATAACAGATAGAATGAGTTGAATGATCCCCGCCCCAGTTTTTACCTAGTGTTTACCTGATTATTCGGTAAAGGAGCATAGAAGCATATATGTTGTTCAGTCAGATAAAGGAAACCCGGGACAATGGCGGATCGGACAAGGTAACAAGGCCATTCTGTTTTTTAAAAAGAAAGTGAGTATCTTATTTTTTGTTTGATTTTTTGTATATACATACCACATTCCAGTTTTTCCAACCGAGGGAGATTAAAGATGAGTTGGACAGTTTGGTTGATACTTTGCTTCATAACATTGCCTTCTCTGTCGCTTTGGTCATCGTCTTCGTCGTCTTCGGAAGGGTAGTCGTCGTCTTTTGTTGGGAGTGGTGTTGTATTCCCAGTTGCTTCAGCGAGTAATTCCTGAATATGTAAATGTGGTTTATGTGTAAGTTCGTCTTCGTTGGGATTAGAGGTAGAGTCAACATCTGACCAGGCTTGTGTACTATAGATAGCTTCTATGGATCGACCTAGATCTACGTATGTCACCACCACAAAAAAAAAGGAGAGAGAGAGAGAGAGAGAGAGAGAGATTGAGTTAGCATATCTATTTTCATATTTGTTCACGTCGAGTTACCAGTGGAAGACCCTATCAGTTAAAAAAAAAAAAAAAAAAAAGGTCAGACTTGTTTTTGTTGTTGTTGTTACCAGTTCCATCTCGTCTTACCTAGTCTATTATTATCTTCATCTTGTGTTTCTAACTAGAGGTGATGCCCATTGAATAGTAATAAACAAAGAGTGAGTCATTTGGTCAAGAATGTAGTATGATGACTTACTGCTAAGGCTGCGGCCGATACAAATTGTAATACACTGTGGTTGGCAGAATCCATATAATATAAAATGTTAATATGAGAGAGAATGTATCAAAAAGAGATGATGGGTAGATAAAAGAAAAGTGATTGAGAGAGAGAGAGAGAGGGCTGCATTTTTATTTCACTTGCATGGCTGGCCGCTCAAGCACGTGATCGGAGTGAGAACGGCGGCGCTTGAAAATGAGGCAAAGACCGGCATTGATGTGATCAGTGAATCAGGGAGTTTTTCAAAGATTCCCTTTCCCTCAGATATGATAAGTGGGCAAGCTAATCCTGGGTTTAAAATTTTATAAAGTTCCCACCCCGCTTCGCATGATAAAAAGGGCTTTTTACTCCTGTAAGTCTTCTCCCTTTTTTCTTCTTCTTTTTCTTCTCTTTCTTCTTCTACCTATGCGTATTGTTTTTATTCATGTACTAGCGATGAAAAGGCCTACTTTTTTGAGCTGTTGTTTTCTTATCTATATGACAGTGGTGATTGCTCAAAGTTTCGTCGGGATGTCGCCAGTCGATCAATACACTGGTGTCGGTACGAATCGCACATATCAACCAAACGAGCCTCAGCAAATTCATCTCAGTCTGGTGAATGAAGGACAATCTGTTAAAATCCAGTTTGCCACTCTACAACCGATTGAAACTACTCATCTCAAGTATTGGTCCAAAGATAATCCAGATAATCCTATTCAAATAACGACAAGTCAGGTAATAAGCTCGGGTGTTGTTTTTTTTAAAAAAAAGGGGGGGGCAAACTGGACAAAATTTTGATTCTATTTTTGTTTGTTTGTTCTTTTATAAGGACTGGGCATTCGTAGACGGAGGTACTGCGCAACGAACTATCTATTTACACAATATACAAACAAAGATATTGGAACAGAACAAAGTCTATCAATATCAAGTAGGATCATCATCTCATGTTATCGATACTTTGTGGTCATCCAAGTTTGAGTTTCACACCCCCTCTCCTCGAACCTCTTTTAGCTTTTTGGCAATTGGGGATCTTGTAAGTTTACCCTGATGGTCTATGACCAGTGTCTAATAACTTGATTCAAACATATATAGGGTGTGGAAAATGCAGTGACGATGAGTGAACTAACCAAGAGGGCAAGCACCCATCGTTATGATTTCCTGACTCTTGCTGGCGACCAAGCATATGATTTTTCTGATTTCGATGGACAAAAAGGTGATGAATATATGAACTTTGTTCAGCCTTTGATTGGAACTGTTCCTTATCTTGGTGCGGTTGGTAATCATGAAGCAGCTTACAACTACTCACATTATATAAATAGGTAACCAAGTGATAGATGCAAACCCAGTAATCAGATATTTAAAAAGTGTCACACTTTTGCTATAAATAGGTTCAATATCGTTCCTTTTCAAGAGTCCAAGTCTATCAGTCCCCTCTTTTATTCCTTCAATTACAAATCTCTTCACCTGATTTCCTTTTCGACCGAGTTTTTTTCATCATTGAATCAAAATATTACCGAAACAGATCAGTCAAAGTATGCCCTGAATTGGCTAGAGGCGGATTTGACATTGGCTAATCAAGAACGTCGATCACGGCCATGGATTATTTTCATGACTCATCATCCTCTCTATTGTTCAGCTACTAATTTAGATTGTCAGAGTCCTTCTGTTATTATGCGTCAACAATTGGAGCCAATCTTGCTAAAACACAAGGTGGATTTGTATATGGGTAAGTATACATACGATAAAAGTGTGTTGGACATACAGCTGACTGTTTCTTTCTTCTTGGAAAGCGGGTCATGTTCATTGCTATGAACGAACATACCCTATAGCCCAGGGAACACTTACGAGTACCATTTACGATAATGCTACGGCACCTACCCATGTTCTGATTGGGAATGCAGGGCAACCTGAAGGTCCGTCAGTATTTCCTCTAGGGGATACTCATTCCGATTGGTCTGCTCGTCGATATTCTGGTTATGGGTTTAGCGAGTTTACTATTTCTCCACATAAATTAGAAATGTCTCATCTAGCTGTGAATCCAAATGGTTCACTTGGTAATCTTGTTGATCATTTTGTCATTTCCAAATCATCATCATCATCATCAGAATATGTAAAATAAAATAAAAAGTTAACTTTGCTTGATGGTACAATGTATGTCATATTCGACTTGAAAAAAGGCGTGCCTAGTCAGTCGATCACGAACTATCTCGATCGCCAATTGAATATATTAACCCCGATTTATGTAGGATGGATCAGCAGGCAGTCTTCGCTCGAATCATCTCGCACGATTGTGTAAGAGTACAGTGGAAAATAATGAAAAACAGAGAATCAATCCATTTCATCTCTAAAAAGTTCTACACCTCAAAAATCTACTGATGTGTTTGATCGAGTGGCAATAAACCCGCTTTGGCTCGTTAGGGGTGGAGAGGGGGCAAAGACCAACTCGATCAAGGAGAAACATCTTTGAGTATATGTTTTGTATAAGGAGCGACTGGCAACTTTGAACGTTGAAACCTTTGAAAACCACATCATTACATACAGTAGCTCTTTAGAGTCGGAATGCAAATTTAGCGAGCTCGCATTTTACATTCACCTGATTTTCTCTCTTCTTCTTCTTTGCCTCTCTCTTTGAAATCAATTCATCAGCACCTTGATCTTAATACTTTTGCTTTAGTAATAAAGGTAATGATTGCAGACATTGATTACACTTTACTCGTCATCTTTTTATGTAACTTTTTGATTAGATCCTTCGCGCCACTTGACAAGTTGATGGGAATACTTTGTAATGGGTCGCAACTGATGTTGGGCGTCTTTGATAATAAGGTATATTTACCAAAGGGACATGGACATCTCTATTCCTCCAACTCGATCTTATCTACTTTCTCTAATCTACAATAGAAGGCATACAGTCGGGACTAGTGGCGACTTTTTGAACTGGCAACGACAGTGTCGTGGGTTCAAAGAAAAGGAATTATGGATCAGCAGGTGGCGATATTAAATAACATGGATTACTGTTGACTTGCAAGTCCAACAACAGACCTTAAAAACACAGATGGTGGTGACCTTCTCTCTCTCTTTAGATGAAACGAATCAGGATTTGTGTGGATATTAGACTCTTAGTTATACACAATGGGAAATTTTTCGGCGAAGGTGCGGAGAATTCACCGTATGTACGGCGAATATTCCGTAAGAGCAAATTCCTTGTTTTTACGGTGAATGTCCCGTATCTTTCCTCTTCTAACTTTTCTACTCTACTTTAAATCAACAATTGACAAACTCTCACCAACAACAGCAACTGATCGACTTAGCTAACACTCGAGCAATTTCAACAGATTGCTGAACCATTACAATAACTCAAACTTAGCAACAACTTGGACCGTTAGTAAGTGTAATATTACTGAATATACAGATTGTAATCATTGCGTTGTTTTTATTTATTTTACAACTTTGATGAGGTGTACTGAAGGACTGGGGACGAAAGTGGCAAAGTTACGGTAAGCTTACAACTAACACTTTTATAGCGTGCTATTAAACTGATATTGCTTTCCTTTTGATTGAATCTATCTCCTTCTGGCTGGGCAATACTGGTAATACTAAAACAAAGACACTTGAATATATTACTGTTTAGTTTGAGAACGTACTATCTACTTTATTTTAATAGGGTAAGTGTGCCCGACCAGAAAGTAGCACCCTTACTCCTAGATGCAGGCGCTAAATTGGTAATATGACAGATATGTCCGTTGTAGTGATAGCAATAAATAGTGATAGTATAAAATAATTATATATTAATAAAACGTACATTAACTATTATTACTGACTAAATGGTGGAATGGGGGTAAACAAATGGATATTGGACGATTGCACGTATACACATCATTCAACGTATATACGTCAAATAACCGTTCATACGAAGATGAATTACGGTGACTTTTCACCGTAGCCCTAACGAATTACGGTGAAAAAATTACGGAATTTTTGTTTGACAGAATCCGTACATACGCCGAAAAATTCCCCATCGTGATAGTTACTTGTTGTAATTAGTACCTTTCCCCCCCCCCTAATTACCCATCATATTTGATTCACATACATGTAATTTAATAAAGTAATAGACTACATTCACCTTTTTTTATTGTTGTACTGTTTGGGCGATTCTCCTAGAATTCACTTACTTCTTAGCAAATCGGAATTTGAAAACTATGGCAAGTTTACAAGTTTAAAGTGCCAGATCTATCTAAAACATAGTAAAAACGCAGGTAGCTTCATTATATACATTTAAAATACATGTATAGAAGTTTTTGTTACTTTTTCATGTGTGTAAAAGGTCGAAAACACATAATTAGTGTTTTCGGGGTTACAAATGGCCAATGGTCATAGTCAACAATAACCTTCACAAAACTTCACAAAAACAACACAGGTGCCTGAAACCTTCCATACATGTACTATAAATATATAGGACAAATACTTATGTGTTGTTTACTATGTTTTAGATAGATATGGCACTTTAAACTTATAAACTTGGTATAACTTTCAAATTCCGATTTGTCATGAAAAAAGTAGATCCTTCTCCTGGGCTCGAGGCACTTTAATTTTTCCGTCGATTAAGCAGAGAAAGAAACGTTAATTATTGTTGTATAGAAAAACGAATGTGATTTTTTGAAACTTACCTTCAAAGAGGCCCGTATGCCTCAGAGGGCGGGAGTCATTCATGTTCGCAATCCATGAAGTGTTATGACCGAAAAAGAATTTGAACTAATTGATCAGCTGTTGTTGTTGTGCTTGATGTGATAGCCGAAAAGGCAGGATAATTATTCTGAATTACTGCCTTGTACTGTATAGCAAAACCTCGTATATGGCAATAGGTGGTACAGTCGGCTTGAAAACCCCCGCCCACCCTTGATTCCTTACTAAGATTTGGTAAGAGCACTACTCACTCAAATGTCAACAGATGCTAATAATTGAAGTGGCAATGTAGACACTATGGTATATTTCCAACATACTTTGCAGAAAAAGCCAAGCACCAAGTCCCATGTGTCTGTCAGTCCAAGTTTACAATGACTTTCACCTGTCTTTTGTAAGAAAAAATGGGATGAAAAGATCTTCTTTTTTTGTAGACGGACCAAACTTCATTTTCTAATCCCGCCCGCCTCTACTAAGATTTGGAATCGGCTCTACTCGCTCAATTGTCAATAGATGCTAATGATTAAAGTGGTGATGTGAACACTATGGCATATTTCCAACAGACTTTACCGCAAAAGTCAAGTACCAAGTTTCTTGTACTGACCAGTACAAGCCTACGATGACTTTTACCTGTCCTTTGCGACGAAGATTATTTTTCTAGACGGAAAGAAAATTCAATTTCAAACGTCGAAGGGAAAGATGCTCATTGGCGGGAAATGAATTCTAGGATTTTTGTGATTTAAATTCAACCTCCTTGAATTTCAGTCCTTTTTCTCCTCTCTCTTTCACTTTTTGTCTCCCTTCTTTCCCACTCCTCCCTTTTTCTTTCTCTTTTATCACCCTATTTAAAACAGAAATATAAGAAGAAAACGACACTATAATTTAATACCGGTGATGAATATATCACTCCAATTTGAACCTTTAGATTGCTCTTTTTATGATTGGCCCTCCGATATATATGCTGTACAACAACAACAGTCTCTCACCAGCAAGAATATAACAGACGACGCCAAACGAAAAAAACAAGCTTTACGATGTCTACACGCTATTGACGAACTGCTACAAACCGAACGAGACTATACCAATCACTTGACTCATTTGGTAGAGGTAAATTATATACGTGTAACACTCTCTCTTTTTACTAGATATACTTACTTTTTTACAACTTGTTTCTGCAGGTCTGTTTTGATCAAATCTTACAGAGACAAAAATGGATCATGGATAAACACAAGGATACGATCACCCGGAATTCTGCCGTCCTTTTACAATTCCACAAATCACTCTTGGTTGCCCTGGAAGAAGCTAATTCCAAGAAGGATATAATCGATCGGTGTGGTGATATTGCTACCGTCTTTTTGAATATGGTATGTATGATAACTATAAAAGATAAAATGATAAAAAAGATGCATTTGAAGATGGAAAAAAAATATATACATACTCCTGGTTTGATTGAAAATGTGGCACTTTTTTTGTCTTTTCTTTTGTTTTTACTATCATTACCAGCATTCAACAACAATAACCAAGTCATCTTTGCTCTTTATTAAAATGTAGGGGTCAAATTTTACACTCTACGATACTTACTGCGATCAACATGATGCGGCCATTACACTGTGTAACGAATACCGATCAAAGCCTGAATGGTTGGTCTTTACCCGAGAATGTGCCACTCCAACATTATATACCGAAAACTCGTTGGAACAGGTGACAAAACCATTACATTTTGAAGACTACTTGATCAAGGTAAAGATAATCAAACAATCAAAAAGAAAAAAGAAAAAAAAACAGTGACTGAATGAATTATTTTCATTATCATATATATAGCCTGTCCAGCGTGTCTGTCGCTATCAACTTTTACTCAAGGAAATACTCTGCCATATACCTCGTGCCACAGCTGAATATAGAAGATTGGATTGTGCCCTGGAGATGATGCATGCTGTGGTGGCTGGTATTGATCGACGAAAATATCATCGTGACACAACCGAACGGACTCGACTTTTTATTGATCGTTTGGATACTTCTGATAGGCGACTAGATAAAGAGTCACTCTATTTACTTGGTAGTTTGGTAATGGCGGGTGCTATTGATGTGACCTATTCCTCTCTTGGTCAAACTACGGTGTCTTCTTCTCGATCCAAATATCTTGGCTGTTTTATCTTTCCAACTTATCTAATCATGGTACGGGCTAAAAAGGTCACAAGTTATACTCCCAAGCATTGGTTTCCCTTACGGTTGGTCGAATTGGAAGATTTACAGGATATTCAAGGTAAATAAAAACAAACAAACAAATAAATAAACAAACCAAGTAAACAAAGCGGTAATGATTTCATCTCATGATCCCCTTTGCACACTTAGATCAACGGGAACATGCGTTTGTGGTGCGATGTAAAAAACATTGTTTTGCTTTTACAGCTACTTGTCAACGGGAAAAACGATTATGGATAACAAAACTATCCCAAGCCATCGCCACGGCCAAATCAGAACCCCGGTCGGCAGATAACTTTATAGTGTCCTCATTACATGGTGTTACTAAACCTACCAAAATACGAACCTCAAGCTCTGTGACGAACCTGCTTGAATTTGGATCTCGGGACTCGACTTCTTCCTCGACCTCATCAAATGCCACCACCTCTTCTTCGACTTGCTCTTCACCTTATTCAAGTTCTACTGCAACCTGGCTTTCACAGTCAGACACTATCAAACGATCAAAATCACTCAGTCTACAACTTGTATCTTACTATCAACTATCTTCTGACGATGACCATCCACCTTGTCTTCCAACACCAACATTAAATCAGCCAGCGGCACTTGGTAAACGACATTCGGTTGACTTTTCACCGCGAGCAAAGAGGCGCGAACATATGAAAATCCGGATCCATTCTGAAATGTATATTCGACCGCCCAATCTAATCGACCCTCAACGTCGTCGTCCTGGATCGGTGGATATAATGCCGACATCTTCCAGCCAATTATCACTCAACATGATTGGCAAAATCAAAAACAATCATCAACATGCTTTACGGGTGGGTTCGGATCATAAATTGCGGGATGTGTGTACACAAGATTACTTGGCATCAAGATCATGGTCCACCTTGTTACGTGAATCGTCCATTGGTCAAACACATAGCATCAGTAGTACCAATAGTAGCAGCAGTACCAGTAATAATAATAACGACAATGCCAGTATGACGGGACGACGTAAATCATCACTGTCTAATCTTCGATCATCCACCTCTAGTTTCTCCATGCTGATGAGTCCATCACGTCGGGTCAGTGACGGTAGCAGTACTTTTCGCAACCATCCCGACCCGAACAAACCAAGAAAACAACAGCAATTGCCTTGTCAACAAAAACAATCCAAGCGATTTTCAACACCACCACCCTTATCTTATCATCCTACCGATACCTCATGTTTACCAAAGTTTGGACTTTCTCAGGAAGCAAGACAAACTACTGTCACACCATCTTCCGAGTCTCAACATTATTATTATAGTGGCGATAAATTATCACGGCTTGACAATCATCAACAACAGCAACAGCACAAAAAGAAAACCTTACGCTCCAGCCTCTCCACTTATTCTCTCCATATTCAACCTATGAAACATGTATTTGTTGATGGATTTCGTCGATTGTCATCCAGGGATCCTCCACAGGTAATTTGAAAAAAGAGGCGCGCGCGCTCTCTCTCTCTCTCTTTGTCTCATTCCTTTTACTACCAAATAGATCAATACACCACTAACGAAAAGATCAAGCCGATTATTCTCTTGGACCAAACATGATGACTCTTGTATTACCACTACGAAAAACAATGAATCCTCCTTTTCATCTACCACCTCTTCCACCTCGTCTTACTCTGATCCTATCAAATCCACTTGGTCTCGGAAATGGATGCCTTCTAGAAAATAGTCTCCCTTACCTATCTTTATTTGATTTGTTACTTTTATGCCTCTCTATATGCTTTTTTTTAAATAATAATACTAATAATAATAAATTGGACGTTTTATTATATCTTTTATATATGCATCTTCAAAAAAGAACAGGCGGTGAATGAAAGCGCGGCATTTGAAAAAGTTTGCATAAAGGGGAACAAAGAAAAGTAGGGAATATATCACTTGATTGCGACGGGAAACCATTGACAAGTTTAGTTATAGCGATGAGTATAAAGTGGTTACATGCCAAGCTAATTCTTATCAATATATTGCAGAGTCCATTATCAATCATTTTTTGTGTTTTAAAGAGTTGTACGGAAGAATAGAGAGAGAGAGAGAGAGAAGTGAAAAATAAAAAGTGGGGTTTTGGCGCGGGTATCCAATTTCAACACCTGATTATACGAGTTGCCCCTATAACTGAAAAAGTGAGGACTTGCTCAATCTCATGCAACATGACTCATTTCTTAAATCACAGAGTTTGAGCGCTCTCAACTTCGAGGTTATCAAACTGAACCTACTTGACAGGTCCCTACAGCCGAACGTGCAAGAAACAAAAAACGATTTTGATTAATAATTGTGATGGCGAATCTTTCAGAGATGGCTATGCTTTCCGCAGACATCAAAAAAGATCACACCCAGGGGGCCTTCCAAGTACAAAGTAACATGAAACCGACGTAAGTAGCAAAAAAAAAAAAAAAAAAAAAAAAAAAAAAAAAAAAAAAAAAAAAAATTCAATTTGGCCACAAGGATGGAACAAGTCGTTTATGCCCACATAATGAAAACTACAAAGGTAAGTAGACCTAGTATCATAATGTTTCAAGTGGTCCAGTACTGACAATATAGTTCTAGGGGAACCTTCTGGTGCTGCAGTTGAAAGAAAAGATACTTCTCCACCAAATAGAAAGGAAAATAGAAAATCTTTTCCCTCGGATAGAAAAAGAAAAAGGCGTCAATTGGAATTTCCTGAGCAATCGCCTTTTCCGTCATTGCTCAAGACAAGTCTTACGGACCTATCTTTTTGGTCATCATTCGAATCTCATTAGCATCCTTCTGTTGGGCCGTCATCGTCTGGTCCTTACTCTTCACAGGCATTCACTACTGATTACTCCGATGATATGATTGTTGACGCTGAATCTACTCATTCTGATGATACAGTATGGCGATCAGCGGGAATTGCTGGATGGAGAGCCGACGTTGCCACAGGAGGTGCTACTTTCACTCCATGTCAAAATTGTTTTAATAATAACGTTTACAATCCTACCAATCCTCATCGAGCAACCAGAGATCCAACCTGTCCCTACTATAATGAGAAGATGGATGAATATGTGTTTCTTCCACCTGATGGTTCTTTTTCTCACTTAAAAAGAAAAATTGGCTTGAACAACGCTTTGGATGGAGCTCTGAACAATGAACAAGGGAGCTTTCACAGACAAAAATCACACAAGTTGTTGATTTCATTGAACGAGTTACTATCGAATCACAGTGTTGTATTCGTGACACAATGAATACCTGATAATTATTTAAACCCCGCTTTCCCCCCTTTTTGGCATTGTTATCGACATACCAACAATAGTAAACTTCCCTAACACAAAAACTAAATAAACCCTACCTCTTGAAATAAAATAAAAACCATATCCTTTACACAGCTTTTTTGCCAACTATTTTTTACTCTGGTCGATTGAAAATCCCACCTATTGATAACATGCCACGAACGAGTATACTTTCTGCGGCCTACTTTGATCAATCCTACTTTTACATATGCATGTATACAGCTGGTGTTGAGAAAACGGATCACAAACACGAATACATTCCTTTCGGTAGCTCCTATGGAAGCAGCCTATGATGAATATTGTCAACGTTTTCAACTAGTTCCCATCCACATGGTTCGAAAGTATACTCCAACATCCTCGTTGGTATGGTCATTACATGTGCTACTACGTTCACTAACTCGACCTCAGAGTCATTTCAGACTCGGGTGATTAACTAAATTCTAGTCAGGATCTCGCCAGACTCAGGTAATTATATATACAAGAATACCGAAATGTAGCATTATTGATCCTGGACTTTATAGGGCAATCTTTCAATGTCCTCCTCAAGATATAAGAACTGATGGATGTGCTTTGCCAGACGATCTCAAGAACAAGTTCGTCCTCCACTTGTCTGGGACAATGTCACTCCTGATGAGCTGAAAACCCAACTTTTGGGGTGCTAATCCTGGTCTGGCAAGAAGATGCTTGGATGTTTTGAAAAAAGCTCAACGGCCTTTTGTGGTTGAAAATGATGAATATAAAACATCAAAAGTAAGTACTGTATTCTTCTTGGTCTCTCTACAATCAGACACTTATTTTTTTTTTCCAATTGCGTAAGATTTGTTTGATCTATCAAGGTTGCAACGATATAGTGAATGCCCAACTGGAGCATGGTCCCCTTTACCCAGTTATGCTTTGTCAACATTGTACCCCTAAAAGAAGACGAGCAATCTGGTAAAGGGATGTTAAACGCTTCTCATCAATGGACCCCACAACAACAATAGCCAACAATCCCAATTTATGGATATATCAAACAATCCTAGTTTACACTGTGAGTGATAATCGAATCCTAATGATCTTTTGCTTCACTAACCTTTCTTTTTTTCACTGCTTTTTCCCGAAAGTCTTTCACTAGTTAAAACTCCGAATGCATGAATTTCAAAAACCTGGAATGGTCGTGTGTCACGCTACGAGTGCCAGGAGTGGCGTACTTCTTTTGAAATAAAGACGGAATAGATGGTTGATCGCTGATGATGATTGGAGTACAATACAGATTGACAAGACAAGTATTAATTTTTCGTTAATTGGAGACAGACATACAAGGAGGATTATTATATTTTTTTTAAAAAAAAAAGCACAATTGTTTTATTACTATTATATAAAAAGGGGGAAATAAAAATAAGCTAAACTAAATGCAGCCCAATGAAGAAGTGCACCTTGATGATCATCATGAATCATCATCATCAGAGGATGAGGATGAGGATGAGGAGAGAGAGACTGGGGAAGGTGCAGATGAGGCAGTCTTCTTATTACCACGCCCCTTTTCCTGTTTCTTCTTTTGTTTTTTCTTAAGTTCCTCCAATACAGCATTTTTCTGATCTTCACGATCTTGACGGTTTTTCCGAGTTTCCAACTTGAAGGCATCTATCCGATCAAACAGGTCATCAAAGAGACCATCCACCCGAGATTGTCGCTCCATATAAAAAGTATAATCCAAAAAGAACCCTTGTAGTTCCGCCGTAGAGAATTCACCGGGAGGAAGAGCCTTGGCCACCTTGTCACACGTCTTTTGCCAGTCATCGTCAGTTTTATCGTCAAAGTAAGGTTTGCGGAAGAATCGTTCAAACATCATACGGACTTGGTATTCATTAGCATAATCCAACACGATTTCCTTGTCGATTCGACCACGACGTCGCATCACTGGAGGTAATACATTAATATCATTACATGTCATAAAGAAGACTATTAAAAAGAACAAGAAGAAGAGGTAGGTAAGTACTAGTTCACTGAAACTGGTCCATTCTCCCGTATATGCCAACTTACTTGTTCCATCACGCATATCTAAACCATCCATGACATTGAGTAAACCAGGTAGAGTGATATGACCATTTCCAGTAGGCGATGATTTATTGGATTCCTTGGAATCACTAATCACCTTTAAACAATGATCCACGTCTTCCAACAACAAGATAGAGTTCCCGGGAGCATCAGCCACCATATTTTCAAACTCTTCATCCGAGTTCATACCAGTCAAATTAATCGAAGCCAATTGCATGCCTAATTCTGACGTAATTGATCGGACAATGGAGGTTTTCCCACAACCTAATACATAAAGTAAAGAAGAGAGTTAGTATAACATCAGAATAATACAGTAATGGTGATTTTACCTGGTGGACCACTAAGTAAACATCCATGACGGTAAGGAATACCACGATCAGCATACCATTCTTGTTTGTTTAAAAAGTCCTTTACATCTAAGTATTATAATATTGATGTAAGTATAACAGCATCTTGTATTTTCCCCCCCTCCCTCTCCTATGCACATTTACATACTATACCTTGTAGTAGATCTTCCTTTTGGCCTTCTTTCAATATAACTGTATCAAAAGATCGTATATCCTTGGTCACTTTTTCTTCCCAAGAGCAATCACCAGGTCGACCACTATGAGAGCATTTATAAACCACCAACTATTATATTGGGAACAAAATTTAGCTACTGGAATAATGCCACTTTTTTTTTTTTTTTTTATTCTTCACCTTGTTGTCCTTTTTTGCATAATACAGATCAATCCATTCTTGCATATAACTTCGTAATTCTTTAATATCGCGACCCCGCATACTATTTGATAGTCAAAAAAGATGAATGTGTTTTAATTCTTCCTTTCATCAAGTTGTTTGTACTTACGTGATCCTTGTACTTGATTTTTGTAAAGCACCACCATTAAAAAGTCGGCTGAAAGCACTTCCATCGCTGCTGACATTATTACTATTCTTTTCAGAGAGTCGGACAACCCAAAAAGTACGCCCCTTGTAAGTAAATTGTTGTTGAGAATCAAGGACTATACAAAATAAACCAATATAAGTAACCTTCTCTACATATACGTTTATATATATATATTTCATTTACCTGGTTGTAAAGCTATAGAGGGGTTGGTATTTGATAAAGTAGACCAGTGGCTTGAGTCATATTTTCTACGGTCATATTGTCCTTGAGCACTTCTAAGATCCAGAGTTTCCATCTGTTCAGAGACAAAGGCAGCAATAGGTCGATGGATTCGTTCCATATCATCCACTTCAACAGCGACATAAAGTTGGTTGGTGATATAGTTCCTGATGGAATGATAAACAGAAGTAATGTAGGTGGCAAAGGAAGCTATACATTTTAAGAGTAGTTAACGTGTCAGCATTACAAAAAGTGATTGTATGCATAGTTTGATACTTACGTCCGAAAAAGACGGATCCAGACAACAGTAATGTTTCGTTTGACAACAGTAGTTTCAAGATCGCCACACTTTTCGTACCAAAGAGTTGTTCCCAGAAGACTTCATTCAATAAAGATGGCAATAGAGGTTGAAGACCAACAAAGAAATCCTTTAAAGAACCTTCTGGAAACATTATTTATTTAAAATAAATGTTTTTTTAAAGTAAGTAAAGAAAATAAGAGGTGGAATAATACATTTGGCCACATATTTATAGTCAAAAAAAAAAAAAAAAAGAAAGAGAGAGAGAAAGAGAAAACTTAAACTGCGCGACCAAGCATAATTGACGGAGTTTAAACGTGCCACTCTCTTCGTTGACGTTTTACAAATGTATGCTAAGCAAAACAAAACTGCCAAACCCATTACTTGTACCATGGCTTGTCTGCAGCCCGCAGTGGATGTGAGCCCATTGATTACTTGGGAATTCTTCCTCCCAGTTCCCCCCCCCCCAAAAAAAAAAGAGTTAAGGTTAAGCCTACTTTCTGAGAAGTGTGACTCTTTTCGAATTTCTCTTTCTCTTTATTTTTTCTTTCTCTTTTAAAAATAATGGTGGCACCTGGAGAAACAAACAACGGTAGTCATCGACCCTCCTCCTCAAGACGACGCAACTCACCTGAACGCACATCAAGTCATCGTCATCACCAACGCCACTCTTCTCCTGACTGTCATCGATCTTCCAATAGTAGACACCTCCATCACCATTCTTCTTCTCCAGACCGTCATCGATCTTCCAGTAAACATCACCACTATTCTTCGTCTTCCTCCTCCTCTCACAAGTAAATCATTAATAAAAACTTTACGATTACCTATAAACTAATACTATTTTTTATTTTAGAAAACGCCATCGGTCACCTTCTACTGACTACTCATCCTCGAGCTCTTCTGACGTTAATTCACGCGAACGACGCCACCACAAGAAACACAAAAAGGACAAGAAGCATAAAAAGTCATCGTCATCCAAGGTAAAGTCGAATAAAGAATGATTGTATGTGTATGTGTGTGTGAACTAACAACATTATATATGTATATATGTATAGAAAAAATCATCCAAGAAACACAAGAAATCAAAACTAGGTGCTGTAGGTGATGAATGGGGTAAATATGGCATCATCCATGAAGCAGAGTAAGTTTCCAACGAATCATCCTAATTATCTATTCACAACCTATTCTTTTATGTATAGTATCTTTACTAAGGAAGCAGTAAGTTGGATGACAAGGTATAATATGGGTCGGAGTTACTTATTTGTTATGTAGGAATTCCAAGCATGGTTGATCGACATCAAGAAAGCTAACGTAGAAACCCTCGGTAATGTGAAACGGAAGCAAATGTTTATTGACTTTATGGAAGGTAAGTAACAAAAGGATATAAGGAACGTAGCAGATGTACCCATCTAACATCCCTCTCTCTCTCTCTCTCTCTCTCTCTCTCTCTCTCTCTCTCTCTCTTTTATTTAGATTACAATACAGCAACTATGCCACATGAAAAGTAAGCAAGGTAGATAATAATCAAGAAACATATACTTACTCATGATGATGATGATGATGATAGGTACTATAATTTGGCCAAATGGGAGGAAAGGGATCGAGCCTTGCGTATGGGTGAACCTCTTCCATCCTCTGATTCTACTTTTAATATCAAGAATGATGAAGAAAAATTAAAGTAAACTGATCTATCTCCCTTCTTATAATACTCATCATTCACTCTCTTCTTCTTAGGATGGAACATAAACGTGCAGCAGCAATGGCGGCAGCTTCCAAGGTACCCAAACTACAAATGTCTCGTGATCAACTGGAGGAATTAACCAAAGTGAATCGTGAACGGGTGGAATTGGATCGAATGCGGAAAATGGGATTAAAAACAAAGAATAGTCTAGGTGTACGTTATGATGAACAATAAAGACATGCATAGATTTGTCTGTGCTTTTTATAGATTGGTTGTTGATTTAGTATAGATTTATAATAAAAACTGGTGTCCATTCAAACCATGTAGTTGGGTACGTCTTTAATATGGTATATTGGTTGTTGATTATCTTGTCATCTAATACTTACAGTGTGGTCATTGTTATCACATGTGTTTTAATTTGATAAAGTTGATTTGGAACCTCAAGGTTGTTGTAAAGGCATCTACCATCACAGATTTTACTCCTTTTCCCTCCTTTTTTTTTTTTTTTTTCTTTCTTTCTTTTTCTTTAAAACAACTTTCCCATTAATATATACATTCTCATTATCTCTCTCTTCTTCTTCTTCTTCTTCTTCTTCTTCTTCTTCTATAGTCCATCTTACATACTTTTTTCAAGCGATGAGCTTTGCCAAGATCAAGCCTAAAGATTCAATTGATAAAAGATCAATAACGGAAAGTCATCATGACGAGCAGTCCATCATCAGTATCACACTACCTACCTCATCAAGTGTTCACTCGGATAAATCAAAAGATAGATTCCATCATTCATCTTTATCCTGTAGCAGTTTCCCTTCTTCTTTGGATGAGATTCATGCAAATTCCTTAATTCGGTCTGACCGAGTTCATCGGTACAGTTTTGAAACCCCATCACCCCCTCTTTTCTCGAATTCAGGGGTACGCTCTTCTTCCTCATCTGCTCATCATAGTTCTTCTAGTTTTTCAACGACAAGAAAATCATCCTCTCGCCATCAAACGTCTTCCAGTATTCTATTTTTGGGAAGATCCTTACCGGACTTTCAAACATTAGTCTATTGTTCAGTTTGTGAGAAATGGATCGAATCAAGGTTAAGGTATCGTAACGGTGCTATGGTTTGGTTAGCTGCCTTTGTTTTGTAAGTGGTGATGATGACATACATACCCCTGAGAACAGCATTGACAACCTTTTTTCTCAGATTGCTTTGTACTATAGTTTTCTTTTGGGTGCCTTTTTACTCGAAAATGTGTAAAGGTGATTGGAAACAAATAGCAACATCTTCTATTTATTTATTGTTTTTTTCTTTTCTTTTTTCTCTCAAGATGTCCATCATTTTTGCCCTACCTGTGGACGTGAAATTGGTCGTCGGCAGGCTGCGCTTTAGTGGTGTGAGATATATATGCCGAAATCCCGGATTGGCATTCCGACCCCGTCACGGCCGCAGTTTCGAAAGTAGGGTTTATTTAAACCCGTATTCAATTGAACGTATACAACCATTTTTTTCTTTCTATATTTTTTAATCATATATATATCATCATGTCTGGTAATACTCAACCTTATACAACGTACTTTTATTTATTTTGAATATATATATATATATATATATATAAAACAGAGTGTTCATGTGGACCGATACTAATAATCACATTGATTCGTCATCACTTCCTTTTATATGTATATATAGACTGGGATCAAACTACCATTCTTCGCAAACGTCCTGAAGATAAAGCTCGTGTGGCTCGTACTCAAAGCGAACTGAATGCTGCTAGACGTGTAAGTACCAAAAATAAAGAAGAAGAAAAAAAAAGAGATGGTTGGTTGATGCTAAACTTAACATGGGGGATGACACTTTTTTTTTTTTTTTTCTTCTTCCGTAGGCTGGTGCTGCTATTAGTACTGAAAAGAAATCAAGTAAGTAAAGTGACCCAAAAATGATTTTTGTGTGCATGGATATTGATTACCATGGTAGCATTGACAAACTCTAGTCAAGCCAATACGGATCATCGTCGAATTGCTAAATTGGATCGTGATAATGAAGTGGCACCTCCTCCTAAAGTGGATGTTTCCGTGGGCAAAGCACTCCAAAAAGGACGTCAAGATAAGGGCATGACACAAAAGGATTTGGCTCAAGTGATCAATGAAAAACCTCAAGTGGTAAGTTAAGGGAAAAAAAAAAAAAAAAAGAAGATAAAACCATCAAAGATACTAATATCTATCTCTATCTCTAACGTATATGTACGTAGGTCAATGAATATGAATCTGGCAAGGCGATTCCTAATCAACAAGTTTTGACCAAAATGGAACGTGCTTTGGGTATCAAACTTCGTGGCAAAAACATTGGTGAACCTTTGACATTTGGCAAGAAGAAATAAAACAGAAAGATAGCATAGTTTCAATGGTTGTAGATAGTTTATTTATTTGTATATGGAATAAAATTTAAGGTTATCATGTTACTTTTTTTTTTTTTTTTTTTTTTTTTTTTTTTTGACATGGCTTGGACTGTGAAAGCATACACGAGCAGTAAATGTCTTGTTTTTATTGGACTTGACGATTTAGAGGATTGATTCCACGTGTGTGCCGTATCTTTGATTGTTGTCAAATCTATATTTATCCTCACTATGATTTGACTTGGCGATCATTTTATTTTAACGCGCCGATCTAAAATACTTGAAATCATATTTATATGATTTGACCTAGCCTTTCTTCTTCTTCTTTTTTTCTTTATTTTTATCACCACTCCCATACTTTCTTTTTATCTGAATATACAATGACCGTCGTAAAGAACATTTGCTGTATTGGTGCTGGTTATGTTGGTAAGTTGGTTACTCTTGCTCACTTTTGTCATTCTAACCATCATCTTTTATTTAAATAGGGGGACCTACTTGTGCCGTCTTGGCTTACAAGTGCCCTGATATCAAGGTGACCATCGTTGATCTTAGTGAACCTCGCATTGCTGCCTGGAACTCGGACAATCTTCCCATCTACGAACCTGGACTTGATGAAGTGGTCAAGGCATGTCGTGGCAAAAACTTGTTTTTCTCTACAAATGTAGATGCTGCTATTCAAGAAGCTGATCTCATTTTTGTCTCTGTTAACACTCCTACTAAAAAGACTGGTATGGGTGCTGGTATGGCTGCTGATCTTGCGTAAGCTATAAAACGAAGAAAAAATGGATTGATATTCAACCCTTTCTTTTTTTTTTTAGTTATGTTGAAAGCGCTACTCGTCGTATTGCTGAAGTGGCTCAAAGCTCCAAGATCGTGGTGGAAAAGTCAACTGTGCCCTGTCGCACTGCCCAAAGCATGCGTACCATCTTGGAAGCCAATTCTACTGCTCAAGTTCATTTTGATATCCTCTCCAACCCTGAATTCTTGGCTGAAGGTACCGCTATCAAGGATCTGTTGAACCCTGACCGTGTCTTGATTGGTGCTTTACAAACTGAAAGTGGGATCGAAGCTCAAAATGCCTTGGTGAATGTTTATACCCATTGGGTTCCAAAGGATCGTGTGATCACTACCAATCTCTGGTCTTCCGAATTATCCAAACTGGTAAGTGTTTATTTGGAAAATGAATAAATTGGGAAGGGGGAAGGTAAACTAACTTTTGTGTGTGTATATATAGGCTGCCAATGCTATGCTAGCTCAACGTATCTCCTCCATCAATGCCTTATCTGCCATTTGTGAAGCCACTGGTGCTGATGTGGACGAAGTGGCGTATGCGTGCGGTAAAGACACTCGACTGGGTTCCAAATTCCTGAAAGCATCAGTGGGATTCGGTGGCTCATGCTTCCAAAAAGATATTCTCAACTTGGTCTACCTCTCTCAACAACTCAATTTACCGGAAGTGGCGGCTTACTGGCAACAAGTGGTGACCATGAATGAATACCAAAAGAAGCGATTCGTACGCAACATCATTTCCACTCTATTCAACACCATCACCAATAAAAAGATTGCTGTGCTTGGATTTGCATTCAAGAAGGATACGGGAGACACACGTGAATCGGCGGCTATCACTTTGATTAAGGACTTTATGCAGGAAAATGCCCGGGTGGCGATTTATGATCCCAAGGTGGATGCTCAACAGATTTATATGGACTTGAGTGAACCTGGTGTCACGGTGGATCATGTGGAAAAGAAGGTGCAAATCTGTCAATCTGCCTATGAGGCTGCTCAAGGTGCCGATGCGGTGGTCATTGTTACCGAATGGGATGAATTCCGTGATGATCAATTGGACTATACCAAGATTTACACCGGTATGAACAAGCCTGCCTTTTTGTTTGATGGTCGCCTTCTGGTCAATGCTGCCAAGTTACGTCAAATCGGTTTCAAGGTTAGTGTCATTGGCAAGAATGAATTGGCCGGTACTGCTTAAACTCTCTCACTTCTCTCTCTGCCTCCTGTTTTGGTGTATGTTTATTTGTTATAGAACTATTTACCCCTCCCATATATTATACTATCTATTCTTTTTTTTTTTTTTTTTTTGTTTTCTTTTTTATTTATCATTTACAATAAAAATCAAGCATCTTTTTTAACAATTCTGACTTTATTTCGTGATAAGGACTTACCTGTTTTGTCCTCAGATCACGTTCTATATTTAGTACCCGGAAAAAAAGACTATATTGGTAACACATTGGACCGCATTAGGAAGAATAATAATGTTATGTCGCTCTTATCATCCTGATGTCTTATCAGAATAGTGAACACTGAAGAAAAATAGAAACGTTGGTGAAAGCAGAAGGTTATTAAGATTCGGTTATCACTTGCAGTGTGTCAGAAGTGACACCCCCAAGCCGAGGAGTTCTCCTGATCACCATTGGGGCCAAAGGCGCAAACAGCTTCGCCAGGGTTTCCCAACAGGTCTTTGGCCACAGTATTTTCATCTTCAGAGACACCCATAGGTTTTGATAACCCACCACCATTAATATGTTAATAATATTGGTTCGATAAATATGGGTTGAAAAAAAAAAAAAGAAAAAGACAAGTGCAAAGTTGTAATTTAGTAGTCGATCAAGTAAAAGAAGGTCTTTTTATTTTATTTTATTGATACCACAATTGAGTGGTATAAGTAAGACTGGCGTAGTGTAGGGGAAAACCTTCAAAGATCCATCAGTAAAAAAAATTATCAGAACACCGTGCCGCCACCAGCGAAAATTTATAATAATAGGAGAGCCGTCCCCACCCAAAGTTGCCGTCCCACACTCCAAAGCAACAGGCGAGACAACCTAAGGACCAGGGGAGCCATTTTAAAAAAAATCTTTGATATTTCGGTCCCCCCCCCTCGGTTTTCTATTGAGAGTGAGTTAGTATACAATTGATTTTCAACTGTGTTTAATGATACCTTTAAAGCTTGGGCATGTTTGGACGGCCCAGCTCTCTTTTTGCTTTAACTGGGACGGAATTCAGTTCACTAAAAGAAGACCGCATCGAGGAAGAAGGAAGTGAAGGGAAAGGCGAAAGAGGAGGTGGGGTGAAGGAAGCATGTGAATTGAACGGAAAAGGTAAAGAGAGAGGTGGGAGTGAAGGGAGAAGGGAAGATCTGGCGCGTGGAAGGTGAAGGAAAAGTATGGGGCGGGGAGAAGGAATAGTAGGGGAGGGAATGTAATTTGAAGGTAGTAAAAGGTAGGTGGATTCTGATTGATCCTACTTCTATGTCATCTTCTTCTCTCTTTTTGGCCAGTAGACATTAGTTTACTAGTTACAGTCCACATAAGGCATGGTCCATGTTTGTTTTGCCTCTCATCAATACCAACTACCAATCTCTGGTTCATGCAACTGCCATCAAATCATTTTTAAACCAAAAAAGCAAATCAGTTTGTGCAGAAATTGGAATGCAAGACAAAGTTAATTAAACAGTATTACCTCTTAACATTTATATTTACTTAACAACTCGTCATATAAATAAAACTTTGATTAACTCTCATTCTTGCATGATCTGTCCACACTTTTCAGATTCCCTTTTTTCAAACCCCGTAATCTTTGAAAAATTCTATCAAGGTACAATTGAACAATGAGAATTTTTGGCTGGGGATGATTTTTTTTTTGGTGATGATCTGTACTGGTGATCGGCCCACATTGTCACTGACAACATTTTTTTAAAGAAGGCGGTGTTTAAATTGCCCCCCCTGGGCCATATTTTATCCTTTTTTTCCATCTTTCTCTTCTCTTCTCTTCTCTTTCTCCTGTCCCGATCTAAAAATAATCCATGCTCTCCACTTCAAGATTATACACTTCACATAAAAGTCTCTTTCTTTTATACCGTACCCAACGATCATTATTCAACAGATCAGCACAACAAGCACCACGATACCGACCATCACCTGATCCACTACTACGGCGTCCGACAGAACCAACGTTATCACCAAAAGAAGCAGCTTCATTAATTCAAACCCTACGCTCTCGTTCGAACGAACCCATTCAACAGGTATCCTATGTGCGTCCCCTTGTATTCGGTAGTCTCTTTTGTACTTGTGCCTTTGTAGGTGCGGGCTATGTCTACGAACAACAACAACAGACATTGTTACAACGATGGGTAGCTAAATTCCGCCGATCTGACAATGACACCATACGCAAATGGTGGGAGACTCGTAGCGACAAGGAACGACAATTGGTATGGCGTGAACTCTGGCGAGAAAAACTCGACATGATGAATGAAAAAAAACAGGCGTCCATGGACAAGGTCATGGCCACCCTCAAGGGTTGGCAACAGGTGTATGGATTACCCGAAGGAATACGACGACTGGGTGTCATGGTGGTGGGTAAACTGGCAACAATGACGGAAAGTGAAAGGACTATGTTGGCCCTGATTGGTCTCAATGTGTTGGTGTTTGGGGCCTGGCAAGTACCGAGATGGACTCCTTTTATGGCACGTTGGTTTATGCATCATCCAGGCTCACATCGTCCCATCACATTAATCACCTCTTGCTTCTCACACAAGGAAGGTCTGCATCTGGCTTGTAATATGTTTGGTCTGTATTCATTTGGTACCATGTTGCATGATTACTTTGGTCGGGAACAATTCTTAGCGTTGTATTTGTCCACTGGCGTGGGTGCGAACATGGCTAGTCATGTCCTTAGTTTGATGTTTCGTCGGTCTCGACCTCTCTTGCCTAGTCTTGGTGCCAGTGGGGCTATTTATGGTTTACTCTCCGGATTTGCTTACTTGGAACCTCAAGCTGGTGTCTCTTTGATCTTCTTGCCTTTTGTGACGATAAAACTAGGGTATGTGGGGTGATGGAGAAAGGTCGTTGTCATGCTAATAAGATTTTTATTTTTTATTTTTTATTTATCACTAGATATGCCTTACCTGCGATGATGGGGTTTGATGTGGCTGGTATTCTATTGAAATGGAAAATGTTTGATCATTACGTAAGTAACAAAAAAAAGACCTGACAGAAACATCCTCTTACTTACCCTTTCCCCCCCCCTTTTTTTTTTGTATTATTACTAGGCACATTTGGCTGGTGCAAGTATAGGATTAGGTTATATGGCTTATGGACAACAACATGTGTGGCAACCATTGGTCAAGACTATCCATGATATCCGATACAACCAATCATCCACTTGATTATATATAACTGTAGTATAATTTTGAATACATATAGACATATTGTTTAGTTTAATAAAAGACTTCTTTACATGGTGAATTGATTGGTGTCTCTTTTAACTCGGAGGAGCGGTACTTGAAATGCTAAAAAGTCGCGGCGAACGCGACCTTTTAAAAAAAATTCTTAAAACTCATTTCTCTGTCTCTCTTTCTTTTACTTTTATCACGCTCCCATTTGAAAAGAAAACTTGTTTTCCTTTTTTTGAAAAACAAAAACAAAAACAAACAAACACAAACTCTTATTGTCTATATTCCTCACTTCAATCATGTTTGTTTATAAAAGAGGTAAGTGAAAAGAAAAAAAAAAAAAAAGGAAGAATGGGGGTTGGTGCCTGTGAAGGATCATTATCCCATGTACTTTTGACCTGTCAAGATGACTAACTACCTTTTATGTGATCCATAGATGGGCGCAAGGAACAGGTGTTGTTTGACAAGATCACATCCCGTATTGAAAAGTTGTGTGATGGATTGAACGAAAAGTATGTGGTGCCTCCTCAAATTGCTCAAAAGGTAATAATCTCTCCTCCCCCTCCTTGCTGACAAAAAATGCCCTTGCTTAGTCATTAACCCTTCTTTTTATGATTTATATTTATTTAGGTTGTGACAGGTATGTACCAAGGTATCACCACAGTGGAATTAGATAACTTGGCTGCCGAAACTGCTGCGTATATGACCACCACTCATCCTGACTATGCAATCTTGGCCGCTCGTATTGCTGTATCCAATCTTCACAAGGAAACCGAAACCGACTTTAGCAATGTGGTGGAATTACTTTATCATCATCAACACCCCAAGCTCAAAGTCCACAATCCTTTGGTGTCCAAGGAACTTTACGATACTGTGATGGCAAACAAGGAAAGAATTAACAAGGCTATCGATTATACCAGGGATTATGACTTTAACTTTTTTGGTTTCAAAACGTTGGAACGCAGCTACTTGTCGAAGGTGGACAATCGAATTGTGGAACGACCTCAACATATGATCATGCGTGTGGCTTTAGGTATCCATGGTGATGATCTTGACTCGGCTATTCAAACTTACGATCTCATGTCTCTCAAATACTTTACTCATGCCACTCCTACTCTATTCAACGCTGGTACTCCTCATCCTCAATTATCCAGTTGTTATTTAGTCAACATGCAAGATGATAGGTAAAAACAAGAAAAAAGAAAGTTGTGACATAGTTTACTGATAATTTTTATACTCTAAATTTTTTTTAGTATCGAAGGTATTTACGATACTTTGATGACATGTGCACAAATTTCCAAATCGGCTGGTGGTGTTGGTGTTGGTTTCCAAAAGATTCGTGGCTCTGGGTCTTATATTGCCGGTACTAACGGAACTTCCAATGGTATCGTTCCCATGCTCAGGGTATACAACGACACTGCTCGTTTTGTGACTCAAGGTGGTGGTAAACGTAACGGTAGTTTTGCAATGTACTTGGAACCGTGGCATACGGATGTGTTGGACTTTTTGGATCTGCGTAAAAACTCAGGTAAAGAAGAACTTCGGGCGCGTGATCTCTTCCTTGGTCTTTGGGTGTGTGATCTCTTTATGAAGCGCGTGGAAGCCAATGAACAGTGGTCACTCTTTTGTCCTAATGAAGCTTATGGGTTGGATCAAGTTTATGGTGAAGAATTCGAAACACTCTATGTCAAGTATGAACGAGAAGGTCGGGCCAGACGCACTATTGAAGCTCAGAAACTCTGGTTTGCTATCATGGATGCTCAAATTGAAACTGGTATGCCTTATATGCTATATAAAGGTAAATTTTAATCTATTGGGACCTTTTTTTTTTTTTTTTTACTTTTTTATCTCACTTTTCTTTTTATTCACCCATTCTTTTAGATGCATGTAATCAAAAGTCCAATCAAAAGAACTTGGGAACTATCACTTGCTCCAACTTGTGTACAGGTAAGACAGAGACCTCATTTACTTGATTCATCACAACTAACTAACCAACTTGACCTATTTCACTCCTTTGTTTTTGTTTATTAGAAATCATCGAATATTCCGCTCCAGACGAAGTGGCTGTTTGTAACTTGGCCTCAGTTGCTTTACCCAAGTATGTAAATACGACAACCAACACATTCGACTTTGAAAAACTCCGACAAGTAGTCAAGGTGGTGGCGACCAATTTGAACAAGGTGATCGACGTCAACTATTACCCTGTGGAAGCCGCTCGTAAAAGCAACATGCGCCATCGTCCTGTTGGTCTCGGTGTCCAAGGTCTGGCGGATGCCTTTTTACTTTTACGTTTGCCTTTTGATTCACCCGAAGCTCGTCAATTGAACAAGGATATCTTTGAAACCATCTATTTTGCTGCTTTGGAGGCTTCCTGTGGTTTAGCCGAAAAATATGGTCCCTATGAAACATACCAAGGATCTCCTATCAGTCAAGGTATCTTACAACATGATATGTGGGATGTCCAAGGATCCGATCGATGGGATTGGGATGGTTTACGTGCTAAAATTGCTAAATATGGTGTACGTAACTCTCTCTTGGTGGCGCCTATGCCTACTGCCAGTACAAGTCAAATCCTCGGTAACAATGAATGTTTTGAACCTTACACAAGCAACATTTATACTCGCCGTGTCCTTAGTGGTGAATTCCAAGTTGTGGTAAGTCAATAATAATACTAATGATAAAAATATTGTAGGTTGGATATACATCTAATCTAATATTAACTTAATTTTTTATACTGTTTATAGAACCATCATTTACTTAATGATTTGATTGAACGTGGCCTCTGGAACGAACAAACCAAGAACATGATTATTGCCCACAGTGGCAGTGTACAAAACGTGCCCTCCATTCCTGACGATCTCAAGGCCTTATACAAGACAGTGTGGGAAATCTCTCAACGAGTGATTATCGACATGGCGGCAGACCGCGCGGCGTTTATCGATCAATCTCAATCCATGAACTTGTTCACTGGTGAACCCACCTATGGCAAGCTGACTTCGATGCATTTCTATGCTTGGAAGAAGGGATTGAAGACGGGGATGTATTATTTACGATCAAGACCTGCTGTTGATGCCATAAAGTTTACTGTCGATCAATTGGCTTTGAAAACTACTAGTCTGTCAACTGAAGACCAGTCTGAAGAAGATAAATTGGCAGCCATGCAATGCTCAATCGATAATCAAGATGCCTGTCTTATGTGTAGTGGATAAATATCACCTCATCTCTTCCTCCATGTCATTCCCCTCCTCCCCGATCTTTCATACATTTATACATACATACTCTTGTCTTTTTTTTATGTTATTATTTTTTAACTATTGATTAGTAAATTCTCCCTCCCCACTAGTTATCAGATTATCTGCATCTCCCCCCCCTCTTTGTTATTTGCCTTATTACACCAATAAAAGATAACGCATTGAAATGAATGATATGTATGATATTATGTTTTTTAAAAAGAGGTATAGAACTTTGATTCATGCAACAGCAGCAGCACGAGTAACTTGAATTTTTCGTCGAATAATCGGAGAATAAAATGTCAGTTAGTATAATAGTGGATATTATCATGTATCTGGCTTTTTTTATTTACCGTTGGCCCCAAAGGACCCCGAGCCCGTCCGCCTCAAGGGACGGATGTCCCGCATTCTCTTAACCGAGAGATGGGCGGAGACACTATTATTTCAGCCAAGTTAGTTGTTGCTTGCTGCATTGGTGTCCCGACCGCACGCAGAGTAACCACTTTTACGGCCGAAGCAGTCTTTGTTGATACAGTATACGATGCCAAGGTTGGTTTTGTTGTTGGCCTTTCTTGAATGTTGTAAACGTGAATCACATAAGCAGCACAATTTTGACGATAGATATTCGCTGGTTTCAGTAAGTGTACATACATTCTTCAGTTTTTTTTTGTAATGTTTTAGTGCTACGTTTGTCGTACCCTTTGATTCTTGAGCCAAACCCTGTTCCGGCATCCCCATAAAAAATGATTGTATCCTTTTTTGCCATGCCCTTTGGAGTGAAACAGTATCGTAAGCTTTGCTTGTGAATCTGGATTGCCTTCCTCCTTGCTTTTTCGCCCAATTGGATTCATGATAGAATTTAACCAAATCATCCTTGCAATGTTTTCTAACGTTATGCTTGTTTTCAATACTTAATTTGGCCACTTCAGATATAGAACTTTCCAATGCATATATGCTGGTATCAACACCGTTGCTGCCTTGTCTTTCCTTCTTGTTTTCATCCTTTTTATGTTGGAGTTGGTGACGATAAAAAGTACTTCTTGACTTGCAGTTGATATTGCTTGCATTTATTTTCATAGTATGGAATTTCATGAGCCATTTGACTTTTTCATGATCATTTTCCAATTCTTGAAGCAAAGGTAAATACTTGTTTACGAGCAACAAGGTCGAATAAGCTTGGTCACAGTCCATGGAAACAGCACTTGCCATATTTTTCACTCCAGGATCAACGCCAACATAGCTGCCTTTTTCGATCAACAAATTACCAGTTGGAGGAGAACGATTTTGCTTTCTACCATGAATCGTATCATATATGCTTGCTTTTTTCTTGTTCAGTTCATCGATTTGATGGTACAGATCCAGAATATTCCTATTTATATCTTCCAGATTTTCGGTAGCTATCTTGCGTTTTTCAAGGCACTTTATCTTTTGAGCAACGAGCTTGTTAGGATCAGCGGTAGAGGTAATATCATTCATTTCATCCATGATGTTCTTGACTTCTTTTTTCTTTGTCTTGACAAGTGTTTTAAAACCAGGTATACGACGCTTTGCTTTGGCGATCAAGGAGTGAAGCTGTACAGTCTTTTTCTTTGGCTCCTTCAAAACGTCCCATTGACTTTCATTTTTCTTCGCAGATCCACTGGTTGATGAAGTTCGTGCAGCATTCCTTTTGATTGGTGGTTTTTCATATACGCCTTGGATACGTACAAATCCAGTAGATGTTATGATGATGTTGTTGTCAAAAGTCATTTTTCCCTCCTTTCATAGATTTTCAATATCCTGCAGGTGAAAACATTCTTCAAGGAAAAACTTTTGTGCCGCCAAGTTTATTTTGAACCCATATATTTCTGTCACACTTTTGATCGAGCCTTCAGGTTGATGAGTGCGCGACCGGGGTATGTTCTTTCGATGATGATCTTTTTTGCATGATAAAGAGCCGGGATGTTCAAATGCAATGCTTGTTGGGTCGCTGGAGAAGTGTTGGGCATAAGTCTTCGGCTATATCTGGAGTAACCTGTGCTTTCCAAGATTGCATTACAGGCGTCGAGAATAAAAATATTGACCAAAACATGCTTGTCTATGTCCTAGTCGCCAACGTTTTGAGAAACAAAGGGGTGAAAAAACGCATGTATCCGGATCATTGCTTGAACTTCGATGATACAAACATTGTCAAATTCTGCCTTAATGTCCGTTTCTGTAAGCTCAAAGTCTTTTGGCCGTTTTTGCAACAGATTCATAATCCAGGTACACATTCTATTGATTTTGACAGCACTTGAGTCCATAGAAGTAGTCGGATGGTTGGGAGTAGTATATAAATTGGTCGAACTTGGTTCATTGTCATCGGGTAGTAGTTCCCCGGCTATCAGTTCCTCAGCCATCGTTTCGTCCTCCTCCATCAGTGCGCCCTCCAGCAGCAGTTCGTTTTCCAGTAGCAGTTGGTCTTCCAGTACGTTATGGCCAGCTGTAACATTTTCAGTGGTTTGACCGGGGGAAGTGTCTGGTATTTCATTGTCCGCATACAGCGCATATTGAAGTTCCATGATCGTTTTGTTTTCATAGTCAAGCTTTTGGCGTATATGTTCAGTATGTGTTCAACGTTTAAGTTTTCAATGTCTTTTTTTGTGCTTTTTGATGGGCCACTTCAACAACGATTTTTTCTTTCTGAGGAATACATCTGGCGAGGTGTCGGGTATAGTAGGAGAGCTAAAATATGAAAGAGCAAAAAGCTCAAGGCATAAATGTCTTCTTTTTTGTTTTGTTTTTTCCCTTTTGAGTTACCTTATTATTCTTCGAAAATATGCTTTTTCTCGTTTTGGAGCACAATAAATCCGCAAAAGAATGGTGATGGCCTTTGTTAAAACGTACTTGAGCCGGTTATCAGCATGCATATTCAGGATATTTGTTGCCAATATAGTCAGTTGTGGGGTAATCATGTCTCTATAACCAGCTTCAAGATTCGTCAAATTCAATGTGTCACGTACTTCACCAGGGCTGATAAACGGTGCGTTATTATCGAGGCCCAACGATGAGAGTCCTATTGATCCAACTGTTGATATTGATAGTGCTGCCGATGATGGTACTAGTGATGATAGTACAGGTGATGATGATACTGGTGTAGTTGATACTGCTGATGTTTCGATGTGGCTTTTTCGTTGTCGTTCACCGTAATATAATGTATATAGTGAATTCAAATGGGGGCCAGAAAATGCGTCGAACAGTCTTCTACCACCAATAGCTTTACTCAGCTTCTAATTTTAGAGTAATTCCTTGATGCCTGTGGGAAGACGATACAATAGTCTGTCACAAGACTGTCGGCGGTAATTTTCAGGGACAATTTCATCAATGCTGCTTGAGGTCAGTTGGCTGCCCAAAAATATAATAATAATAGTAATCAATAATCAAATCTCGCTTATAAAATGGACAATGTTTTGATTGACATACCTTTCCAAAAACTTGCGAGTTAAAAGTTGAATAATTGTCGTCATATCAAAAAAAATAATAATGAGAAACTGTCTTCATCCAATCCATATAATTGTTTTTTATGAGAGGCTTCAGCATGCTTGTTTTTGTAGTCACCATTTTCACTGGTTCATTTGATTTCAACCGCTTGTTTTTGAAGGGATTTCTTGCTTTACACTTTGACATTTCTTTCCTCTGGACCCTCCACCAATTACTTCATCATATACTGCATCACAACGTTCAGCAACATAAGCTCGTCACTTTACTACAGTTGGATAGTTTTCTTTGGTCAGTATTTTCGACACATATGGGTGATTGGTTATAGAGGGTATATCTACAAAGTTATGAATAAATGATACATAAGTAAGGGTATGTTTTTAATTATGTTTATTTTTTATGTTAACCTTGCTGATGGTCACGAACGCCCAAGCTGTTAATCCATAAAGTTGCAACTTGACTGTATATTTGGAGTACTTTTCTTTCCTTTTCGTTTTTTTTTTCAAGAAGTGTAAAAATTCATCCTTTTATGGTTTCATTTTCCCATACTTTTTAGACATTTGTTCTATTTCCTTCACCAAACGACCAGCAAACAGCTTATGTACAAAGTAGTCGCACACATTCACAAACTGCTTATCATTGACGTATAAAGTATGGGCCTCCACTGGTTCAACGGGATCGATGTTCATATCTTGAGTTGCTCCCATTATGTGTTTATACTTTTGATACGGATCAAAAGAAAAAAAAAAAAAAAAAAAAAAAAGTAAAAAGAGTGAAACTGGAAAAGAAACGTTTATATCAAGTATTAAACAGGACAGAGCGTTTATCATTTGAGATGAAAAATAAAAAATTCACTCCATCTGTCTTTAACGGGGTTTAAAGTTATGTCAAGTGACTGAGGGGAATGGGGAGCAAAAACACTCAAGCTGGAAACCTTCTTCTTTTCCAATTGTAAACCATAGATAAAACATGTCAACATCCTTGGTACGTCCACTCCTTTCCCGCCACGTACAACGATCCTATATCCATTCCTCATCACTCGTTTATAATCAATCACAACAACAACCACAACAAGAAGGTAAAATAATAATAAAAATAAACCAGAATCCGATGGTCCCACACTCACTGACTTTTTTTTTTTTTTTTTTTTTTTTTTTTTTTTTTTTTTTTTTTTTTTTTTTTTTTTTTTTTTTTTTTTTTTTTTTTTTGAATGTGTAGTCCAACCACGAAAACCATCGTCCACACCTGCAGGCGTGACCTTGAAAGGCATCAGCTTTTTAAAGGATGGAAAAGACCCGGTTGCGCTGGAAGATACTGAATACCCAATGTGGCTCTGGGATCTATTGGATGAAAAGAAACAGAAGCAAAAAACCACCAAACCTAACCATCGTCAATTCCACCGCAAACAAAACCGGGATGCCATCAAACTCTCCAACTTTATGAAGGACAAGAAGACCTAGTATATATATATATATATATAGTATAAAATAGACGTTATTTCAAAAAACACATTTGTATTTCACTTAATAAAATAATCAAATAGAGCAACCTGGCTTTTATTATTAAAAAAACAGTAATCCATAGTTGGATACAATAAATAGATAAAGAGGGGGAAAAGGGATTCACCAACCACGACTGTATTGTTGATAACCTTGTTGTTGAGGGAATCCAAATTGGCCATCTATGTTTAAAAAAGGGGCGGGAGATTAGTATTAACTTACAAGATAATAGATAAGATTTACGTTGCATAGAACCACTGGGCGAGAATACATCAGTATTTGGTGTACGAAAAGCAGCATATTTATCACGAGCCCCTGATAATTCAGTTTGTTGAATACCAGTCATTTGAGGTTGAAGTTGTTGCAAATAAGCAGGAGAAGAAGAGGATCGCATTGGACTGGAAGTAAACGCATTAGAATTAGGTGTGGAGAATTGGATGGCACCAGTCATTTGTTGATTCAGGGCGGCGGTTTGGTGACTCGTGGCGGGAGATCCGAATGGATTATCAGGTGTTGATGTACTCCAGTTTCTTCCTGTGGGTTGTGGTTGCAATGGTTGTTGTTGTTGGTATATAGGTTGACCTGTTGGATTCATTATACCAACGCCAGTTGCTTGATGTTGTTGTATTTGAGGTTGTGCATACCCTGTCAGTTGTTGTTGTTGTTGTTGAGGTAAGCCATTGTTATAAAGAGCAAGACTATTATTGTTGATTTGATAGCCTGTCGTCATAGGAACTTGTTGCAATCCTGTTGTCAATGGGACTTGTTGTTGTAATTGTTGAAGTTGTTGCTGCTGTTGTTGAAGCTGCTGTTGTTGAATATGATGCTGTTGTTGCATAATGATTTGTTGTTGTTGTTCCAAAAGAGCTTGCTGTCGTTGTTGTTGCTGGTATTTTAGAAGCTGTTCCTGTAGACTCAACTGATTTAAAGAGGGTAGTGATTTATTACTAGGTTGAGGAGAGTTGTTTGAGGATGAAGTGTTCTGCCATTGTAAAAGTGTCGGGTCAATTGTCTTTTGCTGTTGCTGAAGTGGAGGAGGAGGAGGAGGAGAAGTTGAGACAGAAGAAGGCGTTTGTTGTACCGAGACAGACTGAGCCGCTTCTTGTGCAGGAGGAGGTGCCGCAGGTGTTACGACATTTTGTGCTGGAGGAGCTTGTTGAGGTGACAATGGTTGTTCTTGTTGTTGTTGTTGTTGTTGTTGTTGTTGTTGTTGTTGGATAATTTCATTGGTTGGTCGAGGTGCCCAAGCATCGTCACTAAATCCAATGAGTTCCTTGCTGCTGGTCGTGGGTTCAGAAATAGTTGTCTTGTTAGTCGACTGATCAGTGCTGGGCCCAAGGAGATCTAGAAGATCAGGATGAATGTCTTTTGGTGCCAACACAGTTGGTTTGGGTCTTGAAGTGACTATAAAGTAAAAAAAAAAAAAAAAAAAAAAAAAAAAAAAAAAAAAAAAAAAAAAAAGGTCAGTCATCGTATCATCCTTTTTGTTTAACACCTAACTTGCCTCTTTTCTCAGAACCATGATCCCATGAGTTTTGGAGTCGCCTGGCCATTTCTTCGTCTGCTTCGATTTGCTTCTTGCGGGCTTGTTCTTGTTCAGTAGAGTCTTCTTGTTCATCATCCGAGGCAGGTTCCACCTTTCCAGTATCAATATATCGCTCCATTCGTTGCACATGGTTTTCCTTCATACCCAACATCTTCATTTGCTTGTGAGTAAGTTTTTCGAGATCGCTATCGTCCAGATTGTCTGCCTTGAATGCTGAAGAATATACCAGAGCTTCTTGCATAGGAATACCAATCATCATCAACCAATCAAACCAATCCCAACTTGAGTTCACCTTCTTCTTGTCTTTTGTTGCTGTTGTTGATCCTGCTGCTGTTGTAGGCGCTGTTGTTGTTGTTGTTGTTGTTGATTGCACCGATGTTTCTGGTCGAGTAGGTATGTCAGAGGTCGTTGCTTCCATAGTGTTGTCAGGTTTCTTATTGGTGCTTCCTACTGGCTGATCTGTTCGTCGTTCCACCCATCGAATATCTTCGGCTGACATGCGTTCCAAAGGTACATCAATCTTCACACCATTCGCCTTGTGCAATCGTAGTTTACCGTCAGAGTAACCCAAGAATTGAGCTTCCACCTTGAAAGAGCCACTTCTATCTGTCCAAGTACGAAGCCGGTCAGGGTCAGGTTCTGAAAAAAAAAAAAAAAAAAAAAAAAAAAAAAAAAAAGACATATGAGTATCAAATCCCATTTTATCAATCTACTGGTTATTAACTTACTTGGCAAATCTTGGCGAGTAGACATTGAGCGTGAAAGATTACCACCACTGAGCGATGCCTACATATAAAAATAAAAACATTAGGCGAGTATAATAGACAAAGACTAATATAGTCATGTGTAACTTACAGATGGTGCTGTCGATTCTCGTTTTTTCCGTTCTTCTTCCATTTGTCGCTGTCGAGCCATTTCTTGACGTTGATGAGCTTCTTGCACCTTTCTACGCCGTTCCCGTTCTTCTTCATCCCGTCGATGTTGCTCCGCTTTTCGGATCCGTTCTTCCTCTGCTTGTTGTCGACGGTGATGTTGTTCCAATTGTTCCGATCGTTCAATTTGTCGTTGTAATTCTGCTTGTTCTTCACGTTCACGTTGTTCTTTGGTCCGCATATAAGCCTCGACTTCATCATGAGCAGCCGAATCCACACCATCATCCTCTTCTAAAGAGGCATTATTCGTATGTTTGCCATGATTATCATCATAAAATTCAATATAAGAAGTAGGCAAGATTCCAGATTTGCCATCCGTAGTTTCCACCCGCCACCAACCATCATTACGGTCATAATCCACCACCAGGATTTGTTGATTTTCTTCCACCGAGAGTTCTTCACCACCTTCCGCCGTGAATGCATAAAGGGAGATAGCCCAACGTGGCTCATTTGTTGCTGTTATTGCTGTTGTTGCTGGGAGTGGTGAGGGCGCATTAGCAAGAGGTGTTGATGCCAAGTCCTGATTTGTTGATGTCGGTATTTTATGAGATACTTGAGTGCCTGCTACCTGAGCTGCTTTACGAGAATCAGTAATCTTGACGAGAATAGCTTTGGCTTCTGATTTTGATGAGGCTTGGAAGTCCAACACAGTTGGTAGAGTGCCTTCGATTTCAATATGTAGATTCTTGCCATCAAAGAGATACTTGACCACGTCCAGGATAGAATATTGCTGCACAGGAATCGTCTTGTCGGTTTCACTTCCATAGCAAAGCATAGCATTACCCACTAGTAGATTACCCTTGGATCTCTTTTTTTTCTTCTTGATCACATCATAATCGTGGACAGTCCAAGATTGAGCTTCATCGTCGATTTTCTTTGTCACGCCAGACTTGACCTAAAACAGGAATGGGTTGGTTTTATTTTTTATTTTTTTATCATCCCTCTATTATTTATTATTATTACCTGCATGTTGGATGGTGCAGCTGGAGTCGAGTTGATAACAGGAGCAGTGGGAGGAGCAGGCGGAGAGGTGTCGACGGGCTCTGAAGTGTTTTCAACATCTTGGACATAATTCGCAGGGGCAAGTCCAATGGAGCCATTATCCAGTTTAACAAGGTACCAATCGGGATCATCACGTTCGAGTAACCACATTTCTTGTCCTTCAGTAAAAGTAAGTTCTTCTTCTTGTTGAGCATCATAGTCGTATTCAGCTCGTACTTTTCCAATGGGTGACACCTAAAAAAAGCAGTAAAAGGATAATTAGTTTATTTTCTCATCAGTATGGTCCACTTACTTCTTCCATATAAGCAGCAGGCACCAAACCAATAGCACCTGTTTCTTCGGTAGATACTTGTTTCAGTTCAGCCTTCCACCAGTCTTCGTCTTCTTTATCGATAACATACAAAATGTCGTTTTCATGAATGGTGATTTCATCAGGGGTCCTTGCTTCATAGTCATACAAGGCAAGGCACACTTGCAAGTATTTCATCGTTCAAAGTGTTTTATAATGGTGTTATTGTTGATGTTGATGATGACGTTATAAAAAGAGTGCAAGGATACAAAAAAAGAGAAACAATAAAGAGAAGAAACCACGCCAAGGCTGGCCTAATCTTCACTTTTATCGTCACACCAAGAAAACTAATTCAGCAAATTGCGGCATTAAGGTTTTAGACGGCGTTACAAAATCCTTGAGACGAAGTACAGTATATTGTGGAAATAGAATTCGAGGTTTGCAAAAATCAGGTCAGTTACTCCAAAAGAAAAAAAAACGCAGGATGTGAAATAAAATGTCGGACGTACGAACCCTTAGCGTTTCCTTCATCACTAATTATCATAATATCGGCATGTTGACTACTGGTATCGTAGCGTGGATGCGTTCTTCTAAATATACGCGAAGCATATATTAAACATTGGAAACACTCTCATTCATTCATGTTAATATGATTCAACTTACCAGCATCACCTTGGAAATTTGGATTTTTTCCCAGTGTGAAATGCAGAGGCGTTTAAACTTCTACGTCTAAAAAAAAAAAAAGAGGAGTAATTTATTTTGTGAACACCAGCCGACCAGGATTCGTATATCGAAAGAAATGAAGCTGTGTCATCATTAATCTTTTTTCTTTTTTAACAAGTGTGTTGGTAATCTGATATTTCTTTTTTCTTTACTCTTATTTTTATAATAAAAGGTTACTTTCAAACTCGTATTCCATATACTACATATATATCACACCAACACCACAAGCGCCACAGAAATTACGCCATCATTTCAAAAAGCACAGAATCAATGTTCCCGAACGACCTGTTGGCGTTAGACGTCATGACACACCCGATTATTCATTTGTAAAAGCTGATGGCAAACATCCAGATATTCAAAAGCACTTTGGCTGTCTGTCTTGTCCTGCTCATTTTAAACTTTTAAACGATTTAAAAGATCATTTTATCAATGACCATCCCGAATCTATGCCGCCAGCACCGCAACACCAAGAAAGCAATGACGTTCCACCACATTCATCAAAAAACGAAGTGTGGATGAGATTGTAGACGTTGATGACATTGACTCAGAATTAATGGACCATTCATGTCTATCAATTATACCTCCTTGCGATGATGACCGGTTCATGATTGGTGACTTTGACGCGACCGATGCATTTTATAACTTTCAACAGTCCTTACTGGCTCATAAATGGAAACTCTCTCTGGAGGACCATGTCCAATATGCCCTGGCGTCCACCTCAATTCTATTCTTGTCTAGAAATCAATATTCTGAAGATTTTCTGCCATTTTTCGATGAACACAACCTAAAGGCTACCATTGACCGTGTTGATGCTATCTATGATATCAAGAAACCACGAATGCCTACCAACGTAGTCATGGAAATCATCAAGATCATCGAAGACCTTTTATCTACCGCGACAACAAGAGAAGAGGCTGCTATAAAATTATTCGGATTGGATCTTACCACAAACGAATATAAGTTTGCCAAAGCAATAGCAGAGCTGGTTAAGAAACTACCTCGTGTATCCCTTGCAGAAGAGTCAAATGAAATGGAACTTTGCTCTCGGTATGTCGATCCATTCTTGTGCGGTATATTTGATGAACCCGATGGAGGCGTTTTTTTGCGATGGACGAACGAAACCATATTGGAAGCGAAAAAGCAACAAAGCTTGCTGAGTTGGCGACCCAACATTTGCATCACCAGATTACAAGGCGTCAAATGGAAAGCGAACATTGGTTTTGGGGAGGCGAAACCAGCACATCAAGGCTCTAACCATTACTCGGTCTGTCAAGATTATTTACGCGTCTCAGTTTTTTGTAAAGACGCCCTGGATACGCAGAAAATGATGGGAGTTATGGGTTTACAGATCGTTGGTAGAACAATCACCTTTTATATCTTGGTATTACCTTCAAGTGGTCTATATATTATGCATGAACTTGCCAAAATTAAGATTCCAGATTGCCTGAATGATTTACCAAAGCTGGTCACCGATATTTCAGACGTTTTGCTTGTAGTTGACGTTTTTGATCGAATTTGCATTCCATCTGTTGATTGTCCGCATCCCAAGCGACATCGCCCAACAATAAGCAGCTCCATCTTCGACCAACTTTTTTCCACATCTCAAAATCGTAAACGACCTTGCGTTCTGAAACAACATCATAATTAGTCAATAAGCAAATAAAAAACAATAATTATGGCTATTTTTTTTTTTGAAGGTCATTAATCACTACGAAATAAGTCAGGCGATTAATAAAAAAATATCAGAGAGAGATATAAATTCAGAATATCCATTTACTCTCATTTTCATCCTGGTTATTTTCTTCGGTGGCTGTCATGGCAACACTTTGTTGAAAAAACTAAAGAAATCACAAAAAAAAAAAAGAGCATCAGGTCAGTTTTGGGCCAGCCAATCAGAGGTAGGCACCGCCAACACCGTCAACACTGTTTACACCGCCAACACCGCCAACACCGTCAACACCGCCAACACCGCCAACACCGCCAACACCGTTTACACCGTCAACACCGTTTACTACACCATTTACTACACCGTTTACACCGCTTTCACCAACACTCGCCAAGGCAATCATTCCGTCGCGTCATAGTTGTATTCATTTCGTTCATTCCATTGATTCATTTTTACGAAATGGCTGACCAATTCTACAACCTCTCCTTGTTGAGACACTTACCAAAACATTTGGCAGAATGAGATATAAAACCTTTGAAATCACTTAAATATAAACTATCACATGCCTCACTAATTCTAGTCATGAGTGATTCTTTTTTCCAAAAACTTATTTCGCCTAACTTTACTCTTGACAACCGACCAGAATTGCTCAATTGGATTTAGCTCAGGAGAATATGGAGGAAGATAAACATATCGGTATCCTCGAGAGCGAATGTATTTTCCTATGTCAGTTGAGCTATGAATTGGAGCATTGTCCATGACAAGATAGTGCCCTTTCATTTCTGGATACCTATCCATTTCATCAGGAGTGGCTTTTAAAAAGCTTAGATAATGTCCTGTCACTGTTCCTATGCTATAAGCATCAGTCTCACACCCAAACTTTCTCTTTTTAATGCGTTTTGGAACTCACAAACTAACATTGATTAAGCCAGAGGCAGATATTGCACCTAAAATGGATGTTGCTCTTGCTTTAGTCACAGGCACAGTAACTATAGCAGGAGTCCCCTTCTTTGACCAAGCCATACCCCGTTTCAAATTAACGTGAAAGGCTGATTCATCAAGAAAGACACAATTTGTTGTAAAATCCAAATCAGTTTGTTGCCACTTTTGGACCCAATCATACCTTTGCTGAATTTTTTCCTCGCTATTTCTTTCTACAGGCTGGAATTGCGCTTGTTTAATGGATAAATTACACTGCGTTGTCATGAAGTTATAGACAGTACTACGAGAAACATTAAGATCTACGAAGTTTTGTGTTAAACTTTCTACCACTTCAGTTAAAACAGCAGAAGGATTCTCATCAATGTAATTTAAAAGAAATTGCTTATGCTCATCTCCAAGAATACGACGTCGTCCTGATTTTTTCTTTTTCTCAAAAATGCTTTCAGGATCTTCGTAATAACGTTTGACCCATCTCTGAGCTGCACGAATATGAATGCCTAATTGTGTCGCAGCGGCCGAAGCACTAAGGCTTTTACTAAAAAATAAATGAAAGAATCTAGTTTTTTCGTTATCAGAGTAAAATGTATAACGTCGCTTATTGCAGAGCTCCATATAAATATCAGCATGATTTCTTTCATCTCCAACTGGATGCAATGCAGGCTTAGGAGGTCTCTCTGGAGGTTTATTTTGAAGAAATTGAGTTCGAGAACTTATTGTTTCGATGGCAAAAAGCTCCTCGTCAACTGTAAGATCCATCGGCTTAATTCCATGTTCATCAATAACACGTCCTTGCCCATCCTCATAAAAAAATTGCATATTCATTTGAAATGTTTGTAAAAATATATAAAAATAAATAAGGTTCATCCAATCTGAATACGACCTTATTTTTGGATCAGCCGACATCATTATTGAATGCACCATTTTTTTGCACGACTTCAAATTCAAAACCAGCGACTTTACTTTTTGAAATGACTGTATGTGAGATCATGATGTACATAATGCAAAAAAATATTTTGTCGGCGTTTCAATTCACCACCGCTGATGCACATAATCAGTTTTCTAAAATGTTCACTGCGCACTTCTTCTTTTTCCCACTTCCATTCATTCCCAATTCACTACTCATCACAATGGACCATGCAAACGTTGGAGGTTCCAAAATCCGTTTAGATGATTTATACTCCACGTTGGTACACATGCCTCCTCAACAGTAGAAGAATCGGCACAAGATCTGGGGTTGTTTGCAACGACGTATGATATAACACACGAACAAGCATTCCTGCTGGAACTTGAAGTTAGTAAACAAAGACTGTGTAGGTAAATGTTTCTTCCTCTTTTTTGAATACTCATTGCCCTACTTCACTTTGTAGTTATGAATCAAGTCATCGTCAACAACAACAACAGCGCCGCAATTGAACGAGTAAGAGGGAACGCAGACCGTAGACGGACAGCACAGAATGCTCAAGCAGTAGAAATAACTCGTCGGATGAACAAGCAGCAGTACTTCAATAATGTCCTACCACGTCAACAACAGTATACGATGAAGCGATCCTTTAACGCATATGTGAAGAAACAATACAACAACACTCTCTTTCAGAACGTCAACACGGCGGTGCGGCAAGTGACTGAAGTTGCATATCGCGTGCAGCTCTTTTTACTCGACTTCACTCTTCATCATCCCAACAATATACCACCTGCTCTCATCTTCCAGAATGGTCTATACTCCATAACTCAACTTGTACTTGGCCGAACACTGACTTCAACTAACAGCGCATTCCCCAAGGATGTTATTGTGCAGCATTGGAACACCATGACAGAAACCCACCCAAACTTGACCACCGCATATACAATGAACACCATAATTTTGTCAGACTACTGTGAACGCCAATCTTCATGTATAAGCATGCATCTATATGTCAACTTCTCCAAAAGAATCAAGCAGTTCTGTAAATTGAAACTTGCTCTGCTGTTAGAAGAGGTAGGTTTACGCATTCAGCAGCTTGGAACTGATCACGACTTAAATTTCTTTCTTTCTTTCCTCCTCTTAGCTGCCCAATGCATCCATGATGCGTACTGTGACGGAACTCCTCTATGAGATGTTTGCATCCTCTACTCAAGCAAGTCGCCCACTTCTGGAACTTCCACAGACCATCCCTGATCATTTACACCCTGCAATCTCGCAAGTTTGGACGGGCATAATAGCGCTGAAACCGGTGACAATGGGTATCTTGACAACTCAACAAATGAGCGCTGACCCTGGATCTCTTGTACCTATTTACATCGCCATACTTCAAGCCTACGACAATTACAATGCACAAGAACATGAACGATCTGTCCAGACTTACAGCTTCTCGATACTTCCGGAACTATCTACTCACCGAAAATTTATTGCTCTCGTCCCGGAGAATGCCAAAGCCAGGAACGGAACCAAGGTGCGCTAGTGGATACGGAAGGTCCGTCTTTCCTTGAATCCTACCAGGTGTACTACGATGCATTCCAATTCCGGAAGTTTAGTATCACAAGGTAAGAGAAGAGTGTCAAAAATATAAAAGCAGATAGCTAACCACAGTAGCTTTTCTTTCACTAGCTATGAAGACCTTATGTCACGACATCTCAGTGGCCGCCTCATGTTTTACGGATACATCTTGATCGATGGTGTCTCAATCAACTTTGTATTTGCACGGCTCCCATAACCAACCCGACTGGACTTATACGCTCCTGACTTGACCAATACACACGATGTAGTCAACGGGCATTTCAGTAAAATTGGCCTGGATCCTGGACGGCGGGATATAATCACGATAGCTGGAGGGATGGGTGCTGGTGTTTATCATAATCAACAAGTCTCAACCAAGGAATCGACGCCGGCGGAAAAACAAGAAAGCCAAGCGACACGCCCAACGGATTCAACGACAAGACACCATATGTAACGACTATATCGCTACACAGGGCCAGTCATTCATCATGCAGCGTCAACTGGCTATGTTTGACACCAGCCGTCACAACCTTGGTCAAATAGACTTTACACAAAATGCAAAACATGTTGATCGAACGGCAGGACTTTTGGAAAGCTTGGCCATCCAGCATGCCACCGCAGAAGGAATATGTCAGTCACTAAAGTGAATAAAAGAAGAATTACAGCTGACTTACTTCATGGAATTCGGCGACAGGTAAGAAGCAAATTTATCAGAGAAAGGAAAGAGCTAATCTTTATCTTTCCTTTTAGCACCATGAAAGACTACAGAAACACCGGCATGGATCGAACGATCTGGATAGAACTACCCTCACTTTGGTTGCCTTTGGTGCTGGAATGATAAACACCAATACCAATCACATACATGGCTATCCTATAGGCCCTACCAACCTCATCCGACGACATATGATTGAACGCCAACGACGTACTTTTTGTCTTGTGGGACATACTAACGAATATCTGACTTCCCAGGTAAGTACTTTTCATCTTTTCGGCGTCACACCTTCTTTTGTAGATCTGCTCCTCGTGTGACACCAGAATGCCAAATGCAAGACTGGATGAATGTGCCATCGTCGCCCTCAAAAGTTGTATTCCCTGTGATAGGGTGATCAATCGCGACAAGAATGCTGCCTCAAACATGTATCGAATTATGCAATCTTCTGTCGCTGGATTTGGGCGCCCTCTTTCCCTCTCAAGATCGCGATTTTCTGTCTAACTCTCCTATGTCCACCACCAACTGTGGTTGATCAATCCTTACCCTCCTCCTTCCTTTATTTGATTGATCTTGAGGACAATGAAGCACCTTGGTGCGTACAAGTAAATCTATAATCCCAATCAGTCCACTCCTTCATTATGTTCAATTTTTTCCGGGAAGTTATCGCAACCCACACACACTGCACTTCGGTGATGATTTTTATCATTCAAGTGGTAAGTTTTATCATTTCCATAGACAAAAGGGGCGGATCACAGTACTAACTGACTGTTTGATTTTTTTTTTTTTTCATGTACGATTGCTTTTGATCATTTCTTTCAACCACTTTTAAACATCGTATATTTTATTATTGATTTTAATTAATTAATTAATAAAACTAGCAATAGATAACATCATCATCATTTTATTAGTTGACAAAAAAAAAAAAAAAAAAAAAAAAAAAAAAAAAAAAAAAAAAAAGGAAGATGCAAAGAGGGAGGATACTATGATATGTTTTTGAGGTGGGAGTTAAAGAAGTCCGTATAAGACGGAAGTCTTTTTGGTGTTGGTTGTTGGTCCATAAAGGTCTTGTCATTGAAATAAGAAGGTAGTTTAGTGGCGGTAGAAACTATTCACAGTTGGGGGTGCATCCGTTGGAAAGTAAAAAGAAAGAACATGTTAGTAGTTTTCACAGTATCATTTCCCTTTCCTTTTTTTATTTTCTTTTTTTATAGAGACTTACCACCAGGTTGAGTTTCTCTCATGAGAATTCGTCCACTAGGGCCTGTCGCATACGAAAACCCCAAAAAACCGGAATCTCCAGGTGTTTGTTGTTGCTGTGTTTGTTGCTGTTGTGATTGTTGCTGTTGTGTTTGCTGTTGTTGTGGTGGTGGTTGAGAAGATGGTTGAAGTCCTGAAGCATTATAATTCTGATGTTGCAACATACGTTGTTGCTGTTGGTATTGTAACATGACGTCGTCCAATCGTTTCGAAGTTTCAGGAGATTTATTGGTATCTGTACGGTATTGTTGATGCTGTTGTTGCTGTTGTTGCTGTTGCTGTTGTGATTGTTGTTGTTGCTGCTGTTGCTGTTGAGTTCGATGATGAGCGGGGGTTCCACTTGTTGGTAAAGCACCCATCATGGCTCGACGTTGTTGACTTGGTAAAGCTACACCATCATTAGGAGCCATAGGTGATGATGCAAAAAGAGGAGGATCCAAAGGTGCTGTCGGACTTGTTTCCGCGAGTTTCTTTTCATGCTATATAAAAAGATGGGTCTATGTTGAATGGTTTGCAATATAACAAATGGTTGTGTGTGTGTATTCCTTACCATTTTCCGAATAGTCCAATCAAACACATAATCATATTGAAACCCTTCACGTACAAAGAGATCACGGAAGAGTTTACGCAGATAAGAATAATCGGGTTTATCGTCAAATCGTAAAGAGCGCACATAGTTGAGGTAAATGACGAATTCTTGATGTAGACCACGACAAAGAGCATCGGCAGAAGTGATCATTTTCTTTTCCATAATTTTGTCGTACTTTTCCTTCTTTGTTCGAGCGCGAATACCTTGCCAAGGGAGTTGACCACGACAGAAGTAGACCAAGATATAGCCGAGAGATTCCAAATCGTCCCGTCTGGATTGTTCGATTCCCAAGTGAGTGTTGACACTAGCATAGCGTGGTGTTCCAGTGAGATTCTTGTTCTCCCTATAGGGGATATGGCGGTTAGTCTTGGGATCCCTAAATCGTTTCGCCAGGCCAAAATCGATCATGTTCACTTGGTTTCCCCGTTTTGCAATACCCATTAGGAAATTGTCTGGTTTAATATCCCTATTTTTCACAAAATGTTAGTTAGTTCAATTACTTTACTTGTACATACATATATACATTTACCTATGAATAAACCCTTTTGAATGGACATATTCTACACGAGAGAGCTATATAAAGATATAAAAAGAGAGGATTAGAGATACAGAATAAAAAGATCGATGAATGACTTACCAATTGATCAGCTAATAGCAAGACAGTTTTCAATGAGAATCGTCGTTTACAAAAGTTGAATAAGTCTTCCATAGAAGGACCCAACAAGTCCATCACCAATACGTTATGTTCACATTCTTGACCATACCACCGTACAAAGGGAATACCAACACCACCAGCGAGTGTCTTGTAGACTCGTGCTTCATATTCAAGTTGAGGATGTGCTGCACGTATGCTTTCCATTTTCACGGCCACGTCTTCGCCGCTCATAATATTGTTACCTATCAAAATAAAGTGTGCTTATCAATATCATCATGTGTGTCATCACGTTCATTATCATCAATTTTCTTTTTTTTTTTTATTTCTTTCCTTTACCTAGGTAAATTTCACCAAACGAGCCAGCACCAATCTTTTTACCAAGTTTATACTTATTTCCTATTCGAATACCTTGTCCTTCCAAAGACATCTTGTATTGTGTATGTTGTAGAGTTAAGGTAAGAAAGATTTACAATAATATAAAACCAAAGATGGGTATTAAATGATGATAAAGAAAGAGGAGAAGATAGATGAGATGAATAAAGAAAAAGAGGACTATAAAATAAAAAAAGAAGGGGAAGGACTTGTTGGGGAAAGGAGAGAGAAAAAACAGTTGTGCTTTTTCATTCAAGAACGTTTTGAAAGTCCGTCCGTCAAAGCAAAAATGTTTTTTTGCTACTGGTAAAATCCACTTTGATACAACAAGTAAATATGAATACAAAGCCTGATGGATTTCAAGTATATTCACAATTAGCACATCTTTTTCCTTGAATCTCAAATACTTTGATATTTGAATAGAAACAAACAAAAGCCATTCTTCTATGTATTCAGCATGCTTCAACTTTTGGGCATCTCCTATAAATTTATGTATTACATTATTAAAAAGTGATACTGATTTAGCTGGTCTTTTCTCGGTGTATAATGACTTGGTATGGATGCTCCTCTGTTTCTTAGAAATACTTGAAGATTGGAACAAGAAAAAAACTTTGATGTCTTGATTAATTTTTTTTTTATTTTCAACTTGAGCTAAACAATAACAACAAGAATATTCTGGTCTGAATGAGTCAAGCTACTTGAACCGCCCTTACCGTGTTGCGGCCTTGTTAAAGAGCATCTGTTGATCAGTAATGTCGGTTTGTAATTGTTGTTGAAGCGCGGTGGATGAGAAGAGGTTGATGGACAAGGACTGTAGTGCGATTCCTTCGATGAAGTTGACAAGGTACATATCATTGCAATTGTAGCCATGAAGCATATAATCCACGGAATGTATAGAATACATTACAATCCATGGCAGGGGGCTTCATCAGCTATGAATACAGAATGGTTCAACATCGATCCTATCTGTTCTAAGGTTCCACATAATTGTTAGTGTTGATATTAGCATAATTTTAACTGGTAAATATCAAAACCAGGCAAAGAAGCTGAATGAGGACAAGGATCAGTCAAAATAAGTGCCCATAGACTTGCATAATAGCACATTATTCTTCAGGTAAGGATTTGATAGACAGGAAAACGTGGTCGGTAAGTTGGGTACAGTTCTGTGTGAGCAGGGGAATTGACTAGGTGGGCCGTCTGTGTAGCGGGGGAGAAGGCATATGTCGGGATATAAATTTTGCATGATCGAGGCTGTTTGCATAATGAAGAGAGTCGAATACTGCCGATGTTCAGAATTGGTTCGCCGGATTATAAAATTCATGCACAATTGAGGTTCAACATTAAACTCCCGACTTTACTCGGTCTTTGAAATATGACCCGCATACGTTCCACCCCGCCTGTCATCCTGAATATCTTTTCCTTTGCACACTTGAATCTCTTTTTGTGTTTATATTGCTCAACTTCAATAAACGTTGATCCACAGCACACTAAATCTACTGCCATTTCCGAAAAAGGGAATTGGCGTGCTACAATCTTTGTTAACACTTTATCCCGATAGCCTTCCATCATAGTAAGTTCAATTTTTCGTTCACAACGGATTTTGGCTCAAGGAAAATGTAAACCATCAGTGACATGAAATGGGCATGATCGTTTAGAAACATGATTGGAAGTACTAAACATGGATAAGGGTATCATCTACAAATTGTAACCATCTGAATCAGAAAAGTGGTCAGTGAATGAGTCCACGCGGGGTCGATTGGTTTGATCTTTTTTAGTCAACTTGCATAGTTCACACGGGGTCATTTAACTTTCCATTTTGCATAAAAGAGCTTTGATATTTCTTTTCCACTATTCTTTGGGGGTTCTTCCCCCGTTTAGCTTCCATACTACATATCTTGGCAGATTACTATTTGGAAGGAGAAGATGACTGACTCCTCCACCTTTATGAGAAATGGATATGAGATGACTTGGTGACTTGAAAAGAAAAAAAAAAATACATATGATATCTCCACATAATACTAACTGACTTTTCATTCTCCACCTATTGAACGAAACATTCCCTCTTCTACAACAATAATGTGGCTCCTTGAACATAACCAGCATCAAAAACAACAACTTCCACTGCTCCTTATTTTAAAAAGGGTGTCAAGTAGACTGGTATCGATTCCAGAGTGAAGACGATGGCTACCGTTGCGAAAATGAGCTCGTATCAAGCTGGATGGTTCCTTCTTTCATCAAACCGATTCGAATCGCTGGCTACCATGATCCCCCACCCCCATGTCTGAAGAAACAAAAGGATGGAAGATCCAGATTCACAATGAATGCCTATTCTTCGGCATCAAAAGCAATCATCAAGACTCCCATTTGTGTCTGGCACTTTTTTCTGGCACCACTGTATTTTGCAGGGATTCTGGAAGAGGCTACCAAAGCCGGATCAAAGGTTATGGAAGACGACGCACAGCAGCATGTAAACATGAAGGCCAATTTATTCTCCACTAACGAATGCTTGTTTTTGAAACGATGTTGTTTATGTGATAGCCACCTTTACAAAGATGCATTGAAAAAGCCTTGTTCAGTAACAACAGCAACGAATCTGTTCGAGTGTCTTTTTGATAATGTCAGATCTGTGAAAGGAGATTATGATTCGCCACCTTCCCAGAGAAGGAAAGACGGTAGAGTAGCCCGCTATTGATGATAAGCTAAAACTCGACATATCCACTTGATGTCACCCCGGGTGCCCCCCCCCTCTCAAACCACGTGTAATCTATTCAAGACCCATCCATGCCAACAGTATATTTATAAAGTCAATTTTTATTGGATCAAACAAAATAAAATAATATATATATATATATATAATAAGCTATTTAAGAAGATTTGGCAAGTTCTATTTTTTAAAAAAAGAGGATGAATTAGTTTCATATATTATACCCCTTCAATCACCCGCACTTACTTTGCACATCCACCACAGCTTGATCCAAGATTTGTTGTTGAATCTTGGGATCCTTGAGATCCTTTTGAATCTTTTCAATCAAGTAAGCAGCCAATTGCTTTTGTTCACGTTCGCGCACACTGGTTTCATGACGAACCCAAGAATCCAAAGTAGACTTGACTTCATGAGCTACAGCGACTTGTTGCTTGAGTTTGAAGGCTTCGGCTTCCAATTGAGCGGTTTCACGAGAGATATCAAACAGAGCCTTGGTCACATCCACCAAATCCTTCATCTGACCGACTTGATCAATACGTTCTTGGACAGCAGATTTATGATCTTCACGAGCTTGGTTCAACACAGATTTGATACGCTATATATATATAATGTGTTGGTCAAAAGTTTACCTTTTTTTTATGTATGTATATGATAATAACACTTACGTTGATATGTTCATTGCCCATGGCAGTGAAAGGTTCACGAAGGTATTTCAGTAAACCAAACAAGAGACCACCAGCACCGACCAAAACCAAAGTTTCTTCGTTAAACACATAGACTTCCTTGGAGATCAAAAAGGTGGCGAGACCAGTACCGAGGGTGATATAGCCTGTCTTGGAAACCAAAGAGTTACCGGGAAGAGAATCGATAATGCTGTTCGCTTTTTGCTTGGGATCTAGAAGGGAAAAAAGAGGAGGGGGTTACGGGTTTCTTGTTGGTTTGTCAAAGGGTTTTTTTTTCGCCTTACCTTGTTGTGTGGGTTGTTGGGCGCTGTAGTTGCGGACACTATAAAGACAAAGCAATCAACAGTTGGTATTTTTGGTCAACAAAAAAAAAAAAAAAAAAAAAAAAAAAAAAAAAAAGGTAAGGATGTGGGGTGCTTACGCAGAAACACCGAGGGATTGGCGGGATACGGTTAAAGCAGGACGAGCAATGGCATTGGCTAATTCATCAAAAAAAAAGAAGGGTGGTGTGAGAGATGGTTTCGTTCAAATGTCGTTCATCGTGTTATTGTTGCTGTTTTCGAAGCATGTGGTGTTCCTTACCGGCAGTGCCCTTGGTTAACAATCTAAAAGCCATGGCTGTCAACAAGAATCATACATTCATTAGTTTACTATTCACGTCATCATCCTGGGTGAATCTTACCAATAAGAGAGGGGTAATGGGAAACAAGGAGGGGAAAAGAAAATAAAAGAAGTGTTGATTGAAAACTGTCCAAAGACCCCAGTGGCTCATCCGCCAGGGCCGGGATTTGAACTCGAATGAAAACGTCACACTCAGTATGGGCATACCTGCATTAAAAAAAAAAAAAAAAAGATAAAGACCCTCCTCCTTTGGCTGGATCATTATCCACTCGTTATGTTATGTTATGAGAATAGCTCTTGTTATATATTTAGCTAATGGCTATTGACTCTGTATCCAAAGCGTCAAAAGCACGCACACATATAAACACACGGCAAGTCGAGGTTTGAAATTTTCGCTTCTGTGGTGTGGTACATAATATTATTCACAGACTCCCCCCCCCCTTTTTTTTTCTTTACCGTATGGCCTATACTCACTTATTTATATATGAATGAAAGAAAAAGGAAGACTGGCAGGCTCAAAGGGGTCAAGCCAAGCCAAAATAAAAGAGGGTTCTCACCCAAGCAAAAAGTGAAGCCTTGGCATTTTTATTTTTATGCCTCTTGAGCAACCCAATTGGTATATAAATATTTATTGGTGGGTTCTTTTTATAAAGTTGGGCCTTTGCCAATGTTCTTTTGAGATGAATCTTTTAAACCCCGACTTGCTCACAAAAACCCACTTGAACAAAAAAAGCTTTTAAAAAAAGTGAATTCAATTCCAGTTCTTCTTTTTTTGGTCCGTCTCTCTTCTTTCTCATCCTTTATCATCTCTCCCACCCTTTGATCCATTGTTGTTTGTGTACAATTTATCGCTTACTCCAGTTATACATTGTTTGTAACCTATCATTGACTCACTCACTCCCCAAAAACGACAATTATTGGATGCAACAGTCGCCTATTTTAAACTTGCCAATCAACTTGACCTTCGTTTGTATTCTATAATATATCAACCATGTATCCACAAAGACAAGCTTATCAAACTATGGACAATGGTACTTTATATCATCAACCAGTACCTCCGCCACAACAACATCAACAACAACAATCTCATCACCGTCCGTATCCTTCGTCTCAACCTGAACCTTTACCAAGTGCAACCGATGTCCACACGACGGCTCTTTCCATCTCACAAATGGCTGAATTTTCATCTACCATGGTACATCTCATGTGGCATGGTCGAAGCCCTCCAGCTCCTCCACTTCATCCCACTGTCCTTCACTCTAGCCCTAGTTCTGGTGGTACCACTGGGGCTAGTAATGCTTTTAGGAAATACTGTCGATCAGTAAGTTGTATCCACCTATCCCTCTCTCTTTTTATTGCCACTAACTTTTTATTATTATTTATCTAGATTCTTCAAGCAACTCAATTATCGGAATCGGTGGTTTTGCTCTCTTTAAAGTATATTGCCTTGTTATTACGGAACAATCCACAATTACGGGGTGCCGATGGGTCAGAATATAGGTTGTACACGGTAGCTCTAATGTTGGGTAAGTCTATTAAAAAAAAAAACAGGGTGATCATCTTGTCACTCACTATCTCTCTCTCTCTACACTAGCAAACAAGTTTCTTGATGATAACACTTTTACAAACAAGACATGGTCTGATATCTCTGGTATGAAAATGCATGAACTCAACGTTATGGAGTTCGAATTCTTGGATGTATTACGGTTTGCTTTGTTTATTCAAAAGGCGGATTTCGATCATTGGAAATCGACACTCTTTAACTTTCGAAACAAACTATATGATCCTGCCTTGACTGATGCTAATCGCCGTGGACCTCAACATCAGCAATTGGTCGAAACTACATTGGCAAATATGGGATTACTGGTGCATCATCATCCTTCACAGCAACAACAAGACACTCAATGGCAACAACACCAACAGTATCAGCAACAGGAAGCAGCAAGGCAACAACAGATACAGCAACAGCAACAGCAGCAGCAACAGCAACAGCAACAGCAGCAGCAGCAGCTTCAACAGCAGCAATACAATCAACATTTCTATTTGCTAGCAAAAGCACAACAGCCTCATATTCCGCCTCCGCAACTCAATCGACCATTGCCACGTGTACAACTACGAATACCTGTCCGGCCCGTCTATCAAACTGGTGTTCAACAAGCCTCGTCTTCAGCAACATCTACAACAGCCACTGTCTTTGATCCATCTGTCGGTGTATCCATGAATGGCACATCTGCGACTGTCATTCAACCGGCTCCTATTCCGCGGATTGCTCCACCACCACCACCACCACCACCAGTAGCAGCATCAACAGCACCTTCAGCAACATTAAATACTGTAGTGCCTCCTGCTACTGGACGAAGAACGCCTATTGTCCCTTCAACAGCTGATAATTCATTCTCAGCGTACTCTTTACAACAACAACAGCAACCACCACCACCGAGAATCATTACAAATCCACCAGCACCACCAGCACAACAACAACAACAACAACCATATGATTATACTCGACCAAATGATACTTCACATGTATATCCAGGGCAATCGGGTCCACCTGCTTCAGCTCATATAATTACTCCTAGTGTGCCTTCTCACAACAAATTCTATGGTCATAATGATAATATGTATTCTCAACAAAACACAGGACAACGAACCACCTCATTACCATCAGCGGGAATAGAAGCACCGACCATGCCACAACAACAACATGTTAATCCAATGAGTAATGGTCTCACTGCCACTGCTCCACCTTTACATCAACCAACACAACAACAACAACAACAACAACAACCGTCTGCTTCACCTTTTTACTACACTACACCATCAGCAACACCAACCACACATCATTCGCCTCATGGTTATCCCAGTGGCACCAATTACACTCCGACGCATGGAAACTCGAGACTATCGACGCGGCCTACTTATTATGTTGACCCATCTCAACAACAAGCCATGGCAACTCCAAATAGTCTTGTGGATTATAATTATGGGCCTGCTGCAAATGATATGTATAATCGACTAGGAAGAACAACATCAAATCCATCTTATCAGGTAAAAGACTGCAAAAGGGGGGGGGGAATGATTCGGTTACTCATGGGGAAGGGATTGTTTCGTTTTTTTAGAATCCATATTCGTCATCACAGGAATATCGACCACCGGTATCACCCTATACACAACAACAAGTTTCTTCGGCTAAACCGTCGGGACCTGTACCTGAAGATCCATTGACAGCGGCTGAATCTTACCGGACATCTTCTCGCAAATAGACATTTTTATACATACACACAACACTTTATCCCTATTCATTATTATTATTATTATTATTATTCCTTTTTTTACACAATTTGGTTTGTTGTCTTCTCTATTATGGCTTTGTATTGTATCATTCAACCCCTCCCCCCTTTTTTACTGACTAGCGCACCGTGTCTACCTTTTTTTTTTTTTTTCTTTTTCTTTTTTTTTTTTTTTTTGATTTATTAATATAAACATGAAAACTAAATCTATACTAAACTATGTCCATCACGATCCACGACTTGTTTAAAGTAACGGTGAGGTAGGATCCCATCCACCCCCTCGGTTAAAATCACATTATTACTAGATCGATAAAACCGAATATCATCTACGAATAAAAAGTGGTTTAGTATCAATGGAAGTCATATCACCCTTTTTACCTTGCAATGCTTTTTCCATATCGATATAGATCAAGACTTGACTGGTGGAACGCATCCCACTGATCACCGCCTGATCCTCAGGTAAACCCAAAGCACAATGAATATGGTTCCGATTCATTCGAGATAAGCCTTGACTTTTATGAATCAATCGCCAATTCGCCAATGTAGTGCCATGTATCACTGTATCCAAAGCATCGGTTATGGGTGTCAATGCCACATTATCAATCTGGCGTAAAGAGTGTCCCTGATTGGCCCGAATGTACCATTCATTATCGTCAAGTTGTTGTAAACAGTACCGTTGTTTTTCGCTATTGGATACTATATAAGCAAGTTGACCCATGGTGACACCTTTTAATTTAGGCCGAGTAAGCTACATTGTTATGAAAAAAAAAAAAAAAAAAAAAAAAAAAAAAAAAAAAAGAGTCAAGACAAGTCAGGATACCGGGGGGGGGGGAGGGCCTTACCAGGTCGGATACCTTGATGAATCCATCTCGTCGTATGGTCAGCTTTTCCTTGACAGCGCCATGACGAAGAATGTACGAGATGGTTTTTGAAATGCGCACTTCGTCTTTTTTATCAATTGGTTCAATAATATCCATCTTTTGGTAAAGCGAAAGAAAAGGAAGTTAATTGGTGGGAACCTTTTTTTTTTTAAAAAAAAAAAAATTGCTCCTCGGTCTTTCTCTCTTTACACCTTGAATCACTTTATACAACATTCTCTTTTACTATGAATTCGACCAGCTGTTAAATTACTCAACCAACGGATAGATGGTGCGATAGATGTTTGTCCAGCTACTCGCACCGTGCCTCGCCAGGATTGGATGTTATTTTTACAAAATAACCTCTGGGCCCTGGGTGATCAAGAACAAGATTTTGTTTACAACACTTTGATTATCTTGATGGAACTGCATATGCCAATTGTCCTGGACGCTCCATCAACGAAACCAACAGCAAGCCTCCAAACAATTATAGTTGTACTGACAAGAAAAGAAAAACAAAAATGGACTTCTTAACTGCATTCACTTGTGTAACAAAGTTTGATTTTGTGGAGGGACAAGATCATATCTTCGGGTGGTCACTGCTTTACAAAAAAAACAGCGACGCCGTGAACAACAGGATGTTTATGTTTGCTTTCATGTCAAACTGGCAATTAGACGTAAGTAAATATGTCTTGTTTATTGCACCAACTTTTTTTCTTCTTCTTCTTTGTGATTAGTGTCTTCATAAAGATAGCAGGATTGTATGTCTCGATTTCAACACACAAAATATGTATTACTGGTCCAAGAAACTATTGTTCCATGCACACTTTGGTTGTTCAGTCCTCCACCACGAGGAAAGGTGTGTCTATGTGCTTAGTAATAACGAACCATGCTGGATCCCCCTGCCGAAACCATTGTGGCCGTTGAAGTTACTTACCAAAAGTTCAAAGACTTCAACAATCAGCCTAACGACACTTGGGATACATCCGCGCTATAGTATACTTTGACCGGGAGTACCTTGGGAAAAGGGAAAACTGGTGCCTAGCTTATAGACAGGGAAGTCTTTCTGTGGTGTAGATCTGGTGGATATGTGTAATGGTGAGGTGGTGAAGGTAGTATAGATTAGTATATATTAATTTAGTATGGACTGTATATGGTGTGATATGAAGTATGTTGATTATTGACAATAAAAACCTTTTTTACATCCTCAAACATTATGGCTTACAAGTGTGATCACACATCGTCGAGAGTAGAATCGAAACATAGACTTTTGTTTGATCTTGTCATTAGGTCAAAGGAAGAGAGATATGTGACTAAAATACAATAAATTATATGCCATCATCTCTTGTATGCAAGACGAGGAGAGAAAAAGAAACTACAGTAGTATAGTTAATGCAGTATCTTTAAGCGCCGCCTCAATCTCAAACGATAAACACTCTGTCCTGTTTCGTACTTGATATTAACGTGTCTTTTTCAGTTTCACCATTTTCTTTTTTTCTTTTTTCTTTGTGAGTGAATATCAAAAAGTATAAACATATGATGGAAGCAGCCCAATATATGAACATCGATCCCGTTGAACCAGCGGAGGCCCATACTATATACGATGATGATAAGCAGTTTGTCTACTTTGTACATAAGGTGTTAGCGGATCGCTTGGTGAAGGAAATAGAACAGTTATCTAAAAGATATGGGAAGATGATACCAACGAAGGATAAATTTTTACAGTTCTTGAATAAAAACGAAGGGGAAAGAAAGTCTCTCAAGATATACAGTCATATTGCAACTTTATGGAATAACAACTTGGGCGTTCGTGGCCATCAGCAAGGTAAACTAAAAAAAAAACATGATCAAAGGTATATCTTTACTTATGTATCATTTATTTATAACTTTATAGAGAGACCATCTAGAACCAATCACGCATATGTGTCGAAAGTACTGACCACAGAAAACTATCCAACAATAGTAAAGTGGCGATGCAGCGTATGATGAATTTCATGGTGAAAGGTCCAAAGGAAAGAAACGTCAAAGTGTACAGCAAGAAGCCCCCTCAAAAAATAAGCGGTTGAAGTCAAATCGAGAAGTGAAAGTGGTGACCACAAAACAAACGTGCTGAAGCCTCTCATAAAAGACAATTATCTGGATTGGATGAAGACAGTTTCTCACGCTGTTTTTGATATGATGACAATCATTGAACTTTAAACTCGCAAGTTTTTGGAAAGGTATGTCAATCAAAACATCATCCATTCTATATGCGAGGTCTGGTTATTGATTATTTTTTTTTTAAAAAAGCCCACTGACCTCAAGCAGTATTGATGAAATTGTTCCTGAAGATTACCGCAGGCAAACTTGTGACAGACTATTGTATCATCTTTCCACAAGCATCAAAGAATTACTACAAAATCAGAAGCTGAGTAAAGCCGTTGGTGGTAGAAGATTGTTTCGACGCATTTTCAATAAACCATTTAAATTCATTATATACATCATATTTCGGTGAACGACAACGAAAAGCCACATTGAAAAATTAGCAGCAGCATCTACACCAGTACCATCTACACCAGTATCATCATCACCAGCACTATCATCATCAGTGCCATCATTGGCAGCATCATTAATATCAACGGTTAGATCACTAGGACTATCGTCGTTGGGCCTCGATAATAACACACCGTTCATCAGCCCTGGTGAAGTACGTGACACATTGAATTTGACGAATCTTGAAGCTGGTTATAGAGACATGATTACCCCACAACTGACTATATTGGCAACAAATATCCTGAATATGCATGCTGATAACCGGCTCGAGTACTTTTAACAAAGGCCATCACCATTCTTTTGCAGATTTACTGTGTTCCAAAACGAGAAAAGGCGTATTTTCGAAGAATAACAAGGTGCCTCAAAAGGGAAAAAAATGTATGCCTTGAGCTAGGATGCTCACATTTTGCTCTTTCATATTTTAGCTCTCCTACTAAACCTGACACTTCACTTGTCATCATCAAAGCCGGTGCGGGTTTTAAAAGTATCATATTCAAGTACCGATATCATGCAAACATCTTTGTTAAGCTTTTCCTTTGATCCTAAATAAGACTTTTTATTGAAGACTATAATCTCGTGATACGACAAAAAGACATCAAAAACTTGAAACGTCGGATACAAACTGAACAAATACGCCAAAAGCTTTACTATGAAAACAAAAAAATCATGGAACTTCAATATGCACTGTATGCGGACAATGAAATACCAGTCACTTCCCCTGCTCAAACCACTGAAGACGTTACAACTGGCCATACTTTACTGGAGGACGAACTGATGGCGGAATAACTGCAAACCGATGACAATGAACCAGATGCTACCAATTTATATACTACTCCCAACCATCCAACTACTTCTGTGGGCTCAAGTGCAGCCAAAATCAATCGAATGTGTACGTGGATTATGAATCTGTTGCGAAACCGGCCAAAAAATTTTGAGCTTACAGAAACGGACATAAACAAAGAATTTGACAATGTTAGCATCATCGAAAAGAATATACACCGGTCGCGCACTCATCAACCTGAAGGCTCGATCAAAAGTGTGACAGAAATACATGAGCTCAAAGCAAACTTGACGACACAGAAATCTTTCCTTGAAGAATTTTTTCACATGCAGGGTATTGAAAATCTATGTAAGCGTGGAAAAGTGACTTTCAACAACAACATCACCATAACATTTACTGGATTTGTACGTATCCAAGGCCTATATGAAAAAAACCCTTATCAAAAGCAATGTTGCACGAACTTCATCAACCAGTGGAGCTGCGAGAAAAAAAAAAAAAAAGTCAATGGGACGTTTTGAAGGAGCCAAAGAAAAAGACTGTACAGCTTCACTCCTTGATCGCCAAAGCAAAGTGTCGTATACCTGGTTTTAAAACACTTGTCAAGACAAAGAAAAAAGAAGTCAAGAACATCATGGATGAAATGAATGATATTACCTCTACCGCTGATCCTAACAAGCTCGTTGCTCAAAAGATAAAGTGCCTTGAAAAACGCAAGATAGCTACCGAAAATCTGGAAGATATAAATAGGAATATTCTGGATCTGTACCATCAAATCGATGAACTGAACAAGCAAAAAGCAAGCATATATGATACGATTCATGGTAGAAAGCAAAATCGTTCTCCTCCAACTGTTAATTTGTTGATCGAAAAAGGCAGTTGTGTTGGCGTTGATCCTGGAGTGAAAAATATGGCAAGTGCTGTTTCCATGGACTGTGGCCAAGCTTATTCGACCTTGTTGCTCGCAAACAAGTATTTACCTTTGCTTCAAGAATTGGAAAATGATCATGAAAAAGTCAAATGGCTCATGAAATTCCATACTATGAAAATAAATGCAAGCAATATCAACTGCAAGTCAAGAAGTACTTTTTATCGTCACCAACTTCAACATAAAAAGGATGAAAACAAGAAGGAAAGAGAAGACAGCGATGGTGGTGGTACCAGCATATATGCATTGGAAAGTTCTATATCTGAAGCGGCCAAATTAAGTATTGAAAACAAGCATAACGTTGGAAAACATTGCAAGGATGACTTGGTTAAATTCTATCATGAATTCAATTGGACGAAAAAGCAAGGAGGAGGACAATCCAGATTCACAAGCAAAGCTTACGATACTGTTTCACTCCAAAGGGCATGACAAAAAGGGATACAACCATTTTTTATGGGGATGCCGGAACAGGGTTTGGCTCAAGAATCAAAGGGTACGACAAACGTAACACTAAAACATTACAAAAAAAACTGAAGGATGTATGTGCACTTACAGAAACCAATGAATACCTATCTTCAAAATTGTGCTGCTTTTGTGATTCACGTTTACAACATTCAAGAAAGGCCAACAACAAAACCAACCTCGGCATCGTATACTGTATCAACAAAGATTGCTTCGGCCATAAATGGGGTTACTCTGCGTGCGGTCGGGACACCAATGCAGCAAGCAACAAACTCAAGATTGGATTGTACAAGAAAATTGCCTTGATTGATCACCCCGTATTTTCCTACAGACCAATAGCAAAAACATCAGCAGTAGCAACAACTAACTTGGCTGAAATAATAGTGTCTCCGCCCATCTCTCGGTTAAGAGAATGCGGGACATCCGTCCCTTGAGGCGGACGAGCTCGGGATCCTTCATGGCCAACGGTAAGTCAAAAAAGCCAGATACATAATAATATCCACTATATGCTAACTGGAAGTTAATCGACAGACTCATGAAAAATATTGGTTTTGCCTCTAGTCTCTTTTTTTTTTTTTTTTTTTTTTTCATTTGTGTATGTAAAGATGTGTTTACTAGTTTTATTAAATAAAAGCAACGATAAAATATACAATGTTTGAAAGTGGTTGCAAAAGCATTAATACATAGGAAAAGAAATCAAACAGTCAGTTAGCACATGTGATCAGCCCCTTTTGTCTATGGAAATGATAAAACTTACCACCAAAGTGCAGTGGTGTTGTGGAAGCGGTCACTCCCTGGAAAATACTTGAACATATAGAAGGAGTGGACTAGGCATAGACAAAGGAATGGAAACAAAGATGAAGTACAGTAGAGCCTTCTTATAGGATATAGGAAGTGATAAAAAGTTGTTGATTAGTGCTAGGAAAATGATAGCGTGTAAAAATTGGTGGTGAGCCAATCATTCCAACAATGGATAAGAATGTCTCAAAGATAGGAGGTGGTCAGCAATCAAATCAATAAAAAATAAGTGATACAAAAAGATGGAGTCTTTATTAGACGTCAAATTGTTATGGTATATAGGTTAAAAGCCAAGCACCAAGTTCCTTGTGTCAATCTGTCCGAACTTGCGATGACTTTTATTTGTAAAGGGGAAGCTATTAATCTTGTATTGCCAATGGTATCGCCAGATTGCTTGAATGCCACATTCGCAGAGAAGCCAGATATTATTGTCTTGTGGCCAGTCTTGGGGAGCATCCAGGTGATTTATGGTTCTTGATAGCATATCTTGAGTAATGTTGATCGTGGGCATGATGGATTGGAAAGCACTAGACCAAATTTCCCATTTCCGAGGACTAGTGACAAAGAGATAATCTAAAGATTCCGCTAGTGAAGGAGAGAAGTGACAAGACGGAGTGTGGTGATCGTCCTGCTTCGATAATGTGTCATTAGAGTAGAGTTTACCAAGCAGACGGCACCAAATATTCCGACCCTGAGGGTGACAAGGAAGAGCCCAGAAGAGTTCCATCGAGAAGGTGAGAGTGAAGGTGGAGTAGTCGATTGTTTTAGAGACTTCAAGAGGTGAGCACGGTATCGCTTAGGTTTGAAGGCTTTCCAGGAGTTGTTGAAACGAAGTGAGATTCTCTCTTCACACACTTTTTTTTTTTTTTTTTTTTTTTTTTTTTTTTTTTTTTTTTTTTTTTTTTTACACAAAGGACAGGCAAAAGTCATCGCAAGCTTAAACTGACTGACATAAGGGTCTTGGCGCTTGACATTTGCGGTAACGTATGTTGGAAATATGCCATAGTATGCACATGGCCACTTTAATCATTAGTATCTGTTGACAATTGAGCGAGTAGTGATCTTTCCAAAATTCCGTGCGCACTTTCCCTCTAAATGACCATCTTTCTTTTACATAGGGGTTTACATTTTCCCTGAGCCAAAATCCATCATTGGTCGAAAGAATCTAAACTCCTCTTATTGTCATTGTTCTAGGTAATTTTTAAAAAAAGATAATAACCGCCTAAAAGTAGGTCAGAGTGAGTTTTATTTCATTCAGTGTTATGGTTAGATACATACCGAATCACAATTCAGCAGCTATTTGGATAAAAGATAAAGATAGAGTATAAGAGGGATAACAATGATATAGTTGAAATGAGAGAAGTAAAAAAAGAGTAGAGAAGAAGCGGAGTTAACTAGTAAACCAGTCAGCCAATCAGTCATTTTCCAGAATTTTGAAGCAAGATCCCACCATTGTCTTGACCAATCATAAACGAGTATGTTGACACCATCGCTTGTTGATCTCTCTTTTTCAACATCATCATCTCGTTCAATGTAACTATTCTACTCGATAAAGTTTACAAACCTAATCGAGTTTTCTACCTCGAATTCTGTAAAACAGAGAGAGCTGTAGGAATATTTATGTATAGGTAATCACTTTTGTTACTGATCGTGGTAAAGCCAAGACCCAAAACGATTGAAACGATTGACATGTCGGACTTTTAAAATATTGCTGCTAAAAAAGTTATTAAAAAACCCTTCTAACCTTTGCTCCTTCTCTTCTTTATCTCTTTTAACTTTTACACAATAGGAACAAGCCCTTTTTAACTTTTCTTTTTTAGTTTTTATATTGTACCACTTTATAAAGTAAACTTTCTGAAAAAGCACCCCCTCATTCCTCTTCATTATTGTCAGTCACTTCCCTTTAAATATATACATTCGAACTATCCGGGCGCCTGGCCACAAATACAACAGATCTTCAAGTATTTTATTCCTCCTCCTCCGTCCCCCTTCTAATTACTACACCACCTCCCCTCTTATCTCTCTCTGTTCTTCTTTTTCTATTAACTCTGCAATACGATGAACGAAAAAACTTTAAAAGAAGACGATTACACTACAACCACGTCGATTGAATCAGATCATGGCAGCACTTCCAGCAACATTGATCAACAATCTCACCATCTCTCTCGTGGACTCAAAGCACGTCATATTCAAATGATTGCCTTGGGTGGCACTATTGGTATGTGTAGACGAAAAAATCAAAAAAAAAAAAAAAAAAAAAAAAAAAAACGAATATGAACAGTTAACTGATACACTTTTTTTAGGTACTGGTCTATTCATGGCATCAGGTAAAGCTATTTCAGCAGGTGGACCAGGTGGTGCTCTTGTTGGTTATTCCATTGTTGGTCTTCTTGTCTTCTCTGTCATGATGAGTCTGGGTGAAATGGCGGCATATATCCCTGTCAGTGGTAGTTTTGGTCATTTTGCTACTCGGTTTGTTGATCCTTCTCTTGGCTTTTGTGTATCGGTGATCTATTGGTGTAATTGGGCCGTCGGTGTGGCTGTTGAACTCACTGGTGTGGCTCTCATCATGGAATTCTGGGTACAAAGTGTCAACAGTGTGGTATGGAGTGTGATCTGTCTGGTCATCCTCGTCCTCATCAACGTATTTGCTGTCAAAGGCTATGGTGAAGTCGAGTAAGTAACAGAAAAGGGGGGGGTAACAACAAGTCTCATTCTCATTCTCCCTCTCTTGTTTGAATAATAGATATTGGATTAGTTTCATAAAGATTCTTACCATTATTGCCTTTATCATCATTGGTCTTTGTGTCGATACAGGTGCATTGGGCGGCGATAACATTGGTGCACGTAATTTCCATCTTGAAGGGGGTGCATTCCCTAAAGGTTTCCTCGGGGTATTCAACGTCTTTATCACGGCGGCATTCTCATTCAACGGGGTGGAAATTGTTGGTATCACTGCAGGCGAATCAGAAAACCCTCATAAAACGGTACCCTCAGCAGTCAAGCAGGTGTTTTGGCGTATCATTCTCTTTTATATCTTCTCCATGCTCATCATTGGCCTCATCATTCCTTACACTGATCCAACCTTACTCGATGGTGCCAACAATGTCGCAGTCAGTCCATTCACCACTGTCTTTCAAAAAGCCGGTGCCAAGTCTGCGGCGGATATCATGAATGCTATCATTCTCTTGACCATGATTTCAGCGGGTAATTCTGGTGTGTATTCCTCCAGCCGAACGTTGATGGGACTTGCTGAAGATGGATATGTGCCCAAGATCTTCTGTCGTGTCAATCGTTGGGGGGTACCTATTTATGCCGTGCTGACTTCTTGTGCAGTTGGCTGCCTGGCATTCTTGACCTCCTTGTTTGGGTCTGGTGTCGTTTTCAACTGGCTCACTCGTTTGACATCTCTGGCTGGTCTAATCACATGGGTTATCATTGCCATCACGCATGTGCGCTTCCGTATGGGGTACCTTGCTCAAGGGCGCTCGCTCAGGGACTTACCGTACGTCGCTCCGCTCTTCCCACTATGTGATATCTTTGTCATCGTCATTGGTCTAATCGTCATCTTTGGTCAAGGCTATGAATCATTCTTTTCTCCTATCAATGGTGGTGAAGTGGTTGGCGCTTATATTGGGTTGATCCTCGCTGTCGTGCTCTATGTGGGTCACAAGGCTATCCGGCGTCCTGCTTTCGTAAAGACTTGTGAAATGGATTTTGAGACTGGTACGCTCAAGATTGAACAAGTGTTTGACACCAATGGTGATGGTGAACTCTACCCTGATGAAAGGGAATGGCCTCTATGGAAACGAATCTCGAAAAAAGTTTTGGCTTTAGTCGCTTAAATATCCCCTCTTCGTAGATATATTTTTTACACTACATTTGTTATTAGATTCAACATTATTATTTTTTAGTTTAGACTTCATTCGCTATTGTAGATTATAGAAAACATCCTTTTAAAAAAACACGTTTCAACAACGACCAAAAACAATAAAAATAGATACAGAGAAAGAGAGAGAGGGTGAAGCGTGGTTAATGTAACTTCGTTTTAACACTCCCCCTCTTCAATATCCTCTTTTATACAACCGTCTTCTTTTCAACAGCTGTGATATCGTCATTCAGGAATTTTTCTTAAATTTTCCATCGGAGCAAACAAAAACAATACCCTTTCTCACTTGACTTTCGATGACCCCAAAATCAACTTCCTCAAGATGCTCCTTACAATCCACAAAGATTGTTTAGATTAGATTAATTTAGCTTAATTCCCCCATTTTCCTACTTACACTCTACATCGATAACAACTCGTCCATCACTCTTCTCTCTCACTTCCCTTCCCCTTTTTAATACCTGCACAATTGGGATTTTTTTATATCATCTCTATTTTTAGAACTCAGTCAGAGCGGACTGTCTACAAAAAGACTTGCGCTCACAGGCCATTATAAAAAATTGAATTCGCCCTCGCTTGACGTTTTTTTTTATTTCTGACATGGTATGGCCGAGCCAATCTCTATCCCTCATCATCAACTAGGCCTTGAATTTCGGTTGGACTCAGTCAAAGGACGAGGTGTGTTTACGACCCAAACCATTCCACGGCGCACCCTCATTGACCTCTCACCCGTCTTACTCTTCCCCGCCTCCGAATACGATCAGCACGGCAAATACACTCAACTGGATCATTATACTTACAAATGGCAACATGGTGATATGGCATTAGCACTTGGTTTGGGCTCCATGTTTAACCACGACAAGCAACCCAATGTGGGATTTATTCGTGACTATGACAACCAATTGATCAAGTATATGACACTACGTGATGTTGGTGTAGGTGAAGAACTATGTATCTCATATGGATCGAATTTGTGGTTTGAAGACGCTAATGGTGATGATACTCCTGATAGTGAAGATGAAATGGCTTGGATGCAAACGGTTATGGATGGCTGATAGTGTGATTGTGGTGAGGACACTGTAATGTAGTGGTTTTTTTTTTTTTGTGGGTCGGGCTTTTGGGTTTTTTATCTCTTCGGAGTTTTCCCAAAACGCTTGCTCAATCATGTTACCTTTTTTTTATATCATTTTTACTCTTTCGCGGCCGCCCTGATATACAGTCAGCGGTCGTTGAATTCAATAAAACACATCTTATTCTCTTTTATTTTCTCTGGACTGTACACATCAGCTTAGGGTGATTATCATTGTATTGTCTAAATTCTCTACGAACCTACTGACCTCAGAACAACACATGATGGGTGTTATTTTTCAATCCCCGCTTCTTTTTTTATAATAAAAATTTATGGGTTATCTCCCACTTCCCCAGTCTTTTCTTTTTTTATAAACTACTTGATGATGGGTGACCAAGGTGGGTAAAAGATAATAATGGGGTTTGGTCATCCAGCTCATCTTCTTTTTTTACTGTATATTGATAGGCTCAAGTTACTCTGTCTTACAGGATATTCCTGTCATGGTATCCCCTCAATATAGATTACCCAAACAGGTATGGTGTATGAACAAGATAACTCTTATATAATTCACTCAATCTACTCTTTTACTTTTTTCTTTATAAATAGATAGTCATTGACCACGAACTACTAACTATTCCCGAAGACGCCTTGGCATTGGTAAAATAAATAAAAATATAAAAATAAAAAATAAAAAATAAAAATAAAAACCACAAACCACAAACATACTTCAGTACAAAAAGAGCTGACGTATATTTTTGTTAGGCTCCTTATTCTTTCTCGGTAGAACGACAAGCTATCAGCAATGTGGTGGGATTACGCGAAAAACAAGCCATGGAACAAAAAATCTTAACGGAACGATTGGAAACGTACAAGACAGAAAAGTTGCAACAAAAACGAGCAGCAGCAAGGAAAATCGCACCAGGCTTTTTGGATACAGACACCAGGATTCTTCACCCTCAACCTTACCAATCCAACAAAACATTAATCACTGACTCTGGGACGGATAGTGATTCTGAAAAGAGTGATAATAGCAGGATGATGATGCCTGAAGAAGATCGACTCTCTTCGACTCATTCCTCACCCCATTTGCAACACCAACAGCAACAGCAGCAACAGCAACAACGATTGTCACCTTATCAAAGATTTCGATCGTCTTCTAACCCACCTGACTTTGGATCACCTCCTGTGAGTCACATACCTCAAGAAAAAAGGGCAAGTTGGAATGGAATAGATGAAAAAAAAAAAAAAAAAAAAAAAAAAAAAAAGAAAAGATGAACAACTAAACCCTTTGTTTTATAGGCATCAGCACAATCTCATTTTGACTACCTTAAATTTGAACAAGGATTGGCACCTCCGGATCCCTGGGATACACCTGAAAATGACATGGTAGCTCTTCGATCGATTCTTGGTAGTCAAGAAACAAAAGAGCATCATCCATCACCTTCTATGCCTGCAAACAGTAGTATGCCAACCAATCAATACAATTCACCTTATCAACAACAACAACAACAACAACATTATCATGCTATCAATAACAACAGCAATACTATTTATCCTCCTGATGGTAAGGGGGGTCAAAACGGAAAAGGAATGCATTAAAACTCATGTTTCCTTCTTTTTTGAATTTTTGTGTAGGTCCTTGGATACGACCACCACCCTCGATACATACTCCACCTCCTCCACCTCCTCCGCCTCCTCTTCCCTCGACTTCTTCTAGTACCCCGTACTTTGCTCCGGCCATTCCACCCAAATTATTCAAGGAGGACCATCCGAATGAACAAACTGTCAATAGAAACCATCCACAATCACCTCCTCCTTTACCACCACAGCCAGTCTCCTCAGTATCTTCTCCACAACAAGATCAACAACAACAACAACAACATTCTACTAATGATGCTCTAGTGCAAGAATTGGCTAATATGGGATTCTCTCATGCTCAAGCAACCGATGCCTTGATGAAGAATGAAAATGATCTGGTCAGGGCAACACACTTTTTATTAGATAACAACTAGTTTGATTACTACTCCTTAAACCTTTTTTTTTTTTTAATTAGTCAGTCATACTATTACCCTTATTGTATTATGAAATAAAATAAAAAAGATTTGACTTGAAAATAGAGATAGATCGGGGGTGAGGATCTGCTTTGAAAGGAGAAAGGGAGTCTCTTTATAAAAACTACATTTGCTTTGTTTTTTCATGTCTCTTCTGTCTTTACAAACATGACGCTTTTATCAGGAACAACCGACGCGGAATGGGCAGTGATTCAATGGGCAGTGGGATTCAGTATAGTGTTCCAATTAGGCATCTACACGATCTGTGATCTCTATCTGGTCCATACCGAGAAACAACGAGCCTATGTCTTGTGTCTGTTGAGCAGTACCATAATGACATTAGGCTCACTCCCTTATTTGTACACATTTCTCTTCCAAGCCAGTCATCTCGACAAGATGTTACAACCCAATGATTTCATTGCCGTCGCTCTCACCAGTTTCTTCTTGACGTTTTTAATCCTTGATCTATCTGTCGGTGTCTGTCGATACCGATCCAAGATTGATCCTTTGACAGGCTGGGTCCATCATGCGACTTATATGGGAATGTTGACTTGGGTGCTGGATCGACATTATGCGGGGTTGTTTATGGCGCTGTGCGTTATGGAATTACCCACTTGGTTCCTCTCACTCGGATCGCTTCATACACCTTTACGTCATGACTATATATTTGCGGGGGCTTTTGTAATCACACGGATCGGATTTCATGGTTATGTTCTGGGGTGTGCATTGTTTGTGTCACCTTCCATTGCATTTGCTTTGGCGGCTGTCTTACCTGTTCATATTTATTGGTTCACAGGTAAAAAGAGAGAAGAGAGAGAGAAAGAAAAGCTAATTTCTTTTGTGGATGATGAAGGATTCATTCAACAGCAGAAACGATTGTATCAAGAGAAACAAGTGTATCAGCCAAAGACAACAATGACTGCCATTGCATCTCCACCGCCACGTCGATCTCTTGAATCCAAAGGATTGACGACCCGTCGAGTCTGTCACGCACCAGTTTTCCCTGGCTCTTTTGTACCCAATCACCCTACACATTAATCAGTCAATCAACTAAATAAAAAAAAAAGTCACTTTTTTCTTTGATTATAAATCATGTATACAAAGTAAACCTGACAAGAGCAACATGCAGTGTCGAAGCCTATAAAATGGAGCAAGTCCGAGTGTTCTTACATTGGTGAATTTCGATTCCCGGCAATGGTGCAATCTCATTGGCCAATTTTTCTTTTGACATTACAGTAGTTAAACTTGAGATTGAGACAAAGACCAGAGATTTCTTTTTTGTAGACTCGAATTATTATTTTTTAAACAGCATGGTCCTTCAAGTTTAGACTAAAAAATACTTTTTGTAGAAAAGGGAAGTTTTATTCGAGATTTGAAATGTAAACTTTTTCTAGAATAAGTACATCAACTACAAACCTATTGCTAAAGTATCTCTAGCAAAAGAAGGAGGTACAGATGAGATGGACAGTGATGACTTTGCCATGCATCACTGTCAAATAACAACATTGGCTGACTTCTGTGCTGTTCTTTTTTTCTACAAATGTCGAACAGAAACATTCAACTCGTAAATGAATTCAGGACATTATCCTACGAAACCGAAGAGAAAAGTGTAACACAACCTTTGTGACAAATTAGGAAAAGATCGCCGCACACTTCTGACACTTTTTGATTAATCAACCTACTTGACCATTTACTACAACACTTACTTTCCACTTCACTAAAAGTATGGATAGCTCAAACATATATATTTATCTCAACTACCCCTTTTATTACATTATATCCGAATCAGAAAAATTATAAAATAAAAGCACAATTTGAAATAAAGAAAACGTAATCTTCACGGTTGTTACAACTTTGTCCAAATTTGTCGAACAAAGATTTGTGTTCATATTCGTTCAATCATTTGAAAAAAGTGAAAGATATAAATACACCAAGTTTCTTTCTGTTCAATATATATATATATATATATCCTTTTCTCTATCTCTCTTTCTTCTAATCAGCAAGTAACTCTTTGGTGATAGTGTCTTCTCTGCCACGTTGTTGGAGGGTGTTCTTCTGTCTTGGCTCGTACTACTTACTATCAGGCGATCCGTTTGATCCGAGAAAAAAGCAACTAAAACTCGCACAACAACAAGCTGAAAATGAACAAGATACTGATGGTGAAGATGAAAATGAAAATCAAGGTGAAACTTCCGCCGCTCCTGCTAAACGAAAACGTAAGTTTTGAATATAATCGTTTTATTAGAATTTGTACTGAGATATTGTCGATCTTGTAGGTAAAAAGACTAAAGAAACAAAAGCCATCAAGAAACAGAAGACGTCTGCAAGGGCAACAAGAAAGCAAGCAAATACAAATGTTGGACCATGTAAATCTTGCAAACAACTTGGCCATGGTAGTAGTAGAAGCAAAGATTGTCCAAATCACAATTTTACCCTGGATGAGACGATAAGAAACGCCTTTGATGGTCCTTATGATACTTACACCGTTTCTATCCCTTTGTCCTCATTTCTCAATAATCAAGATCTTTTACCACCGATAGTAGAAAAAGTTACTGCTCTTTCAAGTTTTCTTCATGAGGTTATTTTCAAGGCTCAGTTTTGGTTAACTTTAATGTAATTCAAAAACATACAGCTATTTCCAATAACATTTGCGATCAAAACTTTTGGTACACTATGTGCCGAATAATATACGGATCAATTACTGTAGACGAGACGATGCTCAAACAAGGTACCCTGGATTTATTGGCCTTCAACATTCCTATGACACGCTTACTTCGACTTACAATATAAATCTTTTGGTGCCCCTGAATAATCTGCGTAATTACGGTCAAATTGTTTCCACTGCTTGTGTTACTCTTGTTACTTGTTATAACAACTATTATGTGGAAAACTTTGAAAGCATTGTTGCAAACTAATTCATCAACTCCATCAAGAATGAACATCAGGTACATATGATTTGAATTCTCTTAAAAAGGTTGAAACTAATTGTTTTATGATATTATGTAGACTTTGCCTATGGGACGTATCAAGAATCTTGTATTTGATCATATTTTAGACCGAGTCTTTCTGCAAAGACAGCCTCTTGAGATTACTGAAGCAATGTTCCCTAACAGTCATGCTATAATTCCTGAACTCCAACGTCAAGTTGCTAGGCTCATTAGTTCTATCACGAACAGACTACCTGCAGAGCCTATCACAAAAGTTACCGTTTCTGCAAACCCTATCAGTGTCATGTCTGTTTTTAGACATATATTAGAAACTTATGAGACCAATATCAGACTTTCAGCTGCTCAAGAAGGTGAAGCTCAGCAAAGTGAAACTTAAGAAGGTGATGCTCAACGGCGCGTACCTATACTGCCTGAAGAAGGCGTCCCTGTAGTACCAGCTAAACCTGTTCAACCAAGGTTGTTCTCTCTGTTTCCTAGCTCTAGTATTAAATGGCACTTCATAAAAATGGATTCTCAAAACGTTCTTTTTTTTTCTTTCCAGCAGAGAATATACCTACTAGAATAGCGGGCGGTACAGACATAGCACATACACGACAAATTTTTGACCACTACTTCAATTTCGATAATTTGAGAGTTAAATAGTAAGTGGAAACACAAATTGTTATATTCGAATTATAAACTGATGCATATTATTTTCTTATAGCAATAGAGCTGACAATTAAGGTAATGCAACTCCGGACCGTATGTTCATGAACTCCGTCTACACTGATGGTCATACCTGCCGTGTTCTTTTTGCTCGCAAGGTGGTTATAAATCCTTTGGATGCTGTTGAGCTGACTCTTGATGATTTTACTGAAGAAGAAGTGGACCAAACGTTTCGGATGTGTACTGTTGACCCTGGAAGTAAAGATGCGTTTGTCTCATATCATGGTGGAAATCAAGTCAGAAAGCTCACTACTGCTGAATACTATCATATGTCTGGGGCTCTTAACAGAATGAAGAAAGAAGATGCTCGCAAGATTAAACATTGCATAAAGCAGCTCGAAACTAATGTACCTACTGTTGTATACGGCATTGGTTTATTTTTATTTTTTTATTTTTTATTGAAGTGAATGATCTCGAAGTGAGCAATCAAGTCAAGTTTTTATTTTTATTTTTTCAGGAACCATTCAAGTATATACGTAGGGTAATACAGTAGTTGAAGATTATCGACCACCGATAAATGCCCTTTAAAACCAAATGTCATGCGGTGGGTATTCAATCATGTCTTTTTAAAAATTTCTAGTATGTTGAAGCCACACTTGTTTTGAAATCCCGTCTAATCATCTCAATCTTAAATCACTCTACAAAATAAATGATAGTGATTGTACATATTCAAGTTTACAGAGTCATAGCAGGAAACAACAAACGATGTATTTACTTAAACACGGTGTAAAGAATGGCAGTTTCAAAAAAAAAAAGTTTGTTCGAACCAAGTTGAATAAGGGCGTCTCAGTATTTTACTTCACATTCTTTAAATGACTTTTGCCAATGAATAGTGGAAATAAACATACATAAATTTCATTTACATAGAAATGGTACATAGTAACCAACATAATCTAGCTTGAACATATATTGTTTATGATTGTATTTGAGTAAACATGCAAATGCAAAGCCGAAAAAGGCTTTACTGTGAAGTATTTCAAATCCCGCATTCATGCGGCGGGGTTTCAAGTTGTTATCCATGCGTACCTTTTCTATATTATTTGATAATCGTCTGTCTATTTCTCATTATATGACACTGAAGATCAGTAGTATGTGGAGCAGTTAAGTAATTGAGATATTCATATATCTAACAAAGTGCTCCCGTCAATAATGTAAGAGATACAATGGTTTCAAACCCTGAGAGAAAACTAGCATGTAGGGGACCAAGATATTCAGAGATGCATGAAACAAACAACCAAATCACCACATTTAACAAATTTATTTTGGCAGTTAGCCAAAAGAATATAATTTTTATTCATTAATTCATAAATCCATAACTACTTTATAACTATTCTATATCTAATCTATAATTAGTTTATATAACTATTTTAACACTATTCTAATTAATGCTTCTATGTCTTAACTACCTACCTTTGTTTTGATGGGCCTGCGTTGGGGTTGTTAATTCTTTGCATTTCAGTGATGAGGCGTCGTAGCTGCACCATACCATATTCAATATCGGCATTGCTTGATGAATTTCTTGCTTGTCGTACTTCCGCAAAGGCCAGTCGTTCCAACTTGTCCCACTGTTCTCTATTATCAAGAAGAAGAGAGTCCTTGAATTTTTGAGAGACTGTTTCATCGTCAGTGGTTGGTACAGCGGTTGTGTCAGTAGTAGTAGTGGTAGTAGTAGTAGCGATGATAGATGGTGTACTTGTTGCCGGAGAAGTAGACATAACGGTCGGCCAAAAGGAGATATTCAATGCACGAGCAACAAGAAACATGTGCCGACATATTCCTTTATTGTACGGACAAGAGCATTCAACGGTGGTCTTTTTTTTTTTTTTTTTTTTTTCAACAAAAACTTGATAAGCAATATGTAGATAGGTGAATGACCTACATGAAACAGTCTAGAGTAAATAAAATTAGGTCAGTCATTAACACTGTGTCCCATAAATGCATTGCTCTTACCTTTTCATCAATTGGTGTAATCATTCGATTCACATCCTGTTCATCCATCTTGCTGATAACTTTCCTAGTTTTGTTTTCATGAGGACGAAGAGCAGCAGCAACAGTACCATAATTTACCATCAACGCATCACAACGGTAATCCGGGCACATTTGTGTTGTCAAAATAAAAGGATGCGATCCACATGCAGGTTTCTTGATTTACCTAAATACTTGCCTTTCAACTTGCTATGGTATGATTCGACGAAGTTATTGGTTTCAAAGGTTGCATCCGACATATATATAAAGACAGTAATGAGTATACTGTTTTTCCATTTTTCTTCTTTCTTACCATTCTGTGGACCTTAACCCATAGTTGAGCTTTTGGAATCCATTGTTTGTCGAAGTATCTGATAAATCCATCATATTGTGAGAAGGATTCATTGAATTGAAACCAGTGAGCGTCAAATGCAGAGACGGGAGAGGAGTACATCATTTCATTGAGCATCGAGTACGCGGATCGTTGCGCCAATTGTGATGCGGCACTTGCATTCGGTACCTTGATCTGTAAACGTAAAAGTAAATATTAGATGGGTGTAAGATGACTATGATATCACAAATTATACTTAAAGTTTTTTGAGATTGACATCCCAAGCACGTTTGATATGCCAGTGACTAAAAGTATGGCACAGTTCGCACCAAAAACATTTCGAATAGCCGCCATTTCGACAGCGCTACAGTCAGTCATAATTCGTTTGACATTCAGATTGTTGTTCGTCTTGACCCATTCCAACCATTCAGTAAGCACCGTCGTGACTTCAGCATTTGTTATAAAAAAGCACGTAAGGACGCCACGCCTGGTGATTGGATTGACAACTAGGATCATAAAAAAGATAACAATCAGTACCATCAATAAACGATTTGCAAGTCTTGTGAGTACTATCCAGAGACCATTCAACAGCATTTTCCAAAAGCTAATGTTGCAATAATAAGACAATAGTGAAAAGATAGTTAATATACAAATGACAAATGGCAAGTTCATAATATATTACCTCTTTTTGCCAGGGCGCAAACCAGGACACCAAAAGAGGAGCGTTTACACCAGGATGCACTTTGAAAAATGTAGTATACTTTTTGGTCGACGTCAAGTCTTCCAACTAAAGACGCACGCTTTCCTTGCCCAAGGTGTGTTTCCTGGATGCCTTGTTTAGTCTTGCTTGGATCATATTTTGGACAACCCGGTAGTTGATTTTTAACGCCTTGGGGAATCTTTGCTGTTCCTCCAGTTGGTTTGTCTACATCAGTTTCAATAAATAAAAAGATAATGCGAGGGCAATGATGATATCCTTTTTTTCTTCTTCTTCTTACCAATACATCGAATTCATTGTCGTTGTACCTAAGGAGCGCACTGATCGTGTCCCAGTCCATTCGTTGGCCCATCACCTTGTCCTCTAGCCACGCGATGACATCTTTGTCGAGTGGTTCGGTCGCCATTTCGTGCAAATAAGTGGGGTTATGATTGACGTGAACCAAATTGTAGACCACCATAATTGTGCGATTGTTCAGGACCTTTTGCAGTAACTTCGCCGTGCATTGGACCTTGATCAACGGCTTGTATGTCTGGCGAGGGCGTTTCAGAAAATTTTCACCATTATCCGTCTTCCTCTTTGCAGGCTGTCCCGAATGGTCTCATAGAATACACTCGTTAAAGCACCTCCAGTAGGCGACGCATCTGGCTTGGTAGGCTTGTACTTTTTATCGATACGAAATGTTGCATGATTGGCGACCTCCGTAGTCATCCAGTAGTTGAACTCCACTTCGTTGTTGAAGGTCATGCGGACCTTTTCTTCGGGGTAGCTTGGTAAGTACCTTTCAATGTATTCCAGCATGATGTTTATAGTTGTCGAGAGTGATTTGAATAAAAAGGGGAGGAAGAAAAGAGTAAGGGAAAAAAACAAAACAGTTCTTGATCAATTTTACTTTAATACCCGCCACGTGACATTTGATTTTAACGGGCATTTAGTCTATTCGTGAGGTTGAGGGAGCTCTTTTTCAATCAGGGCAGCATCTTCTTTTTTCAATGGTATGACTTTGGGAGAAATTGATGGTACCAAATGGCGAAATACATCCTATCATACTGAGATTTGATTCTTTTTGAGTGAGCACCTTTACGACAGCAGGATTACCAATCCTTGACCAAGCACGACCTCTAATCAATTAAGAGTTGAAGCCAGCTTCATCTACGAAAACGCAATTCTTTTGGAAATCAACGCCTATCTCCTTCCATTTGGTAATAACATTGTAGCGTAAATCAAGAGTCCTTGGGGTATCACTTTCCCAATGTGTACTTAGACGCTTGTTTTAAAGATAGACAGCATTTTTCTTGAAGATGCTTGTATAGTCCGACAAGTGACACATTCAGCCCGTCAAAGTTCTTGTATAATTCTTCTTTTGCCAACCCCAAAGCAATCGACGGATTGTTATCGAATAGTTGAATCAGGAAGGCTGAATGCTCTGGGAATAATTTTTTTGGGACAGGTTTGCTTTTTCTCGAGTTGCCGGGTAGAATCGTGCCATCCCCTTGGTTGAATTCATGCAACAGCTTATAAGCGGTGGTGCATGGAATACCACAAGTCTTTGCAGCCGATACGGTTGATTCACCATGTTTCTGGATGATATTAATGAACCGTTCGATTTGATCGGGGCCGTATTTCTTGTACTTTTCCGGAGCATTTATCGTCACAGCACCCATTCCAATGGTAATATCGTCGATCACACCTGCCATTGCAGTCTTTCTCGATTTGGTGTTAAAATCAACAAGCATTTCGATATCGCCAAGATCGTGGGATACATCAACCTCGTCTTCCGTATCAGAACAGTCTTCATTTGATGGAATGTAATTGATGAAATCCATTAGATAGTACAGAGAACAAAAGAAAAAGGGAAAAAGTACCATTCTAAAAAGTCTTGTCTAAAATTTATTTGTACCTTGTCTCGATTTTTTTCTTGGCTTCCACTTTGCATAATCATCTGTCTAAAAATAAATTTCAGTGTCTAAAATTTATCTCCACTCTGTCTCAAAAATTATGTAACTCTATCTAAAACTTTAATTCACACTGTCTAAAAAACAATGACGCTGTCTCAAATTCAAGTTAAAATACTGTACAACCTCCATCTCCTAATAGTTTAAAGAGGTGTTCCAACTACAAATGTTTCAAGAATCTCTCGTAGATGAACTGATTACAAGACTTGCTCACCCTGCCGCACCCCATTGCCTGGGAGAGAGAGACGTATTCACTTTTTCATGCTCTTGTTATCGGTGGTCTTGGATAGACAGGGTTGTTCCTATTTTTCTAACCTTTTGTCGACCAAACCAACCTATTGGCTTTCAAATAGTGTGAGGTGCATTCAAAAGCGCACGCAGAATCGAATTCCAACTTTTTTTTTTTTTTTTTTTCCCTTTAGGCACTTGACAACCACAGATATCAATGCCCATAAAGAAGAGTCAAGTTAAGTCAAGTAAAAAAATGTTTTATTTATCATGTTAAAAAAAAGGGGGATATCATCGCCGTAGGCGTAAAAAGAATGCATTTTTACTAAAACTACTTTCTGCTGGTAAATATTTATCATAAAAGTTAACAATGAATTCTTCAGGTTTGAAACCAAACTTTTGATAAAGAATCTATAAAAGAGCTGATTAGTTTCGTAACCGACAAAAAACGGGGATAGTTTCTCACCATTGCATTGTTATTTGCCGACACATGAAGAGTAATGTCTTTACTGATGGCGGTCTATATAGTAAATAAAATAATGATCAGATTAGGCTCCTTTCTTTCTTTGTTTCTTTATCTTGCTTGTTACCTGGAATAAATGATAGAGCATGAATCTATAAGAATACATAAAGACTTTTAGTCAAATGATACTATTTACACTAATGAGATAAATACTTACTGTCCAATACCCGCCCGTTCCCATCCTGCCATGACAGCAAAATAAGTGATATAAGCTTCAGGAGTCATAAAAGCACAACCTATCACACATCGTTTATACAAAGCAATGACACTGAATTCAGGAAATTGAAGAGATTCAGATACATCAACACCATCCCAGAAGCACCGGGCCAACAATTGGTTTGCTTGTTCCAAATGCTCACGTTGGAAATAAACATAATCGATGCTGGTGGCCATGTCAAGTACTGATGATGATGATGATGATGATGGGGCAACTTGTTTTCGTGGACGTCCTTGTGCTGCCTTGATTTCTTTTAATAATCGCAGTCTAACCGGTTTGTTTTCATAATCCCGTCGAATATAAGGTCGCAGTTTCCGTCCATTCCAAGCGGATAACCAACATTCGTCATTTGTTAAAGAAATAGTAGATCGACCATGTAATCGAGAGGCGAAAGAGTGATGATAGGGAGTCGATGTTAGGTTTCGAATGGCTTTTATTTCAGTAGATGATGCTTGGTATTGTTCGATTGCTGCTGCTGATGATGATGTTGGTGTTGTCGGTGTTGTTTTGATCATTGGTTCCATGTTGGATTTTGTGGATCGTAAATGCTGTGTTACTGATTGATCAATATCGGATAATTTCAAGTTCATATTTCGTTTTAACTACAAGAGAGGCGAATGGGTGATTAGTCCATATCAAAAATGTAGTTGATATTGCTGTTGTTGTTTTTACTCTTCGAAGTGCCAATTTCCGTTTGAATCGAGCGGCTAAAGGAGATAATGTATCCTCGACATGATCCAATGTTTGATAGATTTGCCATTCTTCTTGTTGAGACATAAAGATCAATGTTGGATGGTTGGAGGTAGAGCTCTAAATAGAAAAAAGGCCATGTGATTGAGCGATTCAAAAGAGATGTCACCAAGTAAAACAAATGAGCTTTTTACCTTGGACTTTTTGGTACGATCGACACTTTTCGCCTTAATCGATTTACAGTTATCCTCCATCATTATTTCATTGAGGGATTCCTATTTAATAAAGGCATACATGATATTGTTGTCCCAGACGTCTCTTTTTTTGCTTACCTTTGGTTCCTCATTGATCACGCGTGATTTTTTGTCCTGCTTGTTGACTTTTTCCTAAAGAAAGTCTACATGTTAATATAAAAATAAAATAATAAAAAAATGAAGGAGGGATTTGTGGGTTTCACTGACCAAAGTGATGGATGATCTGCGTACTTTTCTGACGGGTGATGTATTTTGTAGAGAAGCCCGGCGTTTTATCGATGAATCGGCATCATCTTCTGTCGCCACACAAGATTGTTGTTTCTTCAGTTTCTTTATCACGTCGGGTTTTGAGATGGATTGTCCTAGTGTTAAAAGGAGAAAAAGTCAGAGTTAGCTTGATCACAAGGTGAGAGAGAAACAGCTTACTTTCAAGTCGATCAATTTGTTTCTGGGGAGGAACTTCCGATTGTAAAGCCCACCATCCTAAAAACAAAACAAAAAAAGGTCATAGTTAATAAATATCGTTTTTTATAGTTTTTACAAAAAATCTACCTTTTCCATATTCTTCCATTTTGACAACACCAGATAAAAAGAGTTCAGGGTGAGTTGATAATGAGCTTGCCACAGTATTCTTCCAAGTAGATGATCCTACAAGTCATAAAGTGAGTTTTTTTTTAATACCTATTGCAGCCCTCTCCTTTTCTATTTACGATGACGGTCAAATAATAAAGTATCCCAATTATGTTCAAGACAATCACAAATTTCCGTAGAGAAGCGAAAGAAGAATTTATCGAGTTGTTTGCCTTTTGAGTATCGCCGTTGCATGGTGATGTGGTAAAGGACGAGTTCCACAACTTCTTTCCATTTCATTGTTTGTCGTTGGTATTTTTCTTCTTGGTGGGTACATGCTGAGCATTCGTAATCGTAATAAATGTCACCGTACAATAAAGGTTTCTTGATACTAGGTATACATTCTATATAAAGATTAGGTGTGTGTGTGTGTGTGAATGGTTTGGTTTGGTTTGGTTTGGTTTGGTTTGGTTTGGTTAGACACTTACCTGGATGGAAGAGTTGTTGACAAGATCCACACCGTACCATTGTCTTGTGTCTAATAATGATAAAAAGTTTAGTTGAGCTGGTTCATTTATTTAAACATAACAATTCACTTACTCTTTATAATCCTTCCCACAGTAACAATACAAGGCTTGATCATTACGAGTGTGGTCTTTATTCCAATTCAAGGACAAGAGCTAAGAAAGTTTAACAATGAATGTTTTTAATAAATAAGAAAATGAAAGAAAGAGGTTGCAAATCATTACGTCGTAAGGCAGATTGTGTGTTGGCGTCATGAAGCAAAAGCAGAGAAGCCGAGTTTTTATTTATTTTACTGTTTTTCAAGTTGACATTGAGACAGCTTTTTCTTTTTTTGGACAGAGTGAATTAAGTTTAAGAGGGGGTCGATTTTTTTTGAGACGGATATTGAAATTGTTCTAGAAAAAAATCAATACCCGACCCTTTTTATGAATCTCACACACATTCCCTTAATTTTTTTTTTCTTTCTTTTTCTCCCCATTGCACGCTTTATGGAACCCATATCTTTTAATCACTCTTTCTCACTTACCATCTCTCACTTAACAAATAATGGCACAAATCATTGACAACAAAATATTACAATTATTGGGAATCACGCACGATGCAGTACTCCAAAAACGAAACGATTACCAAGGCATGACACCAAATCAAATCATTATGTATAAAAAAAGATTCAAAAAAGCAGCAAAATCAACTTCATGACGGTAAGTACGACCATACATGAAACCAGTATTGTTAAACAATTACTGATTTATTTTCCCTTATATATATACATATAGCGCGACAAAAACTTCGACACAGTGCCGATAGTGACAGTGACAATGACGATACTGATGCCAGTCCCATCACTGCACCTGATGTCTCTATTGTTGCCACTCTCACCACTACTACGGTTACCCATGATATGATCAGTGATACTGCTATGCGTAAGTGATATATATTTACATTCGAGCTTTCTTCTTTTTTTCTGACACACTTTCTTAACCTTTTTATTAGATGAAAATCACGAAATCCGGCAGCTTAGTACAGCTCAGTATTATACGAATGCGGGTTTCAAAAAATCCATGGCAACAATCAATTCATCAAAATCAGCAGTAATACAAGCACTTGAAGCCGCAATACATACGAATCGAACCACAACAATGGACGGTATTTAGCGATACATTAACACAGCATTGGACTCATTTGATGAATTGAAGCAATTCTATGACTAGTGTGGAATTCAAGGTTTAAAGTTTCTAAACTATCAAGGTCGCCAGCGATTAAATGCTGAAATGGTGAACATTTTCATCAACGGTGGAAAGAAATACAACCATAGACGACTACAGCAGCAAAGTCCGCCAGAACGACGAAGACGACGTGACGATGAAGACCGAACCAGTCCGATTGCCCCAGCAAATCCTGCTATCAAAGAAAGGTAAATTTTTTTGATCAAAAATACTATAATAGTCATACTGATATTCAATCTTTCTCATGTAGGAAATGGAAAAAGGCATCATCCGCCCATAACTCGTCTAAAGTCCCTGTTGTGGTATTTGGTGCTGCAACATTTGGTAGAAATACATTCAAAGGCAAGCCTGCGGGATTGGCGGACAAGTGTCGAAAAATATTGCAAAAAGCAGACAAGGATGGAAGACTGGTATTGATTGATATGGACGAATTCAATACATCACATGTTTGCTCGGGGTGTGGGAAGAAGGATATGAAGCATCTAAATTTGGATGGAAATCATCGTATATATACAGTATTAGTTTGTTGTAACTCCCCTCACAACATACGGTCTCTCTTTTTCCACACGGTGAAACATGGAAAAAGACCAGGCAATTTAGCGCGCCCCTGCTTCACGTAGTAGAAACGTGTCGATGTTCACAGTGTAAGTTACTAATATATATATATATATATATATAAATATAAAAACATAAAAATAAAAAGTATGATAATCTATTTGTATATTTGTATTTACCAACTTTTATTTATGCTTCTGGTATTCCTGGTGTTCCTGTAATTATCATTCATCTCAATTTTATTTGCTTCGGTCCAATTTAATTTTTTTCCCCATATCAATTTGTTTTCCCAGCATCCCAAATTATTTTGTACTTCGTCTCATTTTTTTTATCATTGTCTTATATATGAAAAATAATTCAACCCCCGCCTTTCAAAAGCCAGAGTGATTTAAATTTCCCTTATTATTTTACACTATACAATTCATCTAATTCTTGTTCCATGGTCGCCACATAATTCTTGAGAAGATCTTTATAAGGAATCCTATTATTGAATTCATCCCGGACCATTTCCAAACAGCAAAGAAGATTAGCATGAATAACATCTTGATCACCAAATCCGAACCGAGTAGCACGTAAAAGGATATGCCAAGTGTTTAGAGCCACCCGTTGACTATAATGACAAGGATATACCACCTTTAGATATTGTAAGAGTTGAATTGTGTTGATTGCGACAGTCACCGAGATATGAGCAGCAGGATCGTCAAATCCAGCATAACCTGATTCCAATAATGTACTAACAACCACATCTTGATCACCATCATCATCATCATCATCACCATCATCATCATCCAAACCCTGAGCTTTGTTGTCATAGTAGCGATCCATCCATTTCTTTTTCATCATGTCTTCCAATTTTTCCAATCGAGTGACCCATTTTTGCCCATACCGAGTCGAGATATAATCCCGATCAATGTTACCTTGATTTGATCTCCAATAAGTTGCCAGGGATTCCCGGATTCCCAATTCGTCAGGATGTTTACAGATATGTGCTTTGGCCATCATCATGTATTCATTGTAAACCGTCATGGTGGCCAAAAAAGGTATGATATCAGTGGCAGAATGGATCGCCATGGACCATTTGGTCGGTGAAAAGGCATCAAACAGTGGGATATCCAGGCGGAATGAATCGGGTAAGCCAGCATACCATCGTCGCATGGCCATTTCTACCATATGACCCACGATACCGACATAGTTGGTGGTATCTTCTGCAGGTGCTTGATGAGCCGTGTTATGACATTCCTTGTTGAGTTGATGGATATAGGTGGTGAGAAGGATATGTCGTTTTTCTTGATCCGTATCGTCGGGAACAGGTAGGAGTAGATCGCTAACACCATGAAACAAGTTGAGGACACGTCTATTGATGGGATGTTGTCTATGATGATGATGTTTGGTGATATGGGTTATCGAGAGAATTCGAAACAATTGCATTTCCAGTCGTTTGAATAGCACTTGTTGTCCCGTGTCCATGTGTTGTTGTTCAACTAAAATGGACGCCATCCGATCTGCCATATCACCATACCGTCGACTATCCTCTATTTGTTGTATCAAGAGTTTATAAAAAGCCATGAGGACAAAGGTGGTAAAGATTTCCAAGGATGGTTGATCGAATTGATCCATCGCTAAATCCCTTGCTTGATCAAAATAGAATCGACCATACGAAGCCACCGATGATGATGATGATGATGATAAACTGTGAGACACATGACGACAAGAGGAAGTACAGGCCACAGCACAAAGAGCCAATACCGCTGGTGATTCCATCACATTTAAATGGACAAAATGGTTGAGAAAGGTGGGGACATGAATAGCTAAATGATCCAAGTGACAACAGGTCAAGTAAGCTTGTAAAAGTCCGAGTGTGATAGTAACAACGTCTTGTAACTGTTGTTGAGGAGATGGCTCAATGTCATTCGTGGTGGGTGATCCATGATGATATCCATAAGTGATAGTTTTATACCGAGATTTACCATATCGTTTCCATACAAAGGCTTGAAGAATACTAGATAGCAAGTCTTTACGATGTACGGTATAGTCATGGACACCTGTTGGAATCATATTGTTCATTTCCACACTACTGACACTTTTACAAAAGTAATCCAAGAGTTCAGTATAAGTGTGAATATCAGTTCGAATAATGACATTGCCTTTGCTGACAGTGAGTGTCCAACTAGTAGGTGTTTCTTGACAGACAATAGCTTCCAACCCCTGTCGAGTCCTTTGTCGTTTGATGATACGAGTGTCATTGTTGTTGGCTTTATTATTATTATTATTATTATTATTATTATTATTAGTTGTTGTTGTTATTTTCGTATAGTCAGAGAATAAAGAGTTGGTGGAGAAGGTTGTTTCATTAGTGGTACTGGTCAATGGACTGGAGACGTCTTCAGTGAGAGGTGACGGATAAGCAGGCGGTGAGGTGAGTTGAAGAGAGACTAATTCTTGTTGAAGAGCATCTAGTTGGACATGGAGTTGATCGACCTGGTCAAGTAGTTTGATTTGTCGCAAATATTCTTCATCCGCTGGTGAGGTTTTGACAGTGTAGACACAAGGAAGGTTGAATTTGATACATCTACAGTGGGGGTTAAAGTGTGTGAGTCGAGTCAATCAAGGAATTGGGGAGGGGGCTTTCTTACCTTTGGCAAGGTTTGTCATAACTACATCGTCGTTTACGTTCACGGCATTCTATGAAAATCAAGTTTAGTACTTTTTATTTGAGAGAAAAGGTCATTTGTTTTTCCTTCTTACCATCGCAAGGGGTTTTTTTCGCAGACATAATATGACATTGTTTAACAAAAAAAAAAAAAAAAAAAAAAAAAAAAAAAAAAAGAAGAGTCGCAGCAAGACAGTGAACAAATCAGTGAACGGCACGTTGAGTTTTAAAAATGTATAAAAACGACATGGATCATGCCCCTGAATCTGATTCTTTATTTTTTCCACAAATGTTATTTGATCTTCCTAATGAAATCTTACTTGAAGTGTTTTCCTATATGGATCTAAAAGAGAATGTCAAGATGGGCCAAGTATGTAGCACATGGCGACAACAGCGTGATGTGGCTATATCCCGAGCCATCGGTCAAACCAAGATTTTGATTTGCTCGTCACCAAAACTCGACAAGTCAAACACCATTGAACTCACTTTATCCTCTTGTCAAGATGGTTGGGTTGAATTCAAACCAATCACCTCGGGTTTACTTTCTGGCAAAGATATTCAAGGTGTTCGTATGGTCTTTGAAGGTTGGCCTTGTACTTCCACCATTGCGCCTTCAAGTCTTTCTCCTCAACAACAGGCTCATTATTTTTTCCATCATACTTATGTGGCATTGCATCAACAACTCTATTTGTTTCCTGAACTACTGGCCAAGTTTTGGGCCGGCGATCAATGGACAGCCTGCATTCAAATAGAAAATCGTAAAAACGTTGTTTCGGCAAGAGTATCCATTCCATGGCTTCTCTCTCGTTCTTCACTAGTGGTACCTGACGATGATAATGAATCAAGTGATACGTCTGCTTTAGGTCGTTATCAGGCTTTACATCAAGCTCTTGTCGATCCATCTGTTGTTTACAAATATCATTTGGCGAAACTGTACCTTTTGGGTAATTCATCACTCAGCTTGGACGAGGTGGTGAGAAAAATCATGATGAGTGAACAAGAATGGGCATTGGTAAAACCTGACTTGATCAAGGCTCTCTCTTCTTTGTTAGAATAGATGTTATGCAAGTTGTAAATGAAAATTAAAATCAAAAAAGAATTAGCACATTGTTTTAAATCCTGAGATAGAGCTAAGGCTCTCAACTTGGTATTGATCTTAATAAGGTATTGAGATAAAAAGTAATCAATACCCGGTCTTGACCAAGACCAAAACTGCTTGTTAAGAGCCTTAGTTCTATAGTACCAACATAATTGATGATCCTCGATTACATTCAGCGTTACCCTGCCAAGTTTGTATAACACGGGATAAAAGTACTTCCAAAAATATCCACTTTGAGAATTAGCAACATCCTCCCCCCTTGTGTACTGTCACCCTGAACCATCTCCTCACCAAACTTTATGATTAGCATAAAGCTTATCATTGATACAAGGTAAACTCTTTAAAAGAAATGGATCATTATGCAACTTGCTAACATCCTTCTGTCAAAACTCCGATGGTATGAAAATTGCCTATCCTGAATTTTGCACATCATGAGGATTTTACCAGTATAGAGATAACTGGATTTGAAAAAAAGGGGGAGTCTTGACCAGAAAAGTGTTATTCTCCCAATGTTTTCTCTTTTCTTCCTTTCTTCATCCTACAATCGTCCACTCATCATCATAACCATGTCTCTTATCCATTCTTCTTCAAGTTAAAACAAAGTTTAATAGTTTATTACATATTAATAGTAACACAACGACAAAGGGAAACAAAAGAGAAGGTAATGTAACAAAGAAAGTTGAAAAGGGTAACGCTATGATAACTAATATCGTGTTTGAACTTGTAACAAAACACCATGGTCTCTGAATCCACTAAAGAAACTTGACCCGTTGTAAGAATGCCATGAATAACTACTATTAACAAAATGTCTCCTGCTGTTACTTTTATCTTTTATATATTGTAGGTCCATTATCTACATTGGTATGACCAGCAACTCAGAGCTTCTTGGCTGAGTTGATCAGCCCGTTCACTTGAACTATATTAGATAACCTACCAGCATAATAGCGATCACACATCCACCTCTTGACATATCTCCAGCATGCACAATCTTACATCGACCTTCCCCACATACTTTAGTCATAGTATCATACAGTATTAATAATATAGATGATCGCAATCTAGTAGATACACACACACACACATATATATATATATATATATATATATATGAAGTCCCCAGTTGTATTTGATGTTTTATTTTGTTTTATTGATACATAATAATTATAAAGCTATACTATTTGACTTGAAACCCCACCCCTAATATCGTCTTTGGTGATTATTTTGTCACATAGGGTGTTCGGCATCCTTCATTAACCAGGCATTCGCCAATATCGCTGCGGCACGCAATATTTTAGAAGCACCCCCATCATCGTATCTAATACTTGACATTAGATCGTGCAATCTGTCGCTATTGGTTTTAAGACTAGAAATAGAGGTTAGTTAGTATAGTATTTGCTTTTGACTTTTAATAATAAAGATTAGGTTTTTTACATGACAGCTCTGGCAACTTCATTGGGATCATTGGCTTGGTCGCTTGTGGATGGTGCTTCGCTGGTGTTGATGGCATGTTGTTGATGAGTAATATCAGGGAATAAGATCTGATGGATTCTGTTCACAAGAAACATATGCTTACATCTTGTTTCACTTTGGATGAAAGATGGGCATGAGCAACCAATCATCATGTTTCCGTCGTTGGTGTTGGTGATATCGTAGACACTTGTGCTTTCCAAATCGAAGGATTTTACCTTGATTATGCCAGGTACATCATTGTTGATTATTTCCAAGGCATCATCAGCTAATTAAAGACAATGCTTTGTTAAAAAAAAAAGAATCTTTTTCTGCTGTTAAAATCAATTGTTTTACCGTCAATGTTGTTTGCCAGTCTTCTTCGTCGTTTTTCTGCAATAGTCAACACACCACTTTGGAAAAGAGCACCAGTCTTGACACAATCCGCCATAAAATCAGGGAGCACCATTTCCATCAGGACGTACACCAGCACATCGACCCGCTGAGAACAAATTTTCTGGAGATACACTTCCTTCAAAGTTCGGTGCCAACTTTCGACATAGTTGTTGGTACGGATGTCAAAGTCGCACTATTATATCAACATAAAAAAAACAACATGGTTTTAAATGTATGGAAGATTTTTATTGTCAATACCACACTTTTTATAACATCAAAACACTAATCCATCATACAGTATAAAACTACACTAAGGTATTACGTGCTAAGCTGTGTTCTATGCCCTCCCCCCATTCTCCTTCCCACAAGAAACTCACCTGCCTCCAAGCCATAGACCAATTTTCCCTCTTCCCAAGATAGTATCTGTCGAAGTAAACAATCAGGCCAGTAACATCGCAAATGCCATCCGGAGTGCCATTTGCATCATTAAAATCGGCATAAGCGTCTTCAAATTCTGCATCCGTCCGGGTATACATCATAGCGATCATCTGCTTCAATACTTCATCACGATACGCCTTTCGCTCCGTAGCTGTCGGCCCGGTACCCCTACGACTTAGCACCTGCACCAACTTGACGATATTTTGCCTCCATGCCTTCAATATATGCCAATGCCAGAGCACAACCTTTACGTCTTCACCGTAAGCTTCCTTGATCCCAGCCATCTCCGCATCAAAATTGTCGATCATGATTTGCCGAGGTGTGAAGTCCAGATCTTGACGAAGCCATTCCAACCGAAACTTGACGGGATAAGAGCCAGCATGATTGGTGATCATGAAGCACACGGGCTGACCTTTGCCAGTCGCAGATGACCTGACCACCAAAGTGTATAGATGACACTTCACCCCCAGGTTGGAGACGCAAGTACCATGAGTAGAATCCATGCATAGGACCCTGCCATCTTTTCGTAGACACTCCATTTCACATACACCAGATAAGAGAATGTTAGCAACAATGATATGCGTTTCTGTTTGCTGCTTTAATACTTACATTTAGTTGCCACTCAGAGCAGAAGGCAAACAAAAACATACCTTCGTCGATGGCATCCAAGTTTTTTGAGAAGCAGTGCCTACCAGATGCAGTAATCTTGGTGTCCCATTTGCCGAGACTGGTTGATAGATTGTCGTGAAGTCGAGCAACCTTCGTCATATGATTGGTCATCGCATAGTACACTGAGTCATATGTCAAGCGCATCGACTCTTCGATATTGGCGTCGTCCTCCATGTCCAGCATTATTCTAAGGCTTGTAGTGTCTTGACGGAGCAGGTGCTTGATGGTAATCCAATTCATCTTGCTTTCCATCAATTGGTTTAGGGCCAAGCGAGTATCGCGACTAGTAGGAGCAGACGCCATGTTTTCCACACTGCCGGGAACGTGACCAACATGATTCCAATCATATACGACAGTAACAATGGATGGACCATCCGAGGTCGAAGTCACCTTAATAGATGCGGTACAGTCACATGGAATCGTATCAAACCTGCGATTGACGTTGGTAGAAGTCGATGTAGTTGGTTTGGGTTTAGGATACCGCTGACACTGGTATATCTAAAATCAAATCAATAAGTGCCATCATTAGTGTACTAATTTTTATCATATACCAGACTTACTTTCGAAAACTCCTTCTTGACGTTACGTCTTTCACTTGACGGACAGGCGCATCACTTGCGGAAGATGGGCTGGTTACATCCAATTCATTTGCCGTGTGAGTTTCAGGAGCCACATATGCCGTACCGTCATGGTTTCCAAATAATTTCAAGAAGACACGGTCTCGTTTTCTAGCCGCTCCATTGGTGCGCTTGTAAAAGTCGACATTGGTGCGTCGCTGTTCACGTTGAAGGAACAAGTCTCAATCACGGCGTGGCATAGTCTTGGTGGAAGGGCACACCGAATCAAAGGGGGCGACAGGGCCGGTCGTGCGTTTGAGCAATTCTAAGGAAGAATGGATAAAAGACATGGTTGTGATGATGAGTGGATGATTGTAGGATGAAGAAAGGAAGAAAAGAGAAAAAATTGGGAGAATACAGTAACACTTTTAGTCAAACCCCCCCTCCATTTTTCAAACCCAGTTACCTCTCTACTTATGATGCGCAAAATTCAGGATAGGCTTTCAATGAAGAAAGTTATGTTCAAGACAAGAAATATGGGTGCCTTCGAATGTATTGTTTCTTTGTGCTCGGTTTGCTCATTACTACTCTGGTCGTGAACTATTGGTGGATGGTGGTGCTACTGTTTCTATTTGGATGGAAAAAAAGCTTTACTAGTGTATGTATTTATCTATCTATTACCCTTGACTGTATTCCCATCTTGATCACCCTCTCCATCGATCATTGTTACACAATGTCCGTGCACCACCTCTTCTCTAAAACTTTAATTACGTTTCCTCACAATCATGTTCCTGTTACTTTTTTTCTTCATCTGTATTAACTAAACTACACAACAGTCTTATTGCGAGTGACAATATCAACGAGCAAGGGATCAAGAAAAGATGATGTGTTTTATTAAATATATATATATATATAAAAGGAAGAGACACCATGTGTGCTTGCTTTTACTCCACTTTTTCACATGTTCGAGTTACAATCGGTCAAGATTCCATGTTGATTAGAATCGTCGTGTCAATAATAAATGGAAAGAGTCAAGTAGAGTACAAAGCGAAGGTGCCGTTTATCATATCCACATTGCTATATTATATATATACATATGGATGAAGACGCTGGCTCATCAAACACATCTCACCCTATCCCTCCACCTGAGGATGGACGAAGTTTTTATAATCATGTCCAGTATACAGAACGATGTGATCATTTCATCAAAATGGCATTTAAGGACCGACTGGAGGAACAGCTGAAGAAAGTTGTCAAATACTTCAAGAACATCCCCACAAGTAAAGAAGTCATATTGGAAAGATACAAGGAGGATCAACAGAAACCTCGTTTTTGTTTATTTTATAAAAAACCCGCAGCCTTGTGGAATGAATGCAACGGGAAGCTGGAAGATGGAGGTAAAAGGGAGAGTGAGCAAGTATATATAAATTTAATTACTGATCATTCTTTCACATGCAGATATGCCAACAACTACGACTGCAGATAGTATGACGGACTTCTGTGTCAAAAATTATTATGCACTGGAGGTGAAATGGCGAAAGTTTGTAGCAGAAAACGTTGATGCAGTATATGATGAAGTAACGTCACCCAGGAAAGATACCGGCAAAGCTTCAACCTCATCAAAAAGAAAGCAATCAGATGACCAGCCAAAATTAAAAGGAAACAAGCGAATGAAGGTGAACCAAGGTGTGAAGACCATCAAGTAAATACAAAAATTATGAAATCAAAATGGCGAGAAAGATACTTGGATGTGATGAAGACTGTTTCTGATGTAGTATACGAGATGTCAATCATGGTACCCCTGATCGCACAGTCCTACCTTGACAGGTAAATCCATCAAATTATATATTATTAAAGACAACTAATGTATCTGTACTATATTTTGGACAGCCATTCTTCTTATTCATTTGTTACTGACATTGTACCGTCTTCCCATCTCCGACAAAAATGTGAAAGAAAACTGGCTCACCTCGACCGGGACATGAAGGATAGACTAATGAATATGAAAACACGAACGGATTCTCAAAAAAGAAAACTATTGGATACATTTACAAATCGACATCTTGAACGTCTCTTTTACAAGTTTTATGGTGCAAAACAACGAAGAGACTACACAGTGCTTGATGAAGCGTCATCTTCTCAAATGTCAACTTCTTCCACTGAAATGTCTACGTCTTTCTCTCAAATGTCATTTTCTTCCATGGGGATGTCATCTTTGAAAGTTACCAATGAAGAGTTCATACTTCCGTACGAAGACTTTGATGCATGCTTTTTAAACGACTTACCTGATGGATATTATCCATTAATTCTTCCTCAATTCACGATAATGGCAACCAACATTATAAATATGCACGCAGACAACCGGGTGAACTATGTTATTAAAAAGGCTATTACTGTGCTGTTACGGATAAATTTGTGTCCAGAAAGAGAAAAATCATACTATGATAGAATTAGCGGGTAAATAAAAGAAAACCAACTGATTCTATAATGAAGATAATTAAAGTACTGATGTTTACTCTTCTCTTTTTAGTGCTCACTCGACAAAAAAGGATCCTGCTGAAAAGAAGTCTCAAATACTAAAACTTATGGTTGATCGGAGACAACTGGAATTGCGGCTTTGAAAACGCAAGAAAAGAATTCGAAAATTTGGACAACGTACACCAAAAGCTCATTATGAGAAAAAAATCCTGTATGAAAAAACCAAGGTGGAAAATCTCGAAACCGAACTCAATGATCTGAAAGCGAAAATCGCAAACATGAGAAAAGAACATACTCTTTTTGAAAAAAAGAATGCTCCTATTGAACAAGGCAATCCTTCTACTGAAACAATGGATGATGAAGCAATGGATGATGAAGTAATGAATACTACCTCGGCAACTACCTCAGATCTTCAGCATTGTCCCAGCGCAGCGATGATCAATCGTTTATGTGGATTTTTGATGAAACATCTACGACAAAAACCAAATGACGATCCGCTCACGCAAGAGGAAATTATGGACACCTTCCCAGCAATCAACGAACAGTCAACTGCTCCCATCATCAAGGTTTTTACATTCTTTCGGCGTTTTGTTTTACAAGAAGTGAATGAAGCCGAGGTTGATAGTCATGTATTGGTAAATCTTCACATTATCGATATGTGTAACGCGGTGCTGCAATCCACTGGTTATGGTCGATACTCACGTAAGATGACACCTGAACCTTCTCTGGGCACACTACATGCTCTCCATATCAATCACAATGGTCTTTATACATTCACCCGATGTGTTGACGACTCGAACAAGAAAAACACAAGCATATTAAAAACCAGACAAGACGATTCGATTACAAGTTTGAAAATGGCCTCCTCCGAATCCTGCAGCCATTTTCGAAACAGGTATTGATATGCAAGAGGTTGAAGGATTGTGTGCCAAAAGAAATGTTGAATTCGATAATAAGATCATCATTACATCTTCTGGCATCATCCATCTTCAAGTAACTTATAACAAAAAGGAATTTTCTCATCCATTTGCTTCTTCGACGGTTAGTCACAAAGCACATTGACAGCAAGCTGACAAACAAAAAGACTGGGACGACATAGCCGCTTTGAAACAAGAAACCAACAACCTTTATGCATGACTGAAAGGTATCAAGGCGCCCGTATCTGGTTTGCAAAAGACTATCAAAGACAATAATCAACAGATCTTCAACATTGTCAAGTCTTTTCGTGAATCACCCAGCAGTCAGCTCATGGAAGATAAAAAAGCATGTATCGAAAAGCGGAAAATCAACAAAGCATCTTTAAATCGCATATACCATCAAGTTACTGATGTATATGCTGACATTGATGTAGCTAACAAGAAGAAAGCGGTGATCTACAACAACATCAATGGTAAAAAATCCGTTGATACTACTTCTTCTTGTGAACCTACTGTTGATGGCTACCTACTGTTGATGGCTACCTACGAGTTGGAAGCAAGTATATTGGCGTCGATCCTGGTGTCAAGACCATAGCGTCGGCGGTGATTATGAACTCGGAACAATCAGGGACGTACCTCTTACTTTCTATCAAGTATGCAGCTTTGGAACAACATCTCGACAACAATAAAGATGCAAGAAAAAAGTTCTGGAGTTTGTCAAGAAGGAAATATTGGCCAAGTCCATTAGCAGTAAAGCCCGGACCTTGCAAAACCGAATCAAACTGCAAGGTGAAAAGAAGAAGAACGATAATGTCTTGGTGGTGGAAAACCGACAATGTATGTGAGGTGCTCATTGATAAACTTTTCTATAACAAGCAATCAAGAGACATTTTGACACAATTTTATCACCAATCGCCCTGGATGAAGAAGATAAAAAACGGTGTGCCGCCTTTTCGTGACAAGGCGTACACCACCGTCGCTAATCAGATCATAAAGGCTGCTCCTTCCTCTTCCTCTTCTTCTTCTTCTTCTGCCCCTGCTTTCTCTTCTGCTAGTGCTGCTTGTGCTACTACTTCTGCTTCCCTTGCTGCTCCTGCTACGGCTGAAAAAGGGAAAGGGAAAGGGGAAAAAATCACTGCACCTACCACCATTTATTATGGCGATGCTGGTCGTGGTTTTGGTTCAAGAATCCATGGGCAAGAAAGAAGAAGTACGGACCGGCTACAAATGGCATTGTATTCGAAATCAAATACAAAATTGATCGACACAAACGAATACTTGTCATCCAAACTATGCTGCCTTTGTGATAGTCGTGTCCAGCATCCAAAGCGTCGGAACGGTCGCGCCAACCTTGGTGTCGTCCACTGTATCAACCCCGATTGCTTTGGATACTCACTTCGTGGTCGAGATACAAATGCTGCCATTAACATCATTAAAATTGGTATACATCTGGCTGCCACAAATGTGGCGTATCCTGCTTTCTCAACATCATCAACAACAACAACAACAACAACAACAACAACAACAACAACAACAACAACAACAACAACAACAACAACAACAACAACAACAACAACAACAACAACAACAACAACAACAACAACAACAACAACAACAACAACAACAACAACAACAGCTAATGTATTAGTTAAACATCTTTTTGGGTCGCGTCCTTCCTGGTATGGGAATACTCTCGGTTTCCCGTCCTCTGAGGCGAGATGGGTCTCTTAGAAGGTGAGTTAAAAAGTTAGACATCATATGTTCTTCTGCAAAACGCTAACTAACATTTTATTCGACGAAAAATTCAAGTTACTCATGAAAATTAGACTTTCACACTAAATAAAGAAGGGTCCGCCCCTTGTCTTTTGCTTTTCTTTCTCTCACACACACTCTCTCACCATGATTGAATCCTTTGAAATTCCACGCTTTACAGAAACTCAACTATCTGATCTGCATTATCGACTTGATCATACTATCTATCCTCAAGAACTGAATGCACCAGTAGGGTGGAAATATGGTACTCCTCGTCGGGCCTTACAACCTCTTGCTCAAGAATGGCGACATCAATACGACTGGGAACAAGCTCGTGATGAGATGAATCAATGGCACCACTTTAAGCTTACCACCAATGATGGAATGAAGATTCATTTTATCCATGAATCATCCAGTCAACCTAATGCTATTCCACTTCTATTGCTTCATGGCTGGCCTTCCACTTTTTATGAATTCCACAAAGTCATCAATCCTTTACGTGATGGTGCTCACAATGGTCAGGTAATTACTCTTCTTCTCCTCCTCCTCCCCCCCCTAAAAAAAAAAAGGATAGGTTGGTTTGCTGATGATTTGAATTAGGCATATCATGTGGTTACACCTAGTTTACCAGGATATGGCTTCTCTGATCCACCCACCACCCCTGGCTTTGGTATAGCTCAAATGGGAGATTCCATTCATCAAATTATGGAAGCTCTTGGTTATTCAAAATATAGCAAGTGTGAACTTGATTGCACAATATATACTTCACTAATACCCCATCTTTTCTTTTAATAGTTGCCCATGGTACAGATTGGGGCTCGATGGTTGTTAGGTACTTGGTCTCACGCTACCATCAACAATGTTTAGCTATCCATTGCACTCTTTTTGTTTGTACTCCTCCTATGCCTACATTAAAAAATCTCTATCATCACCCTTTGAAGGTCGCCAAATTCTTACTGGGCGCTACTGTTTTGGGATTCGATCAAGTCTATGGACCAGGGAAACTCAAAATCAAAGGAAGAAATTTTGCCGATGTCGTCAATGATCGTGAAGCTGGTTACAGAGCCATTCAAGGAACACGGCCTTATTCTTTATCCTATGGTTTATCCGATAGTCCTGTCGGTTTATTAGGTAAACTTGAAGAGGAAAAGAAAAAACATTCACTCACTCTTTATGTTGTATATAGGATGGATGTTGGAAAAGTATCATAATTGGACTTATCATTCGAACAAAGATAAATTCCAATCTATTGCTTCTTTGCCTTCTACTGTGTCCTCCAAGGAATTCTTGACTCAAGTCTCTATTTACTGGCTTACCAACACCATGTCTTCTTCTATGCGACTGTATTACGAAGTCTTCCACCAATTGGACGAACTAACACCTGCTGTTTATATCAACAATCCTGTTGCCGTCAGTCTCTTTGAAGATGAAGTTTTGCGTAAGTTCAAAAAAAAAAAAGGATAAACTGATTGACTGATCTTTTGTGCATATGTATTCAGGGGTACCCAAAGAATGGATTGAAGCTACGGCCAACTTGGTTCTTTTCCAAGAACATCCAATGGCAAGTCATTTTGCATAATGCATATGAATTTACACTAATCATCTCACTTTTGTATCTAGGGTGGTCATTTCTCTGCGATGGAAGAAGGATCCTTATTGGTATCTGACTTACAATTGTTTGGGGGGAAAATGGCTCATTTGTTCAAATGATCCTTTACTGGTATAGCTTGATTTGAACCTAGTGTTATATTTTTTTAAGGGAATTGTTAAATCAACCACATGTTTTTTTTAAATCGACCACATTTCGGAAGTTGAATTTAGCCGGTAATAAAAACAAGGCAAAAGTGCATTTTATTGTGATATGATGGATAATTTATACTAAGGGAAAGGATAATCTATACTAAAAAAATTTAAGGATACGGCTTCAAATATTAGTTAGGGCAAGTTCTGACAGTGTGGCCGGGTTGCCTGCATCTTCCGCAATGTCTTTCAGTACGTTCGACGATTTCGAACGACGAAGGATCCCTTTGGGTTGATGAGGTGGTGTGGCGTGCCGTCGATCCAACTGGTCTTCCCCTTCCCCTTCTAATTACTGGATCATGGATCAAAGGTGATGGTCCAAAAGCCATTTCCGTTAACCGCTGTCTTGCCTGTAATTGTTGTGGTAAAGGCCATTGATTGTAGCGATTCAAAAGGCGATCCATAACAATTTGAATATCTCCATGGCCATTTTGTCCTTCCTGCACTTCGTTTTCCGGTATATCCACTGAATCATCGATCCACCACTGGCGATGGAAGTCTTCCATTGTCAGTTTTCCGTTGATAGAATTCTGGGTGATGTTAAGGATAAAATGAGCGCAAGGTAGGCCTGTTACCAAAAAAAAAAAAAAAAAAAAAAAAAAAAAAAAAAAAAAGTTAGAAAACCGTATACTGTACATGTACCTCACTTACCCATAGTTGTTGTAAAGCTGTTGGTGCATGGTGGTAAGTTGGCTTCAGTCGACTTGTTCATCTGTTTCAAGGTACCAGCAAGAGCATAACCGGAGATCCTACCAATCAAATTAGAAAAAATAGGAATTTGGTGAGTGTGCGCAATCCTGATCCGATCGTTTTGTATTTTTGCCTTGATTTCCGAGTCCTGATTATCCACAGCGAGAGCGATCATTTCCTGTACATCACGAAGATGACGGGTCGATACCTTGATATACGATTTCAGCATACTGTGGGCACTTTCTACGCGTGAGGTTGTCGTTGACCGAAGGTGCAAAAATCGTCTAGTCCATGGTGTACCGAAGAGTTGTTTGTGTTTCCGCTGCCAAAAATACAAAACAACAGAAGAAGGTAGTCCAAAAACTTGTGATCCCAACTACTTGTAAAAGAGGCATCTTGAAGCGATTTACCTTGTAAGTGCAGTCCATAAGTAAAACCGATCCATATCGTCGAATCCAGCCAAGAGATTTACGGTGAGCAAAAAAAAGTAAGTGGGTCAAGTTATCTCCATCACCAACTTTAAAATCAACTAGCTATTTGTCGGTTTGGGTCAGTTCATCCAAAAGAGCACGAATCGGGGTCCTGCCGTCTAATTGATTCCGACGGATTCGATATCGTTCGTTGTAAACGGTTCGTGCAATGAGTGGCATACCAGGGTTGGATTGGCGAAGAGAGGAGACGATTTCACGAGGACTACTTCCACTAGCCGACATTACCGCAACAGTTTGGCGTGATGTTTCGTTCAATCTGCGAGCCGAAGGGTGACCGGAAATATCGTCGTCGAGTTGGTGATTGTGGTTGTTGTTTTTGTACTTGAGCACCCATCCACCTCGAAGTTTTGAGGCTTTCCACAAAAAAGGACAGTCAATCAATCGTGTGCCGGTTGTTTTTCGAATCGATGGACCAGTATGGGTGCTGGAGTACCTACCACCACGATCACATTTAAAATCGAAAGAAGTGATTTCAGTGGTAGGTCCACCCCGTCTTCTGGAACGCCTCGTAGTGATTGCAAATCCATGTTCATAACCAAAGTGTTCCGGAAAGTCTTTAACACTGCTTGCATCATCAAACTGAGTAAGGTCAGGCGTTGGGCTAGTGTAAATTGTTTGTTGTTGAGGTTGGTCAGACATTGTTGTAATTGTTTAAAAAATAAGAGGAAGAAAAAAAAAAAAAAACAGGAAGAAATCTTACTTCGACTTCCGAAATGTGGTCGATTTAAAAAAAAAAAAAAAAAAAAAAAAAACATGTGGTCGATTTAACAATTCCCTTTTTTTATTGATAAGATTACAAAACAATGATAAAAGGACAAGTATACTAAGAATAAACTACAAAAGAATATATTTCTACAATGTGTGTTGAGGTTTGATGAATCTAATCTAAACGCCAGTAAACCAAGATCATTCCAATGTCATTGTGCGTTGCCCAAAGGAGAGAAGCGGGAGACACCAGAAACAGGTGATTGCACCCTAAATATAATACATAGTTGCTTTTTGATTGAGAGATGTCCTATCAAATATATTGCATTCAGTGTTAGTCACTAGTCATTTTCTATACCCCCCCCCTTTTTTTTTTTTTTACTTACACAACAATAACATCATCCAGTGTTCCTTTGTTCAGTAAAATGCATACCAACCAAATCAAATCAAGTAAGTCATATCTTCCATCACTAACTTTGTCGATATTTCAATAGTCCACCACCACCATCATCATAAAAATTGGCCAACAACCGAGCATACTATCATTTTTCATGATAAGGTTCCAATCAAGTAAGTTGTTGCTGTCATTGTCATTGTTTATTCGAACGTTGGTAATAGTCAAATACTTCGTTCGTCATCGTCATCTTGGCCAAGATCGGGTCCGAGTCGATAAGACATTGGGCATTGAAGACGGGCCAATTCAGTCATAATATACAATCCACCAGCGTGCAGCTTGATCAACAGAAAGTGACGAACGGGGCTAAAAAACAACTGAATACAGTTAGAATACAACTAATGCCTTTCCTACTACCTTTCGACACAAAACATACCAACAACATCATTGATCACTCTTAAGCAACCCCAGTTTCATTGTCGCACCGTTCCCTGATCCTTTCGATTGAAGCCATATAAAGTAGATCTATGTAACAATAGTATTAGAAATGTTGGGCCATCATCCTGAATTTCTTACCCAAGTACCAAGATATACAGCCAAATAAACTTGCTGGGAGTGCTGCAGAAAAGTTCACCTATAAAAGAAAAAAAATGAATGAGTAAAGGTCAGCAGTGAGGATGATGACTAACAACAGGTAGATGGCAATATCAGTCCGTTGACTACCGTAATCAAGCAATGGCAATGTTGAAAGCATTGTCACCACAAGACTAGGGAATTTGTCCCAGCAAGGATAGCTGTCTAGTCAAACGGAACTGAGTCGAACAAGCTGTATACTGCCTTTCCATGTCCTTCAACAATATAGAGCCGTGTCCCCTTGCGGGTAAGTCCGATCTTCCAATAATGAAGCCATTATCATCATCATTAAAGAAGCAAAGAAGCAAAACAACGCCCCAGCTTTTAATTTTTCCCACCCGCGGACCCCAAAAAGTATGACTTGCATTTTTATGGTCAGCTGGGAATGAACAAGACAGCAGCAATTCCTCTTTGATTTCGCGTTTTTCTCTACAGCAATTTCTCCTCCAAAGTGTCATCCCAATGATGTCAAGTTCAAGTTCAAAGTCAAGGAAAATGCGGATCTATTGATTTCTCCTTTTTTCATGACAACATTTGCATCTGATTGGCGTTTCAAAAACTATTCTGATTGGCACGGAAATTTGGTTTCAAATGGCAAGAAGACAGCGAATAGGCTATACGACGAATATCACTCTGATTTGGTCAAGATAAAGGCGTACTCGGGCAGTCCTCATACCATCAAAGGTTTTGTTGGCCGATTATTGAATAAAAAGGTAGTTAGTGAACAAAAGTATTGGAAAGCTAATGAGTTTTCTTGTGTTGCTGTAGGAAAAAAACCATGATCAATAGCTAGTCAAGACAACTACCATTTACAAAGACAGCATTGTGGGGGGCCACAACAATACTCTGATTCACACGCATGACCAAGGTCAATCTTCAGGTAAGAATTTCGTACTTTATTTGATGATTGATTATTAACATTGATTTTTTGATTCTTTCACACAGGCAAATCCGACGGCAATAGTGATGATCAGTCGTACCACACTCAGAAAGATGGTAAGACAAACGTATTTCTATTTTATTGTTGGATATTATCGATATATTTATGTTTTTCTTTTTGATTGTTCATAGATGCCACCAGTCAAGCTACCCCCGATGTGCGTCGTCCTCCTCTCAATTCAGCCAACTACAATATCACAAGCAACTCCAGTCCCTCCAATAGCTACGACGACGAACTTGACTATGAAGCCACCCCCAAACACCATTGATACCCATCCTGATGCCGACGATGTCTGTCCCTCTGATACACTTCCGCTCATTTCGCCCCCAGTCTCATCCTCTGACAAATCCACAGCCACATCCACCTCACAATTATCATTATCATTACAAGCACCACATGGAGCTCCGTTTATCGTGGATCGTGTAGACATCTCTGAAAGATTTTATCGATTACAGCAATATATCTTTGATTTTGTGAAAACCAACAACTTGACAGTGGAATCTGACTCTCATCTTATCCTTTCGTTGTCATCAATTCTTCTGCTGCAAAACAACAATCGACTTAACCATGCCATGATTCCCTTTTTTGGAGACAAACTCTACAGCAAAATCCGCAAGCACAACCTTGGCGAATGGAACATGACTCTCAAATTACCTGGAAATGTCTTGCTGGAATCTATCATCATTGCACAGAACCTGTATGACGAAACCACTGATCGAATCAATGCATGCGCTTCACTCTCCTGGCAAACACCATTGATGATCCTATCGACAAAAGGCTACTGGTCTCGGCATCACAGCTCCTACAACTCCTTCCTGTTGATGCAACAAATATTGAAATATCTGAAACAACATTCATCACAAGATACATCTTACCAGCACTGCAACCCTTGTTTGACAATCAGGAAAGAAATATACGCTTCGAATTCTCATCCACTGACCTTGCCGACAATCACAAACGATCACCTGGTTTTAATGTGCTTCGAAATGAAAAAATAAAGACTGTATTTTTTTTTTTTATATGGATTGACTTTTATGGTGGGATTAGGGAATGATGGTGATGCGATAGGGTAAGGGGCTGTTAGAATTAGGGATGATACTACAATGGTGGCGGCGATGATGATGATGATTATACAGGGCGATACCATGTTGTTGGATCTACATACTATGGGAAAAACGATAATGATCTTTGGTTTATTGCTAACTTTTGTATGTTGATGGGCTCAGTCGTTGGAATATGGTCAAGTCAGTGGATGGATTGGATTCAGTGGATTACATTGCTCTTTTGATCCCGCTTTGATGATTGTCTCAATGGAAACTCTTTTTAGTGTAGTTTAGTTTACCTTGTCGCTTACCGTTAGTTTAGGATGATTTGATTTGATTCTTTCAATAAACTTTTTTTTTTTGTATCTTTACTGTCTTTTACATTGTCTTTATACTTTACATGGACCATTAGGATATCCCGACAACTTCTTGCCGTCAAATCAAAACCAAAAAGGCGACAGGTTGATCAAAAAAATCCCGATGTCTGTTTTTTGGAAATCCGACGTCCGTTTTTTTTTCAGGTGCGACAACGATTTCAAAATGTGCGACAAGTAATTTCGGAAACACTGTACCATACGTATATATTTATATGGTTCTGAAAAAATAAAAATAAAAATAAAAACTTGACTTGATTGCTCACTTCGAGATCAATCACTTCAATAAAAATGAAAAATAAAAATAAACCAATGCCATGTACGACAGTACCCTTATTCCCGAAGTCCAGGGAGGTACCCTTCTTCCTGTTGACAAGATTCCTGTTGTCAAGGTAGGTGAGGTGGGGCCAGTGGCTAAATCTGCCAAAAAGACGTACATCCTTTATGAAGAGGTCAAAATGATCGATCAAACGATGGAGATGCTTGCGGGGCAAAAAGTTGCCAGGCTCATCAAGGTGGCAATCCACTTCTCCAAATTTGATGGTACTATCAGGGAATTCGCAGGTCAGATTGGAGTGCACCCTCGTACTGTGGAATTTTGGAGAGCGGCTTCTGTGAGAATGGCTTTGCTTAGTGAGCATTGCCCGGCCCTCTGGTGTATTCCAAAGCTTGTCAATTGGTTCGACGAACTTGGCAAAGTAACTTATGCAAAATATAACAACTTCTTAAAATAATTCTTTATATTTTAGTTAACAGTAGCGGAGTTTAACTCGCTTTTCGCAACATTGAAAAATGCTCATCTTGGTGATGTGCTCATAACTCAATTTGGGGAACACAGTGGTCCTCGGGCCATTGAAAGCTTTACAACTCTTTCAACTGCAATCAAGGACGCTCCCGTGAAGAAGTAGTTTATTTTTTATGTTTTTCAATAAATTGTCCTTACATTCTTCTTACACGCGTTGGCTTTTTTTTTAAAATAAAAAAAATATAAGTGGCGACTTTCTCTGCCCAGCCTTTTTTCCCCTGAGCTGGCCTGATTTCCACGCCTAACTCTTTGCCCAATCCACTTTTTCCCGAGCTAGCCCGAGCTCTACGCCCAACTTCTCCCCAAAACTTTTCTCTCCAAAGCTCACCTGAACTCTAGGAAATTTGCTTTAATGATACGCCGTCTTTACAATATCAAGGTAAGACTGATTGTTTATGTAAGCAAGTACCCTATTCATTCTTGTATTTTCAATACTATTTGTTAGGAAATCCTCAAGAAAACGACTCTTTACTTCCAGGTCTATACGAAATGGGTGATTGTGACTCTGATAGCGCCAACTTTCTGGATACACCTGTTGTCTCTCTCTTCCCCCCCCCCCGATCCCAGCAGTTTTTTTTTATAACAAGTACTATTATGTTCCGCGATCGGATCGAAAACGTCCAAAATTTTACTTCTTACTCAATAAACAATAAACATTTAAATTGATATACATTGTCTCTTTATACTTTCTTGAAATTATATCCCAATTTGAATAGATCCCACTTCAGAGCAGCATCACTCGAGCGCATTAAAGCTCACCGCTTGGTTGCCTTTTTTAAAAGGACGTTTCCGTCCGCAACATGTTTATAAAGTCAATCATAAAATCATGTTTTTATTTCAAATAAATTAAAACAAAATTAAAGCTATATTAAATACGACAGTACCATCCTAAACTAATCCTGTTGCTGTAGCTACATGACACCCAAAGCATACCTTACAGAAAACCAAATTGTTACACGAGCAGCACAAGTAATACGGGGATGCCCCTAAATGCATCCAAATTGTACCGAGTTGGTAGAGGTGTTTTTTTTTATTTTTATCTTCCTTCAATCATGGCCGAATCTACTCCTAATGGGAGGCCGTATATATTGCCGAGATTCCCACCACAGTTTTAGCAGGTGTTGAATTATGTGTGCATAAAAAAGGAGTGATATTGCTCCTCCAGGTCTAGTCGAGAAACCGAACTTTTTACCTTTTTTGCGGACGTCTACAATAATACAAATCAACAACAAATAAAACAAAAAAATAAAAATTTATCCTTAAACTCATGTCTCTCAACGATACATTACAAGAAATCCGATCCATTTTCGAAGTAGACCAGAGTACTACCAAAGAAACTTATTTGGCTAATGAATGGGTGCTTGTTACAGTCAGTATTTACATTTGAGTGTGTACAAGAAAAAAGTAAGTAACTCATCTTTTTTCATCTAGTCTGTAGCCCTGGCGGCCTTGAACAAACCTGAAGGCATTAAAGAAGTGTACCACTATATCAGTAACGATATCGATGCTATGAACGGATTGAACTCTGAAACCAAACTAGATTTCAAAACGCAAGTCATCTTAAAACTACAAGAAGCCATTTTTAAATGTCTTGTCGCCTATGGTTGTCCCAAAGTAATAAATAAAATATAAAAAAAAAAAAAAAAAAAAAAAAAAAAAAAAAAAAAAAAAAAAAAAAAAACTGTATACTCTCAAGAAGGACACTCATTTTTTATTATTAAGACCATCATCACTCTATTCACATTAAGTAATGTGATTCCTGAAGAAATTCAATCCCGCCTACCTCAACAACCCGTCCGGAAAGACTGGCACCCTGATCAAAAACAACACGGAATCGCTTGTTTCAATAAGATTTATGGCGACAAAGCCGAATCAGCTCGCCAAATCATGTACAAGATCTACCCTGATTTGGGCAATACGATCGAAACCTATATTTATCCTGCATTGGTATCCGAAAATAGCATCATCACCCCAAAAGAAACCAGTTTAATCATGGTAGCAGCGATTTTTGCTCAACAAGTCTTGCCATTATTGAAAGGACATCAGGAAGGTGCGAAATCAAATGGAGTCAAAGATGTCGAGTTGGAGAACGTTTATGCTGTTGTACGTGCTTTAGCTACATTTTACAATCTCGGTGATGATCTGATTAGTGAAACTGTCGCCATGATCTGAAGCCCTAATATCTATCCATAAAATAAAACAAAAGTTTTAACACAGAAATCAAAGGTATCAGTTTATGTATTAATTTATTAGTTAATTTATTAGTTAAAGTTAAAAACACAACAATAATACTACTACTGGTTATATAATCTATTTAGGATCGTACTTCTTTTTCCAAATCCAAGAATTACCCATGATTCCATGACCTTGTTTATCCGCCTTTCGATAATATTTGGCTGCCGCCGCCACATCCTTCTTCACGCCTTGACCATGATAATAACAATGACCTAAATCATTCTGTGCATCTGCATCACCCAAATCAGCAGCAATCTTGAAAAAGTATACGGCGGTTTCCTTATTTTTACGACAACCCCAACCATGACGGAAGGAAACCCCCATTTCGTAAATCGCCATGATGAGTTCACCTTTAGATGCCGAATTATGCACCATATTACTATTTAGATCCAGGACAGCATGCTCGGCTGCTTTTTGTAAGTATTGGAAAGCAACTGGTTCATTTTTGGCACAACCCCAACCATGGCGTAAAGAGACACCATAGAAAAACATCGCCATAGGGATTTGAAGTTGAGCGGCTTTGTGAAAGTAGTAAGTTGCTTGCTCTAATTTTCCAGATTCATGGTACTTGATGCCTTCTAATAAAAGAGCCTCACCTTCCGCGGCGGGTTTGTTGTTAGAAGGAGTGCGTGGCGAACCAGTTAAAGGAGATGAGCCACCAGGAGTTAAAGAAGGAGTCAATAGAGAAGAAGAAGACGAGGAAGGTAAAGGAGATCGTTGCTGTTGATGATGTTGTGGTGACGATACAAAGCTAGAGGCTGAAGGTGTAGGAGGAATAACAAGCGGTGGCAATGGTTGAGGATGGCGAGTAGATTTGTTGTTGCAATGTTGAGTCAAAGGAGCAGGTTGTAACATGAAATCATTTCCACCATGATGATATTGTTCAATAGTCGCATGAGATGCCTGATGAGCATAAAATCCATTGACTTGTTCGATCTTGACTGGCATTTCCACATGTTGCATACGAGGTTGGATAATTGTTGATGGACGTTTGGGCGGTAGTTCACTGGTCATGGATTCAATATCACTGTTGCTTTGGAAAAAGTCCATGTTGCCAAAAGGGCTTGGGTCTTGATTATGTAATTGTTCGGAACCATGGATACTTGTCACCGTTGATTGGATCATGGTCGTCGACATATTAGGATCTATAATGATAATAGCAGTTAGTATGAATAGACTACTTTGTTACCTGCTTACCTATATATGTTTGTCGAGAAGTATTATATTGCACAGGATCAATCAGTGATTCACGACCATAAGTATCGTAAACAGTTTCAGAAGGTAAAGAAGACATCCTAGTAGAAGGTTGATAATCCATGGCCATAACCTAAAATGATATTGATAAACATGAGTAAATAATAATGTATAGGAGGAATCAAATAATTTCATGTTACACCTTACATTTTGATGGTAATGTTCCTTTGAATTAGCGGGAAGAGTCCTAGATAGTTTAATAAAGTGTGAGCATATAGTAGTAACAAGATCAATTATTTATTACCTCGAGTTAGGAGTGACAAATTGGAATGAAGTGTTGGAGGATTTGTGTTGTAGCTTTTTAAACATGATTGACAAGGTTAGATGTGAATCGAATGTTAAATGAGAGATGGGGTCAAAGAAGCTTGCTCCAAGTAAGCAAGGAATAAAAAGGTTGTTCAAGGAAAGGAGAGAAAAGGGGACCGTGTCTGGCTGGACAAATGAAGGAGGGGATGGATGAATTACAAAGAAAGAAAAGAAACAAAGAAAAAGAAGAGACTTTTCAATTATTCATTTCGGAATTTCAATATCGCCTTTCCCCCTCTTTAGGCGAACATAGCCTCACGATATTAATCTGAGTTTCTTTTTCTTTCGTACTGAATCCGTGTAACATGGTTGGGAGGTTATGGTTTGGCTTTGCTTTTTTGATCTTGCAATCCACCACCGTCCCACTTTTAAGAGATGACCCAAGGTCAACCTCAATTGAGATTCCTTTTACACACAAGGGGAATGCTGCACGCAAGGGTAAATCATCACCATGAAAAAGGTCGGCATTTAAAAATCAATTTTCAAGCATAAAAATGATAATTCGATTAAAGACTTGCATGAATTGTATTTCCTAATTCTGTAATGGATGGACGGTTCAATCATTTGCCATTGAAACCATGCATTGATGCATGAAAGAGTACTTTGATATCGAACAAACAGTCAAATACCTTTTTCAAGACAGAAGGATTCGCAAAAGCTATTCACATCATCTTTATCCTACCAGAGTTTCCGAAAATTAACCTTACAATTATTTATACTACTGTATTCATTAATGTTGCAACTATTATTTTGATCATTGTAAAATCTTCCTTCTGTAATCAACTTGGCAAGAAGGGTGGGATCAGATGCTAAAAGTTTTATATCAAACAGATGAATCTCATTGTCCAAAGCAAAAGTATCAATGGCAATCTATTTATCCCATCATTGTTTTCGATCATTTTTTTCAGCTCATGTGATCTTGACGTATGACGTCAAAGTGACACCTGCTTTGCAAATTGTGATTTAACAATACCGTATGCATACAACTCGTAGTTTGATGAGCAGGTTTTGTATTAATAAAAACCAGAGCCGGTCCCGGTTTCAGTAAGATCAAGTGCTGAAAGTTATCAAGAACAAAGCTAAATCGAAAGGTTTACTATTGGGAAAAGCACTATTGAAGATCTTGATGAGCAGGTTTGGTATTAATAAAAACCGGTAGTGGTCTTAGTTTTAGTTAAGTCAGGTGTTGAAAATTGGCAAGACTGAAGATAAATAGAAAGCTTTACTTTTGGGTGAATACCATCAAGAATATTTCTTTGCTCTTCTTGTATATTTTTCTCCTCTTTCATACTGGAAATCCTATACATACACATACTCAATAATGGAGGGAGAAGACACACTCCAACCTCTAACTGAAGAAGACTTTAATAACATGTCAGGAGGGATATTATTCTTCACAAGAAACGATTGAAACAGCAATAATTGAAGCAGCAACAGCAACAAGATCCTCTGGGTGGTGGTAAGTGTCGTTTTAAAAATCATTTTGTTATTAGTATTGTATCATTTTCTGGCTTTTTTCCCCCAAAAAAAATACAAGCTCAAGGTGACCAGGTGATGACGGCGCTGATGGCTATGATGATGGTGACCCTGGACTCTTAGCAGCTCTCCCTCGACCCTCGACCTACCAGGAGAAGAAAAAGGAAGCAAACATCGGTGGACAAACAAAAAAGAAAGTCGCTGAAGCCAAAAGAACAAAAGCAGCAACAGACATCTCTATTATAAAATGTTCTCATTGTGTCCGTGAGGGATACTATACGACCGACGAACATCATAGTCGCAGTACAAGTAACAAGTGTGTATATGTATGCCAAGAGGCTACTTGCTCAGAAAGCAAAAGACAAGGAAGAAGCTGAAGAAGCACGGGCTGCACGCGGAGAACCTCCTGCTCCAATCCAAGGAACAGACATTGTCACTCGAAAAATTGGTCTCAAGTCGTTGCTGCATCTGGAACCAACGCGGAGGGATAACTTGATTGGTGGTATCAACAACGTGGTAGGTTATATCCGCAACGTGGCTTTCAAGGTAAATCTGTTTATGACCTATTACGTTTATGATACATTGACAAATAAGCAACCCGTACAAGAAGCATGGTTTAACAAAAGCGGTATTTCAGCTCATTATTGGAACTCCTATCACCACCAGTAATGTTATACACCCGTCTCTTGCCGATGAGATAACAAGAGCTTTTGATGCTCTGCAAGAAATTTTACATGCTAATGGTCAAACTCTACTGGTTACCTCCACATATCATGGTAATAACTTTTCCGGTGCGGTCAATGACACTATGACACATTATACAATTGTGTTTACCAATCGTATTGTGAAAGATATGATACGTTGGATTGGAAGTATTTTTCTTTGCAGCTACGTGAAGAAGTTGCTGATCAACGACTGGTAAGTTAAGTACATATGTTTGTCAAAGTATATATCTACATCGGGGGGGGGGGTTGAAAAAAATAACCCCCCCCTGCTCCAATCGTGATGCGGATTTATTAGGATTCTATATTGTTGATCGTCTCAAGGGTAACTTGGTAAACTTGCCTACTCAATTATCCGAGTTCTGAAAAATTGACACTGGTGGTGTTTATATCCAACGCATTTAAGATGAAGTCTCGAACGATCTGTTGACGATTAACTCTATGTCCCTGTGGAAAGCTTATGTCCATCCTTATCGATCCGCCTTAAATACTCAATACATGGAATTAACCAACGCTATCGTGTCTACTGGACGCCTTGGTTTGGCAACTTGCTTAAAATCTGTATTTACCTTACTCCAAGAAGACCTCCCTTTGTCCCCTACCATAAACTTTTGCATGTCTCGTTTTGCGCTGGTTAATGCCATGTTGGAACTTCCGCCTCTACAGGCTCAATGTGTAGCACTAATACGAACAACATCTAATAATCATGAGTTTGTCTCCGTTATCATTAATGCGCACTGGGAAGAAGCACAGATTGATGCTGAAATTGCTGCTATGGAGGCCGGACAACGACGAATGCAAAGTCACATTGACGCTATGAATCAACTTCCACATCGGCAACCTGTTATTGACAATAGTGATGCAAGATTAGTCGCTAGCCGTGATCAGGCCGAAGACTGGACCAACAGGTTGCAAAGAGTGTTTGACAATATACAATAACCCCTAGACGAGTATATAGCAAGGATGGGCGACCGAGACAATGTTACCAGGCTTTACTATGGAAACAACGATGTTGGGAACTCAGGGCTTTTTTAAAATATGATGAATTTGATGTCACCAACTGCAATGACTCGAGCCAATATCGATATGCTGCTTCCTCTCACCAACGACTATATCACTGCAAATGTCCATGTTTTCATCAAGTATGCCTACAACATTGTCTTTTACTTTGAAAGATACAATCAGGCTAAAATTCGTGCGGCAAATTTAGTGTAGGACACTCCTCCGTTGTTTTGGTGCAGAAGACAGATCCAGACGGTTCCACAATGTCCTCAAGGTAGACGGCATGCAAGTCGATTCTTTCATATACTGCGTACAATGATCATGGGTGAAAGGGATCCTGGCCTCCATGATCAATCTCGTCATTTGAACATCAAAGCTTGGTAAAGAATAGTGGATATCGCCCGTGAAGCCCAGAAACAAATATGTCAATCAAGGCGATACTTGGAGAATCCTGATGAGCAGGAATAACTTCTTGATGGTACCTTCAGGCCGGAGTTGGATCACATCATCACTAGACAGCGCCTTTTCAACCTGGTCCTTTATCTGTCTTTTGTGAAGAAGCACATCAAGATTGACAAGTCAGCCATGAGAACGATTATGCTTGCGACAGAAGTTTCGGAGCGTGGTGCCCCTCATCAAGAATTGGATACGATTTTGAACTTGACCAAAATCAAAGGCACAAGAAGGTGAGTATATGATTTGTAAACCTGATGATTCAACCAACTCTGCGTCACCCCTGTTTTACTTACTTTTTTTTCCATTATAGCCCTGTGAACAATAGAATGGGATTCAAGGGATATATCCATACAGATGGCTTCTCAATATCGGTATCATTCACCAAAGAAATTGTGCCAGATAGCCATGTCTCGTTACCAAGTTTGGAGGCTAATGATCTTGAAGAATGGGAGCTCAAGTTTCTGAAAACATGGGGAGTGGATCCTGGTGTCACCAGTGTCTACGTAGCCAGTAACGGAAGCGAATTTGCTGTATATGGCCCCGATATTCCTGCTCAAGATCCTGCTCAAGATCCTAATATTGATCCTGTCGCCGAGCCTGCTTCTATTAGTCCTGTTGAAGATCCTTTTATTGATCCTCTTGTTGGTCATGCTCAAAGTCTTTCTGTTAGTCCACCTCCGGTGCTAGCTAGCCACGAAATTTGGCAGTTATCATCTGCTGAATACTACACAAAAGCGGAGTTTCAGGTAACAATGTACAAGATCAATAGCGCAAAGAATGATACTATACGGAATTGGAAGCTGATATTGCTACTAATCGAACAGTCAATATGGATGGTATCCCCGATCATATCGTGACCAGACTGCACGCATTGGCTGATCTACCGCTTTCTACGATTCCAGGGACCGCCAGGGCTTGCGTTTTATGTATTACATAGTCGATAATGATGGATGCTGAAATGATAAACATTCTCGTGAATGGTGGCATGAAGTATCACGAAAATATGGACTTTAGGAGCAGGCTTCGGCACCATCCAGAAAGAAGACAAAACAGAAGACAAAGGCAGGTACCACGGCGAAGAATATGGCCTTCGGCTCAACAAAGACCACCTCCGCCACCTGTGCCACGAAGAAAGAATCTCGAGGAAGTTACTTTATCGAAGAAGGTTTTTGCTAAAGTATGAATGCTTACTTTTTTCTTTCTTTCTTTCTTTCTTTTTGGGACAATAGGGGAGTTCAAGAAACCAGCACCGTCGAAGGATCCCCATCTTGTTTTTGGTGAAGCCCAATTTGATCAAATCATCTACCGTGGGAAACCTATCACAGGATTGGCCTCGAAATGTCGGACTTTGTTGAAGCGGGCGGAAGGTCAAGGAAGGCTGATCATGATGGACATAAACGAAAACAATACTTCGCAAATCTCACTTGTTGTGGCCGCAAAAATATGACGAACATACCTCTTGCTGGTGAGTACTGTTTTCCTTTGTATACAGTATTAGTTTACAATAGCTGTCATACTGTATGGCAAAGGGACGCGAATGCTTCCCGCAATATCCATGCTCTCTTTAGGCTCGCCGTCATCAATAACAACACAAGGCCAGCAATGCTTTCTCGTTCACCATTCCGTATAGCGAACATACGTGATGTTAAAGGTTGTAAGTCAACCATACGCATAAATGAGTTCTTTTTTCTGACCTTCCATTTTTTATTACTGTCTTACAAACCCTGATTTCCGCGTTACCCTTGCGCGTAGTGATCAGCTTTACCGTACTCAATAAACAATAAACATACAATGTCTCTTTAAATAAATTCCACTTTATAGCAGCATCACCCGAGTGCTTTAAAGTTCACCACTTGGCTGCTTTTTTTGAAAGACGTTTCCGTCAAATCAATCACAAAATCATGTTTTTATTTTAAATAAATCACAAAACAAATTAAATTAAAGCTATATTGAATATTACTGTCTTAAACTAATCCTGTTGCTGTAGCTACATGGAACCCAAAACATATTTTACAGAAAGCCAAATTGTTACACGAGCACCTTGTCTGAGTTTTCCGCTCGCATTCCTTGCATTGTCTTTTATTGTAATTACCTGTCCCATTTCCTCCCCCCCCCATTATAATCAAAACATGTCCGTTTGGTCTATTAAAGTGACTTGTCGTACGAGGTGGTTCCACGTCAGAGCCTTGATTGAGTTCCTTGATGTATATCTTAAAAAGTTTGACCAGCCCTCCACTGGAATTTGCCGTACCCACATGGAGGTACTTAAACGCCGAGAATGCATTTGCTTTGGTGATTCCCAAGAAGAAGGTGAGGCATCAATGTGACAACAAGAGGATAGTATATATATAAACAAGGTTTTTATTTTAAATAGGAGATTGAGGGATGAGGATTAAGAGGTAAGATGGGTTCAGATGAATCAATCACTTCACCAGCAGCGCCCTTTTGAGATGACTTGTTCTGAACCACACTTTCAACGCCTGTAGCCTTGGGTCTATAAGTATCCACGGCTTCAATGTCCACTACAAAAAAAAAAACAAAGAGAAACGGTTGGCTTATTTATGATAATGGAGATAGAGGTGTTTTTTTCTTTTTACCTTTGTAACACTTTTCTTCACAATTATAGGCAGTTGGTATTAATTCAATTAAAGTATGCAAAGGGACTCTTGCATAAGGTAGTTGATCATGATCCAAATTCATAAAGTATGCATAGAGACATCGAATAGTAGCTAAATGTGTAGATATTACAGAGAGAGAGAAAATGTGAGTGATTCATATTCATCATCTTTTGTTTCTGTTACCTTGATGGGCTACAATTAAAACACGATCATGTTGCTCCAATTCCATGATCACAGGCTCCAATCGTAATACCAGATCTCGATAACTCTAATAATACAGTAAAACATGCTAGTTAACCACAAAAAGGTTAATACACCTTGAACCTTACTTCACCACCACGATATCTATAATTGAATTTATCTTGATCACGCTGTAAAAAGTCTTCGGGATACTTTTCCTATTTCATAGTAGAGTCAAGTCAGGCAGTTCCTTCTCCTTTTGTTACTTACAGCAATTTCATCATAGGTCATTCCATCACATACACCAGTATCCAATTCTTCAAGTGCCTTCCATTCCTTCTTGGGATAATTAAGATACCGAGCGGTTTGAATAGTGCGTTTCATGGTCGATGTCCAGACAGTCAAGGGAGAATCATCACCAATATGTTTCGATACCAGACATGGCAAGTGTTTAGCATAAGATTCACCTCTTGGAGATAAATCTGCATCACCACCAATCCTATCTTGTACATTGAATTGAGATTCACCATGCTACAAAAATAAAAATAATAAAAAAAGAAGTTGATTAGTTTCAAAAGATAGAGAGACTGAAGAAATACTTTTTACCCGACTAAACCAAATTCGTTTCTTTTTAGTATTAAGATTTAAAAGATAATAAACAATACGACTTTCCAAATAACCATGGACCTGATTAATGACATACTGTTGGCCAGCATTGATGAGTTTAATATAGGTATAATCTTGTTCAGTGATGGTTTCATAAAAATTCTTGTACTTTGTATTGATTTGATTTAAATAGTCATCAATGGCCTTGTCATTGTCGTCCGTGGTAGTTAATTTGACGTCCCGAATGTTTTCACGAATTTGTTGTTCATCATCGCAAAATGATTCTATAAAAAGCACCTCCACCCCTATTAAAGTATCTCTTATCCATTTACGCTTCTTCTTAGTGATATTCATGCCATCATATATCGCTACTTGTCCATTGATTGTTGTCTTATTGCTATAGTCCGTTTGTAACCAGGCCATCATATCATTGAGTGATTGCGTATCAGCAGTAATCATCTTGTCATTATCGTCGCCGTCGCCGTCGCCTAGCCGTCGTTGGTATTCGTCCACATCAAAGATTTTGGTTTTAATCCCCAGCCATTTAAGATATCTTGACACTAAAAATAAGAAATAAAAAAATAAAAATAAAAAATAAAGGAAGGAAGTATATAATCCATCAATTCCTCTCCTCCTCCTTTCCAACCCATCCATATTTCATGGTTAAAAACTGTTTTTCTTCTACGCGTACCTTTATATGAGATAAATGTTTTTCCCCGAGCTGGTAGTCCCACCAACTATGGCAAACGTGAAAACAAGTAATGTTAGTACATGTACTGTCAGGTATAGTAAAATATTGTCTTAATTTCTTCACTAGTTCTTACCACACAGGCCAACTTGATATCTGTTTTCCATCGAAAAAGGTTACCAAGAGAGCCGCCATCAAAAACCGCCATTATAAAACAGGTGATATAGAAAAGGAGATAGAGAGAAGTTGGACAATGAGTAAAGATTATAATAGTCCGACGGAAGATGAATAAACAATCGACAACTTACTTGAAGTCATAATGGACAAAGGCAGAAGTATCTATATATTAGGTAAACAACAAACTAAAAATGATATCCTACATTTATAGAATTTCCTTAACAAAACTCCGCTGACCAGCTCTACTTCTTTATGTATTAAAGAAATAGATGAGTCCTTCTTATTTCTGTAATCAATTGCTTATATCAATTTCTCTTGATGTCTATAAAGTATATGATATTTAATTAATAATCAAAAACTTGGATCCGACTTGTATAGATCCTTTCGTCTTTATTCAAGTGAGTAGAGAAGATCACTTCATTTTCATTGGGACACGTCGGTAGACTATATCCATTTCTCCTTGAAGCTGACTCATATCTGTGATTTTGTTCCTCCTTCGACTCATACCATTGGCGCCATTTCCGTGATAAGTGATTCACTGGATTGCTGGGATACCACTAGCCCAATATAAGCTGCTCACCTGTGATAATAACGATCAATCCCTCAATTGATATAATGGAAAATTGTAGGGTCAATGCAAGCAAAAATCTAATTCGGGGTACAATTCCGGCAAATCACCCCGAATCATTCACTTGGACAATAAAAAAAAAAAAAAAAAAAAAAAAAAAAAAAAAAAAAAAGATCTACACTCTATTATTCAAGACTTCTGATTATACAATTATCAATCGCCAAGGTGACCATCAAAATAAAGTGAATCACAATGCAGCCCTTTAAGATATCTCTGAACTATTTTTATATAGCAAAGAAATTATTTGGGTACATTTAATTAATTAACAAGTATTATTCATGCTCCGCGGACGGAAACGCCCGCAACTTCGTCAATAGATTATTGGATTTTCATTTTACAACTCCAATAAAACCTCAAATACATCATCAATGATGAATTTGAGCAGTTTTTGAACAGTAAACAGTATGGCGGAGTGAATTGAAAACTGTCCCTATACTTCCTTTTATGGTAACGGACGTTTCCGTCCGCAACTTAACATGGCATCATTCAGCCGTAAGGACATTCTTTTTCTCCAAACATACATTATTCTTATATTAAACCTATTACATTTATAAAAATTTTATTTTGACCTAAATATATAATAGAAAATGTTAGGGTTGGTACAGATGTGATTATAGGACAAAAAGGTAGTCGGAAAAAACATAAATGCTGCAGTTGGTAAAAAAGAGGAAGACAACCAAAGATAAAAAACACATAGTAATGATCTTCAAGTCAAAATTATTCTAGGGGCATGTTTCAAAACTAAATACAGCATTTTTATTAGCTGGTTAATGGATGTCAAAGCAGCGGACGTTTCCGTCCGCCAAGAATAGTACCTGCTAATAAAGAAGAACTTGTCAATTATGATACATGCGTCACTTTTTATTTTAGTTATCGATCACATAGTAAACAACAGTAAAAATGAGAAGGACTACATAGAAAAGGATATGTCAACTAATACTTTGATACTATTCTATTGGGATCCTTTAGTGGGGTTGCCACCGTGGTGCTTCTTGTGCCCTTTAGCGGGTTTGCCACCATGATGTTTTTTGGATTCATCAGCAGGTTTTCCACCGTGGTGCTTCTTGTGCCCTTTAGCGGGTTTGCCATCATGATGCTTTTTGGCGATAGCTTCTTCGAGTTCACGCTTGGAGTGTTCATTATCATTCTTCTTGTCATCATGATTCTTCTTCTTGTCACCGTGATTCTTCTTCTTGTCATCATGGTTCTTCTTGTCATCATGATGCTTCTTCTTGTCACCATGCTTCTTCTTCTTGTGGTCGCCATGCTTCTTCTTGTGATCTCCACCGTGATGAGTAGCGTTGTTATGACCATGATGAACAGGCGTAACGTTCAATCCATTATGTTCAGCGGCCAATTCTGTCCCCACACCACCATTGACATCACAGTGACCAAGCGCAGCAAAAGTCAGAATCGAGGCAGCAATCAAAGCAGTAAATTTCATTGTGGTAAAGAAGTGTGTATTGTTGGTAAGTAAGTAGTAACAACACGAAGTCTCCCCCCCCCTCTTTATATAGGTGTTGAAAAAATATCTATGTGCATAGGCAAATAGGCAAAAAAGTTCTCTGGACGTGTGTACCCTCCCATTCATGATAATCCTTTTTGCTTGAGCCTATTATCCAATAAGCATTCCTTATAATGCCAAGACCAAATAAACAGAAGACACCAATTAGCCAGTGAGTCAAGATCTGGCATCCAAATATGGTAAATATATATCTAAAAACAGAGACCTTCTACCAAATGCATCAATTACAAGGATAGGCAACTGAACATGCTTGGCATTTACTATCATTGCTTTCTGATTTTTATTCTATAATATTATAATGAACAAGACTATTTTTTTCGCTTGTAGACCAGGGCAGTAAAGATCGCCCCAGGCCAACGAAAAGACTCGGGCTGTGTAACGCTGTATAACATATTGCATTAAATGATCACCCACCCAAAAAAGAAGAAAAACCAACCAGCGCATGGCAAAAGTATTGGTCGATAAAATAATGTTCTTTTTTTAGAGTAATACGCAATATTATAATAAAAATGTACGTTTTTATTGCGAGGAAAACAAGAAGACGAGGTGACTACACTAGATATGTATGAGAATGGGAGAGGAATCAATAAGAATGTAAAAATAAAGTAAAGGTTCAGTGATGTAATTCACTTTGTAGTTGATTGACCAGCCGAATCAGTTGATCATTTTCATCCCGAAGTGAGCCCCTTTCTCTGGTTAATATCTGAATAGCATGTTGATCTTGTTTGGTTTGTTGTTCTAGTTGATCCAATTGAGTCTGAAGAGTCTTGAGTTTATCATTGTTGTTGTGTATCGTAGCCTAAACAGAAAAGAATAAGAAGAAAAGGGAAAGTACACAAAAGCAGAGGAGGGAATATTTATACATAATAATGATAAAGAGGGGTATAGAGAAAGAAGAAGAAGGATCAAATCATGAGTGAAAGATACTTGGTATATAAATCGGAAAAAAAAAATCATCAGATCAACCAATGTATAATGCAAAAAAAAAAAGGAAGGAAGGGTGTAAAGAAGAAAAGTAGGGGTTTAGGGTCTTACCTCGTAACCTTCAATTTGATGTTCCAAATAATGAATACGATTGTTGAATTCCGCACGGCAAGATTCGATTTCTTTTTGTCTGGCCACATTTATTGACTTTACACGATAAGCGTATGCTTCCAATTCTTGATCCTTTAGGTCGACAAGTTGTTGATATTGATCATGAAGCAGCTGGACTTCCTTCTTGTGTTGTTTGGCCACATCGATTAATTTTTCATTGGTCTGATCCTGATACGCATGTTGTACGGTTCGTGAGTGGCTTTCGTGTTTATGTTTTTGGGTAATATAGTGTTGTTTCTGATCGACGAGTTGTTGCTTCAATTCCTCCAGGGTGAGTTCCAACTCGATTTGTTTCCGTCGACAGTGATCGTGAGTGACAACAGTCGAGGAAGGTGACGGTGACAGGTTGGGTGATGATTTCAAAGTAGCGGTTTCAAGTCTAAGGGTAGCTTCTTCTAGGCGAGTCTGTAAGTCTTCAATTTGAGATTCCAGTGCATCCATATGTTGAGCATGAGTATCACGATCCTCATTCATTTGGGCCAATTGTGCTTCGATGCCTTGTTGTTTGATGACATGGTATTGCTCCAATCGCGTCAATGCCTGAGCGTGGATGTGTTCGGTCTCCACCATAATTTGCTGCAATCGGTCTAACTCCGTTTGTGATCGCTGGTGCTTTTCAAGCCATGTCTGAGCCGTATCGTCATGATCATTCTGGGTTTGCTGCATTTCGTCGCGGAAACGTCGTTCGAGTGCCTCGGTTGCTTGTCGTGCCGTGCCTAATTGATGCTCCAAATCCCGGATATGTTGTGCTTCTTTGGATGAAGCCAGTGTCGTTTCCATTGTTGCAAAGTTTTGTTCCAATTTCTGATGCCGTTGGATCAAGGTTTCGTGTTCTAAATGCAATTTGTCGTATTGTTCATTTTTAGTCGTCAATGCCAGCTATAAACCAAAATATAAAGTATCTGTTAGCAAATTCATCTGTTTATCTTTTAGATTCTACATCATTCATCACCTTCAAATCCGCCAATTCCTTTTCGTGTGCTTGTTCCAGCTTTTCAAGTGTTTGCTGATTTTCAGTAATCAGGTCTTGTCTCTCTTGTACCCAAGTTGAATGTTCTTGTTTTTCTTTGGTGACTAGTTCCATCTATTGATAATAATAATCCATAAGTTTATTTCTACTTGTTCTTATTCTGGTTATTTTACCTTTAGATCAACTAATTTCTGTTCATAGTCATGTTCCAGCTTTTTAAGTTTGTCTTGATGTTCGTTTATCAATGCATCTTTATCAGTTTGTTCCGCCTTTATTTATTTGTTGAGAGTGGTGAGCTAAAAGATTCCATTTTATCACGACTTTTCTAGTTACCTTTTCCTTTTCGACAATACTCCTTTGCTGTTGTAAAACAAGAGTGAGATCTTTGATTTGTTGTTCTAAACAAGTGATCTGATCAGTTGCCTATAATAATCAATCATTAAGGACAAAATTGGCCATGGTTTGTATGCTTGTTTATTTACCTTTTTCAATTCGGGTGGGTTTTGCCGAGCAGCCAACTGGTGTTCAAGGTCCTTGACTCGTTGTTCTTGTTCTTCTATGAGAGCATCTTTTTGAGTTACCTAATAATGAGAGGTCAGTCAATAATTGCCTTGTTGCCACCTCTTTTTCTTTTCTTTTCTAGTACTCACTTGGTCTTGTAATGTCTTCAGCTCAGAATCAACAGGTGAGGATGCAAGTCGAGGTGAGCCTGATCGTGAAGAAGCGATCGCTGAGCTCCGCCTGGATGTTGGAAATTGTTGTTGTTTTGGTTGCAAGGAGACAGGCCGAGAACGAGTACTGGTGGTAGGACTGACCGAGGAGGAGGAGGAGGAGGAGGAGGAGGAGGAAGCACTGGTGCCGTGGATTGAAAGAGGACGAGGTGTGCGTGGTGTCATTCCTCCTCCATTAGATTGTTTTCTACTAAGGGATTGTGCTCTTGTGGGTGCAGGTGGTAAAGGTGTTGATTGTCGACTAACAGAGGTTGCTCGTGTAGGTGGTTTGGTGGAGACAGGAGATGGTATGCCACGGGGTGCTGGCTTGATGCCAAGATCGCCAAGTACTGATCGACGTTTGGACGGAGTTGCTTTTGTTGTATTGATCTCTGGCATGACGAAAATAAGTCAAAAGAAGGAGGAGGGGAAAAAAAGCGGAAAAAAAAAACGACCTTGTCGTATTCCAATAAGGAAGAAGTAACCTGTTGAAATACTTAGCCCCAGATGAATTATATCAAGGGCAGTCCTCTATCTGAGTAGTTTTTTTATTTTTGTACTACTGTTCTCTCTCTCGTAAACTTGACCACACTTTTGGAGCATTTCCAACAGTGACATTCGATTTAGGTTTTGATTAATTAACAAGTACTATTCATGCTCCGCGGACGGAAACGTCCGCAACTTTAACAGTAGACTACTTCTTACCCAATAAACAATAAACATTTAAATTAACATACAACGACTCTTTATACCTTCATAACACATATATCTCAATTTAAATATATTACACTTCATAGCAGCATCACCCGAGAGCATTGAAGTCCACCGCTTGGTTGCCTTTTTTTATAAGGACGTTTCCGTCCGCAACTTCAACATGTTATAAATCAATCACAAACCCATATTTTTATTTCAAATAAATCATAAAACAAAGCTAAAACTGCACTCGTATTACCATTATAAATTGATCTAGTTATTGTAGCCACATGTTCCCCAAAAAATAATTTATAAAGAGACGACCCGTTACACGAGCACCTTGTCTGAGTTTTCCGCCCTCACTCCTTGCATTGTGTTCTGATTGATTATCTGCCCTATTTTTCCCCATTGTAACTAATCTATGCCCGTTTAATCTATCAAGCTGGCATCTAGTACGGTGTGGTTCCATTTCAGGGCCTTCATTGAGTTCCTTGATATGTAACTTCAGAGATTTGGCCAACCTCCACCGGAATTCGCTTCAGTGATTCCCAGGAAAAATGAGAGACATCGAAGTTCCCAACGATAGGTGATCATAACATCGTGAAAGCTCGTCATGTTATTCCGGCGATTGTTGGCAGTGTCCACAGAGCCTAAACAAAACAAAAAAAAATCGTCACTCTTTTTATCATCAATTATTTCCGTTACTTGTTCACATAATTTTATTGCTTTCGTAGTCATTAAACATCTTTGGTCTGATAATTTCCACTCGTCCAACGCCATTAGGGTCTCAGAATGAGCACATGCTTTTAGCAGTCGTCATACTGCAGATTGCCACCAGAACTTTCGCCTTGAGATTTCGAAAAACACTACAAACAGATGTTCACCAGGCACTGTCGACATCATGAATACCTTGCTACCATAATCAGATTCCAGTGCTTTTACAATGTTGACTTTTGGCATTCCCCTAGGCCAGTACATCCTTTTACAGACTCGTATAAGGGAATGTAGCCCGACGCCCATCAACTTTCGTGCCATTTCAGGAGAGCCAAGCCAGAAATCCGCCACGACCACCCTACCAGAATAGTGCCAAGGTTCCGTCAGTCACTTCACAGTCGCCACAGTAGCCTGATTTTCATTTAAACGAGGTTTGCGCTGCGATGGGTTACCACAGAAGTTCATGCGCATGATGATGCTTGTAACATTGCTGGCGATCGTCTTGTATTCCTGTCCAATCGAATGTGATTTCCGGGGCAGCTTCTTCAAGTTAGGCATTCCTTCACCGAGCCAACGATTCATCGATTCGTCGACACACATATACATTCCAGGTCGCATAGTAGAGGCCATATGGGTGTTCAATGCGAACAAACTTATTTTACCGCCAGTTTGGCGATCTTGAAAATTGAAAATCAGAAAAAATACATTTCAATACCCGCCCATGGTTTGCTTTTTTACTTTTTACTTCCTTCCACCAGATTTTTTTTTTCTTCCCTCTTCTTTCACTTTATTTATTTATTTTACTTTTATTGTTTCCCTCTTTATACTTTTTTTTTTATTCTACTCCAATTACTCTTTAATCTCACTCCTTACTCTTACTATCATCTTTAATCTTCGAACAATAACATCAACTACAGCAACATAAAACTTGTATAAACAAAAAAGGTACACATATAAAATGAGGTTGTGTGTGGTTATTTGTATTAACAACTTTTTTTCTTGTGAAGGATGCATTAGGATCCGCGACACAAAACAATCATCAACTGGATTTTCCTTTTGGTGTGAACAACAAGAACATCTTGACAAGATGAACAACTACAAACATTTGATTATACTTTATAAACAAGCGAAGATGGTGAAAAAGGTAAACGTGTAAAGTAGATTATGTATAATTGCTTGTGCTAACTTTTTTTTTTTTTTTGGTTCAGTAGAATGCTCTGAAATCACAACACAACAACAACCATCAACTCTCTTGATACAGCCAACAAGAACAACATAACAAGATCAAACAACTGTGAATGCACTTTCAAACGAAGCCAACAAATAAGGTGGCAAAACAAGGTAAACTTGATAAAGTGAAGGCTGGGTATATTTGCTTGTACTGACAACTTTTTTTTTTGTTTTGCTAAAGAATGCTTTAGGATCCGCGACATCACAACAGCCATCAACTCATCTTTCCTTCAAGTGTGAATAACAAGAACATCTTGTCAAGATGAACAGATACAAAAGTTTGATGTGCTTTGTCAACAAGCGAAGCTAATAAATAAGGTAAACGCGTGAAGTAAGATTACGTATAATTGCTTGTACTAACTTTTTTTTTTGTTTTTGTTTTGTTTTGCTAAAGAATGCCTTAGGATCCGCGACATCAATAACAGCCATCAACTCTCTTTCCTTAAGTGTGAATAACAAGAACATCTTGTAAAGATCAACATTTGCAAACGTTTAATTGTACTTTGTCAACAAGCGAAGCTGGTGAACAAGGTAAACTTGATAAAGTGAAAGCTGGGTATAGTTACCTGTATTGACTTTTTTTTTTTTGTTTCAGTAGAATGCTTTGGGAATCACATCACCTTATTGTCTGAATCGTCAACATTCTCGACTGATATTCTCAATACTTTTTAAACATCTTTTGGCATTCGTTTTACAGCTCCAGCAACGATCACTGCAACAAATTTGGATAATCTTAGTATCAACACCAGCATTATGCGTTATTTGACTATGAAAAGGATGGTTGTATCGGAGATAGACTAGAATTACCACTTATAGCTTATAGAACATTATAACTTTTTTGAAACAATCATAAAAATAAATAACTGAATACTTTAAACATAATACTATTAAAAGCCAAATACGTATGGAACTGAGAGAAACGGAAAACTAAATTATAGGGTGGATACTCAACCCAAGTCAAGTTTATTTCTAAAAGTGTGATGATATTCATATGGATCTATTTGAAGTTGAAGGTAAAAAATAAAAGATGTGGATAAAGTATAAAAGTGAAAAGTGTGTATAAAGTATAGAATAAAACGATGTAGTAAAAAAAAAAAAGAGATAGAAAGAGGAAAAAAAAAAAAAAAAAAAAAAAAACTATTGTTGTTGTCTGTTATTGGTACGGAAATGCTGATGATGCTCACTTCGTAGAAGGTCCACTTGATCTAGGATTTCATTGGCGCTGCGCTCAATGATGGCAAGATGGTCTTCATCAACATTGGCAACACCAATCAATCGTCCAAGGTCTTGTCTTTGATGATAGACGGTTTGTAAAAGTGACATTACATTTTGTAAGCGGTCGTTGGTGGTAAGAGGAAGAGCAATAGGAAGAACGATCTGTTCTTGTTGTTGTTGTTGTTGTTGTTGTTGATCTTCTTCTTCTTCTCCCAAATCCATCGCAATTGGTCTATCTACTATGAATAATTTGCACTAAGTATCATTTATAATCAACGTGCTGTTAATCCTTTACCTTGATCATCTTGTGCTGTCCCAAGTAATAGTACATTTGTGTACCGCTTCAAAAGATGCATATGCTTGCACGGATGTTTTCTTGTGTAAAAGTCCATACACGTACAAGATATGATCCTATCATCGGCCACCATCACCCTGTATACATCCGCATTCGTGAAAGACACAACACGATATTGACCACCAAGATCCATCAATTCAGGGGGACCACTGGCGTTTGTTCCTAAAGGATTGGTGAACATGCTTGGCAAGAACGACTCCGGCACACTCATGGCACTCCAACTACGGTCGGCTTGGGCATTTTGAAGGGGCCCCATCCTTCCATTGTTTGAATTGATTCGATCGCGCTCCACCGAAAAGAAGGTTTCCACATCGGTACTAAGAATAAAAATGAGCTTATCCAGTCGTCGATTGCGGACACCACCCAAGTACTTGTTTTTCAGCTGGTTATGCCACGATTCAGTGTAGTTGTTCGTGAACATACCTAGATGTTGTGGGGGAAGGACGGCTTTAGACCAACGAAAAAGAAGATCATCATCACCCACCCAGTTGCTTTCGAAATATGCCACAAACTCTTCTTGCTGGTGGTAGGTGGCCATAAAGTTCCTAATAAGAACACGAGTATCATCCATATTGGTGGAAGCAAGGATGGCACCCAAATCGATCCTCATTTGGTTGCGCAATACCTTCACCTCGTCTTCTGAGAAGGAAGCGTCCAACCGTACCTTTGACGCGAGGTTTCTTTTCCATGCCTGCATAACATGGAACCCACAGAAATGTACAGTGGCTGAGGGAAAGACAGCACCCAACGCATTCATTTCCACAAACGACTTGTCAATGGTAATATATTCGGGATTGAATCCCAAAAGGTGGAGATGTCGGAACCAGCCAAACAAAGGACTTGCAGTTTGATCATTGGTAATCAAATATGCAACGGGATACCCCCTACCAGTCAATGGATCTTCCATGAGGATTGAGTAGAGAACTTCACGGCTACGCGAGCTGATACCATGAGTGGCGTCCAAACAGAAAGACTTGGCATCACACATTTTGGACACCTGGGTAGGCGACTGGAAGCCATTCGCAAAAGTAGATCCAGCAGCACCATCATATTCAGGATTGCCGACATAAACGGTGAAACCCTTTCCAGGAAGAGTTCTTTCCATCCAGATACCCATTGAGATCAGTTGATTATTGTCGAACAAGTAAAGAAGTTTATGCAACTGTAAAATTAAAACAGGTAAATTAGCACGCATTCATGCATATTATCCCTCACTTTTTTTTTGTACTTTTCTCAATTTATTATAAACATCGTTATAATTAACTTGTCGCTGGCCAAGGTGCATATTGTTCCATTGTTCAAGCTGGCGCAAGACATCCATGCGAATGCTGCTACAGTCTTCATTGAGACGTAGCCGCTGGTCGATGTTGTTAACACTTGATCGAGTCAGAGGCAAGGTGCGCACCTCATCCACAGCACTAGGTACATGATTTTCATGTTCGTTAGTGAAGGTAAACTTCATCACAGAAGGCGCGGAACGTAGTTGTTTAGCTTGTAGCTTTGCAGGACAACCGCACTTGATAGTCTCTTTTTGAGCCGTTCGAACGGATCTACTGGGCTTGTAGCTCCCGTTGCGATGACAAGCGTAATTGTATCTTACAATGAGACGACTGGTACCGGGGAAGTTTTTTTGTTTCACCCATCTAGTCGAGCACAATTCGCTAATGATCACCAAGCAATTTTCCCATTGATCAAACTGCACGTCGAGAGATGATGGTGATTGCATTACTGTACCAACTGAAGATGGGGTGAGGGCTGATGCAATTGTCTCTTTTGTGTAAATAATAGGTATAGTCATGGTTGATCGATAAAAGAAAGGCAAAGGTAAAGAGTGACAAAACAATACAAAACACGGTACAAATAAGAAGAGGAGATCGAAAAACGGTATACAAGCCCTCTACATTGGGTTCAGTAGTGTAGATCATCTTGCATACCAGATAAATTAGCACAAAACCACTATAAAAATCATATGCTAAGCAAAATAAAAGTATTTATTATAATAATAAAGAACTAAGGCATTGACATATTATTTCATGTGATTGTTCTACAGTAGAAAGGTATTAATGAAGACATTGTATCCTAGTCGAAGGTTGTTGCACAAATATATCCTAGTCGTATGGGGCGAGATTGCCATGACTGAAGGCTGACAAAATTAATGTTAAAGAAACTTATTGTTGATAGTCGTTATTATGTCGTTATTCCCAAGGCATTCTTTAGCAAAAAAAAAAAAACAAAAACAAAAAAAAAGTTAGCACAAGCAATTATACATTATCTACTTTACACATTTACCTTTTTCACCAACTTCGCTTGTTTATAAAGTATAATCAAATGTTTGTAGTTGTTCATCTTGTCGAGATGTTCTTGTTGTTCATACCAAAAGGAAAGTCCAGTTGATGATTGTTTTGTGTCGCGGATCCTAATCCATCCTTCACAAAAAAAAAAAAGTTGTTAATACAAATAACCACACACAACCTCATTTTATATGTGTACCTTTTTTGTTTATACAAGTTTTATGTTTCTGTTGTTGATGTTATTGTTCGAAGATTAAAGATGATAGTAAGAGTAAGGAGTGAGATTAAAGAGTGATTGAAGTAGAATAAAAAAAACTATAATGAGGGAAACAATAAAAGTAAAAAAATCTGGTGGAAGTAAAAAAGTAAACCATGGGCGGGTATTAAAATGTATTTTTTCTGATTTTCAATTTTCAATTTCTTACAGTAGAAATTTAATCGGCGTTTAATACAAAATTTTATAAGACCGCCAAACTGGTGGTAAATTAAGTTCGTTCACCAACTAAAAATCCTGTATGTAGAAACTTTTCCTGTCTCCTTTCCCTAATCAAAGCACGTTCCAATCAGCACACAAGCGCCGTTTTAAAAAATCTGGGATTAAAACGAGGTTTAAAAGACATTGAGTTTGAGATTTGTTCCATTATTTTTTGAAAGAGATCTTCTTTGCTTTACTTTATACATGTCGCCACCAATAAAATGTTACCAATGATTCTTTCTTGGCAATGGAATTAAAACGAAAATTGTGGCTTTTCGGAGTCTGATCGGGGTTCAATTCGTGAAAATCGTGCAGAGGTAGCATCTTTTCACCAATTTTTTTAAAGCAAATCCATTTAAACTCCGATTGTTCCTTTTGGAGATAAAAGAGGGCCCCCCGCCTCACTCCTGTTCTCTTTTCTTTCACTTTTTCCACAAATTCTTTGGTATTTATATTTTTATTTACTTCAGCACACATGCCTCTTCCATACCCAACTAATCGAGGTAAGATAATTATCCGCTCCCCTTCTTTGTAAGAGATTTAGAAAACTTGCTTTATAAATTTTCCATAGTCATCAATCAACCCACTAAACGAAGAATGCATGATGATGACGATGATGATTGTAATGGATCGATCAAGGATCAAGTAAGTATAGGGTATGAAAAGCGATCGGATGGACACAAAGAAGCGCCAATACATATTTAAATCTGTAGAGTACCAAACGGTTGAATGCTCTTTCACAACAATTTAGTCCTAACAATGAACCACTCAAACCAGAGGTCGCTTTACCGTCTTTAACTTTTGCTTCACCTGATTATCGTCCTCCTCCACGGTCTGATGCGCTTTGGCTTCAACCTGTCCCAAATTCAAGTATGGCAATAATGGAAGACGATTCAACTGATGAAGACGACGTATTACCCAATCCTTGTTATAATAACAACAGCAACGATACTAACAATAACACTCTTACTACCAAACATCCCAATGGATTTGAATGGATTATGACGGATCAATGCTGAAAAAAAAAAAAAGTAGTTTACCTTTAGTAGTTGTATATAATAGTAGTAGTTATATGTCAGGTATTTGATAAAATTAAAAAAAAAAAAAAAAAAAAAAAACCCCGAGCTGGTCTTCAAAGGGGTTCTTTTTTATGTCTCCTTTTTTTTTTGTGTGTGTGTGAATCAAGGTTCGCCTGTTTCTAAATGATTCCCAAGCGGAGAAAGGAATCATTTCGCCGTCAGGTAAAAATATTTTTTTTGCCGAAAACGGATCGGGTCGCCCGCAGAGGCTTGGGCTGGGGCCGCATCCCGTATTTCTACGTCGGATGAATTATTAACCGATTATTTTGGATCTCTTAAGTCTGCCCCCATAAACTGCAATCCCAGTTCTTTTTCTAATTAATGGTCCACTTGATTAGGTGGGATTTGACATATCGGCGCTTAAATTTTAAAAATTTAGTGGGAAAAAATAAATAAGACCTAATGCCCATTCCTCTTCTTTCTTCTTTCTTCCTTTTTTACATCTTACCTTATTTTTCGAAACGCAACAATACGAACTTTCTCTGTCCGATGACGATGTCTTTATTACAACGACTTCGTATGCCTGTTTGACGGCGACGATTCGGACCAACAAATAACGGCTCTTGCGATGGCAATCTCAAGCTAACGGCGAGCGGAAAATTCTGTCAAGCATAACCGTAAAGTGGTGGTGGTAGTAGTAGTAGTAGTAGTAGTAGTAGTAGTAGTAGAATAGTCATGTAGCAGTAGAATAGTCATGTAGCAGTAGAATAGTCAAGCATTAGAATAGGCATGATTTTATTCATATTTATTGATAATGATAATAAAAAACAATAACGAACTATTCTATTTTATTCTATATAGGTGTTGTTGTTGTTGTTGACGTTGTTCATTTTGTATAGATGTCAAATTATAAAAAATAAGGGGGAGAGAAAAAATTCCACTTGGCTCCCCACTGGGTCTGGTGGGATTTTTTCTTTCTTTCAAAATCTGACATCATTCAAAAGGAGTAACACCAACACCAACTCAACACCAACATCATCATCATCATCATCATCATCATCATCATCATCATCATCATCATCATCATCATCATCATCATCATCATCATCATCATCAACACCGTCTCCAATAGTGAATAGAATAGTATCATTATTGTTTATTTGACACTATTAAAGAAGTAAGGGTACTTAGCTAATCGTATAAGCTGGATTTAAATGTCTTGAATACTGTAGAATCCAGAATTGTCCGTTGCAAAGCGTCATCCGCCAACACGAATCCTCTCTTCAGTATGTGCTGCAACAGCAGCAAGATCAACATTGCATTGCCACGTCCTCCTCCCGAATCTCTTTTGTCTTGGATTACGGACACCGACTTTGCTGCCCAGCTTCTCTCTATTGGAAATAGTGAACCTCCTCACCATGAAAAGGTACCCGTCAAACAAGACTGGCTTTTGGATTCTGAAGACATTGCAACCATTATCAACAAAATATACCCTGACCTCAGCCAACACCAAGATCCCTCTTTTTACGCCACCCATACTATCCTCACGACGAAAAATGCATTTGTGGGTCGGATCAACATTGAAGCAACAGAATCTTTCCCCGGTGAAGCTAAGACTACGAATCAATGGACGCCCTCATCGACAGCGACGATCCCTTCAACTACTTTATCAACTATCCTGTGGAATTCCGTCACTCATTGTATCCGAATGATATGCCCAGTCACCTCCTCACCATCAAAGCCGGGATGCCATTGATTATCCTCTGAAATCTCGATGTGGAACATGGTATTTGAAACGAGACAAAGATATATGTGGTCAAGCTATTACAACACTCTATTCAAGTACGATCGTTTGGCAACAACAAGAATTTCCTGATTAAAAAATTCACTTTACAAGCAAAGAATTCAAATACCCATTTACCCTGCGTCACCAACAATTGGCTGTCCGTCTTGCCTTTGCCATGACCATGCACAGATGCCAGGGGCAAACTCTGAATCATATTGTTGCATACTCGAAACAAAACGTATTCACCCATGGTCAGCTACATTTTGTATTGTCCCATGTTACTGATTCGGCAAACCTATTATGTGGCGGTCCCATTGTCTTCTTCCTCTTCTCCATCTGATCCTTATGCTAATAACATGGTTTACCTAGACATAATGCTATAGATTGTTTGGCAGTATAGTCTGTCCCTTTTACCCCATCCTTTTTTTTTTTTTTTGTCAATAAACGACCTGATCGCCGACTGGCGTCCCTTGTTGGGCTCTATCTGGCGTCTTTCAATAATTGGGCTATGACGAGCGTCTGTATGTAATTAGGGTATGACGGACATTTGTTTGTAATTGGGTTATGGCGGGCGTTGTTATAGTGTAGGCATTGGTTTTGACATGGATAGCGAATTTGGAAAGGGGAATGCTAGGTGCACGGAAAGTACGCATGGAATTTTGGAAGACCACTACTCACTCACTTGTCAGCCGTTGCTAATGGTTAAAGTGGCGATGTGCATACTATAATTTATTTCCAACATACTTTACCGCAAAAACCAAACTCCAAGACTCCTGTGTCAGTATGTTGAGGCTTGCGATGACTTTTACCTTTTCTTTGCGACGAAGATTTTTTTTCTAGGCGTTGAACGCTGAACATCAAAATTCCGTGTGCCTAGCATAGCAATTCTCAAAACCCAGTATTTCTATTGTATGCCCCTTTTTTCGACTTTGACCAACTCCTTTTATGAACAGGATGGAATTTTTAAATCCCGCCATATTATTTTCTCCCCAAAAGGGGTGATCGTTCAAGTTCACCTCCCATACAAAGTATTGCTGGCGAAAATTTGTAAGGGATAGGTACATATCTTTTAAATATTCAGGTATTATCAACCTTTAAAAGTACTGCAGTCTGTTTCGAACATTTCGTACATGTCGTAAATTCATTTTGTCACTTCCCGTAGTGTCCATCCTGCATATTTCCCCATCTGACGTTTGGAGTCAGGATCGTACCGTTTAATGTCTAGCTTCCTTTACCTTGAACGAAAGCTATAACCTTCAGGAATGTAATGTACTAAACAGAAAAGAGAAAGCATTATTGATTGTCAATTGATGGTTATACTAACTTCTCCATGATATAACAAGACCTAAAGAAGGAAATGGAAGGAATAAGAATCCTCTTTGTTTCATGCAACAAGATAAAACTGAAACCACAACATTGCTGTGAATTTTCTCCTCCTTATCTTTTTACTTTTTACTTTTTTTCTTCGTCTTTATTCTTTCTTTCATTCTGTTTGCTTCGACTACCGATTTATTTATAAATGGTGTATATCAACTTGTGACTGGACGGCGTTGGTCAAACACTGGATTATTCAATGAACAACTACTAACTAACATTAAAGCATCATTTGAAGAATTCAAGGTTATAGTCCCTAGTGCTGTTTGTCGTTTACCACCCACCAAAAATCAAGGAAAAGCACCTAATTAGTCTGCGAATATACTGGCCTTCATAGCCTGCTCATATGTTTCCAATATGGTTAATCACCTTGTGGAAGGTTTTGAACAAATCTACATCTCGTATCTACAAGCCTGGCTGTCACGATTGGTTCCAGTAAGTAACCTCTTCACTTGTTAAATATGAAACATTCTCACTTTTTTTTTTTTTTTTTTTTTTTTTTTTTTTTTTTTTTTTTTTTTTTTTTTTTTTTTTTTTTTTTCGCTTAAAAGATCCAAGTGGAACTTGTCATTTTTTTCTTTTCCTTTCTCCAACTTTTTTTTGTAACTTTTACTTCACATTCACTTCTTCTTCAAATGGGCAACAAAAAATCATATCACGTGTTGATCCAAAACTTTACAGCACCTAACCGAAACGTAGGAATGTAAAAAAAACAACTTGAAGAAACATATTGCGGGCCTGGCGGAAGACAATTCCAAAGACACCAACACTTCCTTACGCACTTAACAACGGAACTTCACAATAAAAAGGTGACTGGTAGTCAAGCTGCTACTGTCTTGACAGAATTTGCTGGTTCTTTAACTACTGGTGGTATTCGGCAACAACATGGCAACAATGGTGGCGACACTCTTGGGCAAAATGGCGGCATTAATGAACAACAAGTGGATGCTAATGGCAATGGTTCTCCACTTACAGGTAATATTGGGCAATGGAATGGTGACATTGGTGTGGGTTCTTCAACTCTTCAAGCTAATGGACAATAATGTAGTGATAATGGTGGAAATTCTGATGAACAGCAACAGGTACGAAAAAACATTCCATCATGAGTGTCCTTTTACTAATTGAACAGCTTGCTGTTACAAGGCAACGCGGATGACGACAATTCTTCTACTGGTGGCGACGATGAATATTATGACAGTGGTAGTGATAACGACACCGAAGACATCGACACTTTGAAAGAACCTTTTACATCAAGATTCCGGCATATCACGCAACGTGATCTTGATTTGGAAGCCATCACCGAATGTGCCACTGGTGATGTGCGTGCGGTTGAAGGGATGTCCAATATTGGCTTAAGTGAAACCACTGGGGATGCCTTTCCTTTTAGCGACCTCCGGACGATCCTTCTACACTCATTTATTTATGGTGACGATGCCCGCTTGTCCAGAAGAATCATGCAAAAGGTGATGTATCTCCTCGTACTGATGTTGAAGATTTACGAAAAGTCTCGCGAATCCGGTGTATTATTCAAGTCACCTGCTTTGGATGCCTTGTACAATTATCAACAACGAAAGAAGAGCAAGGTGCCTGTATTAACGACGACTCAAGTGGACATACCTGGATCCGATTCTCGGTCCTATCATTTAAATCTGGCACCTACATACCTGAACATGCTAGTTGGCAATCCAGTACGATCGAAGAAAACCTCGGCCCTCCCTGACTACACCCCTAATCGGCTACTGCATCTACAACAAGGTCAAAAATGGCGCACCCACCACCTGCTCCAGCAACCTGTAATTACAATTAATAGGTGTGATTATTGGGTAGGTGACATCATCTCTGTTGCAAACAATGGCTCTCCTATATATCTTCTTATTGATTCATACTTTACAAAGTCTGGTGAAATTTTTGGTCGGTGCTATGACGTGATCTTATTGAAGAATGGTTCCTGTCTTTTATGTTTTGTGTAAGTCAAATCGGCCGACGTATTGGTATCTTTATTCCGCCAAGTTCTCTCAAAACAAGGCTTGATTTTTGAAAACTGCTTCTCTGACACTCTTCAAGGACTCACTGCTCTGATTGACAAACACAGTAACCTGCTCTTTGGATCAAACTCTATGAAACGGTCTATTCCTAACGGTGGGGGGTGCATTTCACAAGGTCAAAATTGCCCCTTTTATATTATTCACAGACGACACTTCAGGAAATATTTTGAAACAATTTAACAAATTCGATAGCTGGTCTATGGTGCGTGGGGCTTTTTCCTCTGAAGAACATAATCGTCGTGAAAACACTTACTTCATTGGTGCTGTTGCTAGATCTCGAGGCTTATCGGCGATGGATATGGTGCCCCGAATTGCAGAAGATCTCAAGATGTTGGAGAATGGTATGGCCATGCACTCAGCGGAATACAATGAAGATTTGTTAGTGATATCTCCTGTGGTGTATATTACGGCCGACAGCCTACGGCACTCGGAACTTTGTGGACTTCTTGGCCTGACGACTCTTTATTCTTGCCGCTTTTGCTATTACAGAAAGCTCTCTGCTAAAGATTGTACAAAAGTGGACGACGAAATAGCGAAAAATAACGATCTCCTGAACTACACCTACACCGAAAGAACAAAACATCACTACTGCTTGGCAGCATCTACTCCTGACCGAAAACCTTTATTTAAGACGTACTCGAAACACCGATAATAGTCAAAGATCTCAGTTTCAAGGACAAAGGCGCTGATGCTCTTCTAATGCTTCGATCATTCGACCCATCAAATGACACTCCTATGGAAATTTTGTACTCTATACTTCTTGGCATTAGGAAGTATATGGTGAATCACTTGGTTAAGGTGGTACTCAAGAAACAAGATACGAAGCTGGATCGACTCACAAAAGCTCCTGGAAGAATATGCCGGTGGACCTGGATTCTCGCGAAGTTTCCGTCGCAATCTCAAACACTGTGGATTCTTCTTGGGCAGGAACTTCAAGCAGATACTCCAAGTTCTACCCATTATCATTCGTGAGGAATTTATAAAAGAAGATGATACCGACATGCAAACGATCAGTAAGGTTTTTATCAAGCTGGGCGTCCTCTCTTCTTTGGTGTTTATGAGGGGTACCTATGGTGACATCGATGATTATACCCGGCGTTTTGACTCGGCTGTAAAGGATTTAACTACGACTCTCTACGATTCCGACAGCTCACTTGCCGACGATCACTCACCATTCTCGATGAAACCAAAAGTGCATCTCCTACACCACTTACCCGCCAACATTATTCGATTAGGCACACCTCTTCACTATGAAACCGAAAAGGGTGAACAATTCAACAAGTTCAATCCGGGAATATATTGTTGATTCGAATCGTCAATCAGTATCCAGGGACATGGCAAGAACATTTGGTAAACAAGCTATGATTCGACAAGTGCTGGAAGGTGGGTCTTGGTGCGACAATGATGGCGACATTCGACGATGTGAAAGCGGGGTGACAAGGATGATGGATGAAGAGCGGGAAGATTATTTCCCAATCTTGTTTGGTGCAGCCAGGGACTATCAAGACAACAATGACACCTCCTTAACATTGGTGGATGGGAGGTGGTGTCTGTTCTAGGCGAAATCCAACAATTCGTCTGGTAAAATATTCTTTATAGGTGAAGCAAAAAAAAAAAAAAAAAAAAAAAAAAAAAAAAAAAAAAAAAAAAATTCAGACGTACTCCATCAACAAATACACATAAACAGGAACTGATGTAAACAGAAACCCCATGGTGGAAGCTATCAGTGTCTGGTATCCGATGAATCAACTTTGCTTGGAAGGTGTCTTGGATGTCGATCAAAATTGTACATCAAACATCATCAACCAATACAAGTTTGGCTCATACTGACTGTTGTCCACAACGAATATAGAATAGATTAGATAGAATAGATTAGAATAGTTTATATTATGTTAGCATAGAATTAATTAGAATAAAATAGAATGGAATAGAACGCAATAAATTGATTAGAATACTGTAATAAAGCACTCTTTTTCTTTTTTTCCCTTTTCAGGGTGAAACTTTCATGCAAAGCGCTCTGTAAGTCGATTTGAAAAAATTTGACATTCGGTTTTTTTCGCCAATAATATGTCTTCATTTTATTTCAAGTGCGGTTTTCTTGGTCTTTCAGTAGGTTTTCTAGTCTTTTGATTGGTACGACCAATCAGAGATCTTAATTTGGCTGAATACGAAAAAAAAATCTTTAGGTGTGTATGGCTGGTCAGCCCTTTTTCTTTTGGCTTGCCTTGAGGACAACGAATCACTTCGGTGGGTACCGGTAAGTCAAATCAAACAAAAAAGGAACCTTTATCTAACCTATTTCTTTCTTTTATATGATCTATTTATTTACCTGGCATGACTTGGCTTGGTTTGACCTGAATTGATTTGAAATATTGGTAAGTCTCGATGATTGAAAATAAGACGGACAGAAGCTTATTTTTATTATGATGCGACAACTTCATTCCCTGCTTATGACATTCTATTTCCTATTCTGTCCAACTTTTGTCCCAAGACATTATATTCCCTACTTCACGACATCTTATTTTTAACCCCGACATTCATTAGTGTAAATAGTGTACGTACATTTATATCATAGGAAAGGCAATACTTTCTTCTTATCCTTCTAAAAAAATAAACTCCCTAGTCTATACTTTTCATTTTTTATTTCTACTTTGCGCCTTTACCCTTGTAAACCTTTTTACCAAGTCGACTTGAGCAGCATCAGCACCCAGTATACTTACAAACGAAATAACGTAGTTTAGACAACAAAAGATGATGGCTCAACAAGATGAACGTATTCAATACTATGTATCATTATGTGAACAGTTTTATAATCCTATCTCTGCAGAAACTCGACAGCGAATTCAACAAGAATTGGAGACAGAATTCCCAATTTTTACAGATAATACCAGTAGCACCAAGAACAACACGCCGGCTTTGTCCTTGACTATTCAAACACCCACCCAGACCGCATCAGCCATCCGTATCCTCTTGGAAGCATCATCTAGTCCATATGTTCAAACCTTTTGTTTGGCTCGGTTGAAACAACTTATCACCAGTCAATTCACACTTTTTGATACAGTTACCAAACTACAATTACGTAAGGAAAACAAAAGCAAAGCAAAAGCAAAGCAAGACTAAACAAGACAAAACAAAACAAATGAAACACTCTTTTCATGCAGCTCCTCTAACCTTCTTATTTTATTATTATTAATATTATTATCGAGGAAGGCTCTTTTTTACTTGAGTATGCTTTTGAGCATCCATACATGTTACCTCTTATCGTGTCACAATTAGGTGGGGTCCTGACACAGCTGACAAGAATGGGATGGGTCGAGCTTGAAGATTATCAAAAGATTGGAAAAAATTTGGATCAATACTTTTTACAAGCCTATTTAATGGATCATCGGATTTTGGGTTTCCAGCTCTTATCAGTCATTATTCAAGATATCAATACCCCAAGCTCTTCAAGATACTCTGCTATGTTTAGAAAGGCTGGTAAAGTAAATTGTGTGGGATGGAAAAGAAAAGGAAGACTCATACTGTTGGCTTTTTTTTTGTTTGAATATGTGGGTAAGCATCTGGATTTAGAGACACTCAACTATTGGATATCTTCAAAATGGCGTTCCAGACGTTGGAGGAATTATTAAATCGCACAATTCAGTTTGATAATGGTAAAAGCAATATATAATGTATATTCTACAAAAACGCCATATATCATTCATATGATTTATATATATAGTGGCTCAGGAAAATCGAATGCGAGAAAATGTGTTACGGGTCCTTGTCAATTGTCTGTCTTATGACTTCGCAGGAGTAAGTTTGGACGAAGCTGGAGAAGATATCGGTACTGTACAGGTAAAAGAGATACACGAACTAAATTCTCTTAAAAGACACAATTCTAATAATATATATATGTATATATATATATAATAGATTCCTACCTCATGGCGATCCGTGTATGAACAAGATCATTTTGTTGGTACCTTCTTCCGTGCTTATCAAGAATTTGAACCTCCTCATACATCAGAGGTAAAGCAAACAACCTTCCCTCCTCCTCCCCCCCAAAAAAAAAAAAAAAAATCCCTTCTGTGTATGTAGGATTTGAAAACCAACTTTTTTTTTTCTTGATTTCAGGCAATGGAATGTCTTGTCTTATTGGCATCTACAAGAAAGGCATTGTTTAGTGGTGACACCGAGCGATCCAATTTTATTGTCCGACTGATGCAAGGCATCCAAACCATCATCCTCCAATCTCAAGGTATGAATGATTCTGATAATTATAATGAATTTTGTCGATTACTCTTCCGATTTTGTACCATTGCACCTTTGAATGATTTGGTCAAGGAACAAGGCTATGAAGAATGGATTACTTTGGTGGCGGACTTTACTGTCAAGGCTTTCCAATCTTGGAAGGTGAGGAGAAGAAAGGAAGAACGATGGTGATAATTAAACTCCCCACTTTTCCTTATTTTTCTGTATATAGTGGTCTCCTAATACAGCAACTTACCTATTGGGCTTCTGGTCAAGAATAGTAGATACGATGGTTTATTATAAACAACTAGATGATACAATATTGAAAAAATTGGAATCGATTACGATGGAATTGGTACGATCTTATATAATAACCAATGTTCAGTCAGTGTCTACTCGAGTGAAAGAAATGTTGGACGGTAAGTGCAAAATTAAAAGAAAGAAAGAAGGATGAGGCACCTGTAAAGGTAATTTTATCATTTGATATATAATAGATCCTCTTGAAAACGAAGAAAGCCTGATGGACACTTTGTTGATGCTGGGGAAAATCGCTAGATGCAAATATCAAGAATCAACTACTATTCTTTTATCTGTATTTGATCCAATAGCTATGGAGTATCAGGTAATTTTAATTTCTTTTCTATTCGAGATCTATCTGTTTCCAACTTTTCTTCTTCTTCTTCTTCTTCTTTCTTTATAACTTTTAGGAATGGATGAATCAAGCTGGAATGACAAGTACTGAAACATTCAAAGAAAATTTGGATGTGATTGAAGCCAAGTTTGCTTGGTTGGTGTATTTTGCTGCTGCCTTTATTGGTAATCGACCTGGATACAGCAGCTCTGATAGCGCAGATGACATTGATGGGCAAATAACAACAAAGGTATTACAAGTCATGCAAGTTAATCAGGCACTACAAGATCAACAGGGAACAACCTTTTTGAATCCAAAACTGGACTCTGCCTTTATCTATTTTTTCCAACAATTCCGAAAATCATTTATCGGTGAAGCATCCGCAAAATCCGTAAGAACTAAAAGAAAATTGTGTTAGAATGGTTCCATTAATGTCATATCAACATAATTCATTTTCATATACCTTTACACTTTTAGGTTTACAATAATTTGATAGAATCATTTGGGATCAGTAATCAAATCGACATGCTGGATGTCACTATGCAAAAAATGTAAGCGGGTCTCACACACATAATAGGGAGCTAGTGATTTTAAATGCCGATTGATTCTTCCTCTTTTAGTGTGTCAAACCTGCAATTCTGGGGAAACAATGGACCATTGATTCGACAAACTTTGGACCTATTTAATGATTTGGCTAGTGGTTATAGCGCATTAAGGAATCTACGAAAAACCGAAACCACAAAATATCTTTTACAAAACCATATGAATAACAATGCACAGCTCTTTGGGATATTGAGAGATCAAGAAAATAACAGTGATGGTGATGATGACTCTTCCTCTGGAGAACATCGACGTAATCGAATGCTTTACTATCAAATCCTTTGCAAAGTTTTATTTGCTGAAGAAGTAACAGAGCTCGAATTTGATGGGTTTATGAAAGGCTTCGAACAACGACTGGATGGTCTTGCTCAATTGCCAACATTCCATGCCTTCCAACAAGTCCAAGTCAAGGTAAGGTATACATGCACACACATACACGCACACACAAGAGAGAGAGGCTGTATGAGTCAGGACTAATCCTTGTTTGATAATAGAGAGCCCTAGAGGACACCTTTCGAGATTTACGGGGGGTGATGATGGCGATGCAAAGCAAACGAAACTTTGGTCTTTTCCTGAATTGGTTTAGCCCTGAATATATGTCGATCGTGATCCGTGGTATGGAATCGTGGGTGCAAGATCCTTCGGTTGCCAATACTTTATTGAAATTCATGGCGGAATTCGTACATAATAAGAATCAACGGTTAAACTTTGATGTGTCCTCCCCCAACGGTGTCTTGATGTTCAAAGATGCAAGTCAACTTGTATATATATACGGACGGTATATCTTGGAAAAAACGGTGATTTTGAACGATCGAAAATACCAAGAAAAGTGAGCAAAAAAAGTCCTCAAAAGAAATTTTAACTGACTGACTGTTATTGTTTGTCTTGTATGAACTGTAGATATAAGGGTATATCCATTTGCTTCCAAATTTTAACAAGATGTCTCAGTGGGAAATATGTAAACTTTGGAGTACTCTGGCTTTATCAAGATCCATCCATTGGCCAAGCTTTCAAAATGATGTCCCAATTGATATTATCGATTCCACTAGATGATCTAATGGTAAGCCTGAAAAAAAAAAGTTTCTCTGTTGATCTATAGACTAGACACTTTTTTTAATAGACCCTACCTAAGGTAACCAAGGCTTACTTTCAACTACTGGATGAATTCAGTGCAGAACAAATAAAAATACTCCCAGTCATGGCAAGCAAATCCTTCTTATCGATTCTCGAAGCATGCGAACAAGGGGTCCAAGTCTCTGATGCATATATTCGTACCCATTCATGTGCCACTTTGGATCATATATTCACCTTGGTGGTGGAAGAAACCGAGCGATACCATGGTCCAACTTCACGTCGTCGTCATCATTATCTTCGCTCTCGACAGCCGCAAACTGACTGGATGATCTCCTCCTCAGCAGCACCAACTGTAGCCACTGCCTCTTCAGCACCTCTTCGTCGATCATCCTCTTCATCTACCACATCAACAGATCCCATCAGCATTCTCACTACCACTTCTAACAACAATAACAATACGGTACCTTCACTTACCTCGCCTTCGTTATCCTCATCTTCATCTACCACTACTTCTTCTTTATTGGTCAACTCACCTACATCTACTACTACCACCTCCACGACTTCGACCTCGGCCTGGCCCTATCCGCACTGGTGTTTAGAATACATTCAAGCCTCACCTTCCATGGTAACTCTACTCTTTATCACTTTGTATGGGCTGATTTTATTTGATAATAATAATGATCAATGGCAACTCTCACGTCCACTTTATGTCCTGATACTTGTCCAAAAAGAGGTAAATTACTAATCTAATCAAATTACACACAAACACTTTTTTTTTGGTGATGATATTTAGAATGCAATGAAATATACCAATCATGTCATACAACATCAGCTGCCGGAAAGGAGGGACTTTGCCACCAAGGTAAGTCAGGAGTATTAGAACTGATTTCCTACTGACGGCCTTGTTTTTTTTTTTTTTTGTCTGCGGCTATAGGCACTCAGTCAATTGATGGAGGGTATTGATTGGACATTGACCAAAAAGGATCGAGAACGATTCTCACATAACGTGTTGGCTTTTCGCCGTGAACTCAATATGAATCAAGTCACTCTTACACCCCCACCTTTTAATCATGGTATTATCTTATCCCCTGTTTGAATTACCTCTTCGACTGATAACATCAATAAAAAACGTGTACTAATAGTCTCTCGTTTTGCTGATACTTGTCAGACTCCGATATTCATGCAATGATTTAGAGCATCCCCAGCGGACTTTCCAAAAAAAAAAAAAAAAAAAAAAAAAAAAAAAAAAAAAAAAAAACTTCAAATTTAACTAAATTTCAGATTTACGAAGTCACCAAAATGGAAAAGTAGTGTAGTCTCCTGTCTGGTCAGTACCAACAATAGGATCCACGGACATCTTGATCCAAGAAAGACAAAGTTGCTTGACTTCTTGGTGGCTCCAGTTCGAGTTTTTGGACCGAGAAAATTCAGCAATGACTGGAGTGGGTGATGATGGTGATGGTGGTGGTGGTGGTGGGCATTGGAGGAATTGGTCTATTCATTTTTTATTGAAAAGTGTGTTTAGAAATTCTACAGACTTTTTATTTTTGGAATGATCGTTTGAAAAGTCCGTTGGGGATGCTCTTACTTTTCGTAAATACCCTTCTTTTCCAAATTATCAAATTGGAACCAACTGTATCTCTCTCGTCTGAACATCAAGACAAATCAACTTGATTTTCACTAATATGCAGAAGTTTATATACACAATCAGATATTTTTATTTCAAGAGAGATGAGGAGAAACATGATATCATTACGAATAAAAGTTTAGAATAGTGAGTCTAATCATGACATGAGGAAGGAGATTAATATATTTATAAAGGAGAAAAGAGAGAGACGTAAATTTAGGCTTTTCCAGCAGCAGCAGCAGCCACACGTTTACGAGCACCAGCAATGACAAGCATCCACACAGCCCAATCAAACAACACTTCCTTGGCCATAAACAAGAAAGCAGCAGTCAAAACACTTTGTACGATCTTGCTTTTCAAACCACCATAAAGACCGGCCACACCTTCAGTTGCAAGGATTTTTTTAAACCCATCTAAGATCGAAGTGTATTTTTCATCTTCCTTTTGACTGATTTGCATACGAGACTTGACAACACTATTCATAGATAAAAAGTGAGTTTAATTTCCCCTGATTTTTTTGAGGGGGGAGGTTCCTTTTGTTTGTCTTACATGTAAGGATAAGTCAAGCCTGTAGCGACCAATTTTGAGAGAGCACCCAAGAGGAAGAAATCAAAGTTACCAAGAGCTTTGAATTTGGCTACCTTGTTCTTGACTTGTTCAAACACAGTGTACTGGATAATAGGGTTGATCACCAATACCAAGGCGGCACCCACACCTGAATACAAACCGGCCAGACCTTCTTTCTTGAGAATCGCTGCTGCCATTTCAACTGCATTTTGTTCCGTTTCGCCTTCCACCTTTTTACGCACCGTCAATCGAGTCTATATATGTATGAAAAAAAGAATCAGGACCCTACTGTTTTCCTTTAAAAAACCCGCCAAAACGTCACCAATAAAAGTTTTTACAGGTAACTTTATACTTTACATTCACTGTCCAGATAGGGTGAGTGGCCATAACTACAGCACTACCAGCAATAGCACCAGCAAGCATGGATTCACCTGTACTCATGGGTTGGTTCTTTGTCTTCGCTTTTTCAAACACGGCCTTCACAGCTTCGTAGCAGTAATAGTAAACACCGTTGGTGATGGCAATACCAAAGATACCAGAAGACAAACCACTAGTAATACGAATTGCAGAGGTTAATTTTTTATTTTTTCAACATGAAAAGTGCGTACATGTATGTGTTAGAACTTACGAATATAAACCTTTAGGTCCTTCCTTTGCAAGAATTTTGAAGAATGCATCAGCAGTGTTCTACCATATGAAAAAGTAAGTTAGCAAGTGAAATATAAATGTATAGCTTTATCTTATTTATTTTTTTTTACCTTGTATTCGTCTTTGCCTTGACCACCACGTTGAACTTGAAGGCGAGAACTAATGGAGACCAATGGATAGGTCAGCGTCATGGCGACAATACCACCACCGGCACCTAAAATAAGAAAAACAACGCCGAGCACTCAAAAGCGTCAGTGGGTGTTAAGGGAAGATGTGTCATAATTACCAGAGAGAGCGTGAGCAACGTTATCGGACATATTCGAATAAATAGTTTATAAGAGAACGGGAAAGAAAAAAGTGAAAGTGAAAGTGAAAAAGGAGAGAAGAAAAGAAAAAAAAAAAGTCAACAAAATTTATGAACACCGAAAGGGGTAAATAAGATCAGTCAGCGCGTAAAATCCGGGGTAATAAAGGTATGACACTTTGTGGATAAATGAAGGTTGGTTTTAAGACAAGCATGTGTTTGAAATGAAGACATGTCAAGTGGAACTCCTTCAATCCAATCAGAATTTTAAAGTATAACTTTTTCACATGCAAATCCCCGCTTTCCACTTCCGAACATTCCCATGATAACTTGTCGAGTATAAGCATCATGGCTGAACAAGTTCAAAAAAAAGCGCATGACAACAGTCCAAAAATTCAGTCTGGCCTACTGAGTACGCTATATATAAACAGTTAATCAACTAAAAGGGCATCGACTTGGACAAGTAGATAGAGTGAATAGAGTAACATGTAGAGGATAGTCCATGACAAATCGATATATCCACCAGCGGAAGTCAAGTCTGCATGTGAAATCCTAATTGGACTTTATAAGCATATCTGAAGCTGCTGAAAAGTTGAATAGTGACTGAACTTTTTTTTTTGCTCCCACCAGACAACTGTCCCAATTTGGGATTTTTGAGATAAAACCCCTCAACTGCCTGGCTCCTTTTCTTTCTCTCTTTATCTTTACTTCTACTCTCTCTATCTCCCTCTCCCCCCCCCACTCTGCTTTTTTTACACGTAACAATGTCTACTGAACGAGCTTCTCCTGATAAATATATTGCCGTCCGTAAAGATATTATCAAGGTCTTTCCTAAGGAAGACTATGACGATGGATCTTTTGCTCCTGTGGTGTAAGTTGAGAAAACATGACATATACAACGTTAATGTTGTGTGTCCTGGGTCATAAATTCAATTTTTTTCAACTATTATACAATGTAGTCTTCGCCTTGCCTGGCACGCTTCTGGTACTTATGATAAGAACCATAAGGATGGTGGCTCTGATGGCAGTAAGTCAACTTGATCATACGCACACACACATACACACTACTCCTTCCCTTGCTGACTGGCAGTGTTATTATTATTTTCAAAAGGTACTATGAGGTATAAAACTGAAGCTGAAGATCCTGCCAATGCTGGTTTGGAAATCGCTCGTTCCGTTCTGGAGCCTGTCAAGACCGCCCATCCCTGGATCAGTTACGCTGATTTATGGACGTAAGTTTTTTTGTTTTGTTTTGTTTTTTTATCATGTCAAAAATCACCAACTTATCTAAACCTTTCATTTCTACTCGATAGTCTCGCTGGTTGTGTTGCTATTGAACATATGGGTGGTCCTCACATTGAAGTAAATCTTGAAAAGTAAAAAAAAAAAAAGATTAGGGTTTTGTGAAACTTATGCTTGTTTTTTTGTTTTCATGTGAATATGAAAACTTTTAGTGGACAGGTGGCCGTCGTGATAAGGCATCCGAATCTGATTGTCCTCCTTTGGGTCGCCTTCCTGATGGTGCATTGGGTAAAGACCACGTATTGGACGTTTTCGTAACGCGTATGGGTTTTACTGTCCAAGAAACCACCTGTTTAATTGGTGCTCATACTGTAGGCCGATGTCATAAGGATCGATCTGGTTTCGATGGTCCCTGGACAGTAAGTTTATTGAAAAGATTAGAAGGGGAATTAACTTTTTTTTTTTTTGATATCCACCCTAGGAAACACCTACTCGATTCTCCAATCAATTCTATAAACAACTCTTACACAATACGTGGACTGAGAAGAAATGGAATGGGCCTAGACAATTTGAAGATGAAGATGGTGACTTGATGATGTTGCCTACTGATATGGCACTTTTGGAACCTCCTTTCCGCGAATATGTGGAATTGTATGCCAAGGATAAACAACGATTTTTCGATGATTTCGCCGCCGCATTTTTGAAATTGATCGAACTTGGCGTAGCCAAACGCGGCCGATTATAGATATTCCCGCCTCATTTTCACTCTACATAATTAGAATTTAAATAAAATAAATATGCCATTCAACATAATTATATTCGCACCTAGTTATCAAAAACACTACTTTCAGCACCCAAGCGACAAACGTCCTTGTCGTAATGTATGTTGATTTCCAAGGATATTACAACCAGAAGACAACAACAGGGATAATGTTCTCAATAATTTATACAACCTCCATCGATGTATATATACATTCTTCCACCAGTTGGAAAAAAAAAAAGCGCTAGGTTGGTTTGATCGCATACGAGTTAAAAGATCACAACAGATCATTAATTAATTAATTAATTTTTTGAAACGTTTTTATTGGTTCAAGTGTCATATATTATAGAGGATAAAGAGATACGAACATAGGCATGAAAGTAAAGAATACATAATGGAAAGTGGATTTGGAGGGGGAGGGCATCCCCACTGGGGGATGTTTTTTTGTAAAATCCCTTGGTAGGCATCCGTCAAGATTGGGTGCGAAAGTGCTATTACTAAACATCATAATATTAGGGGGGAGGGAGTTGAATGTACAAAAAAAAGTGTGATAGAGAAAGAGAGCATGTGGGTTCAAAGACCACCATCTTCTTAAAGGGAAAAAGAGAGGCAGGTAGAAAGGCCAGATATCCGAGAGAGGAGTTCAGTTAGGTTATTTTAGCTTGCTATAGATCTTGGAGGGCTTCCAATGAGATCTTTTAAATAGTGTGTTTTTGGACCTGGTGGCGATGAAGAGCGTCTCGACGAGAAAAGGAGACTTGACAAGGATGGCAAGTAAAGAGTCGTTCACCCATATGGACAGTAGAAACATGACGTTCACAGTCATGTTTTCTATCAAACGACTTGGTACAAAGATGGCAGGCAAAAGGCTTTAAACGGTCTTTGTTGTGAGTCTTGATATGAGTACCCAAGTTGAATCGACGGTTGAAGCTTCGATCACAAATATGACAAACAAATTGTTTATCATTGTTGGTAATGGTATTGGTATTGGGTGTGAGTGTGGCTGTAGTGATTGTCTTCGTTTGTTTGTTGAGCCGAGTCGAGCCTTGTTTGTCATCATCCCGTTTACGTTTGTTGGATTTGGTTGTCGTACAGACTTCATTGGACGGGAACACTTCATTAGAGCCAAATAAGTCGTCAAATAAGAGATCCAGGTCATTTCCAGAGGATGAGGAAGTACCATTATCCAATTGTTGTTGTTCTTCATGGGAAAGAGGAGGAAAGAGAGAATCATCATCCTTTTGTTGTTGTTGAGTCACCATTAAATGGGAAGGGTCCATACTTGTCAAGTCAGAGTCATTGGCCAAATCCATTGCAGGAGTGAAGTATTGTTCAATACAACCAAGATCCATACCAGTAGCACCCATGAAAGGAGTAGAAGAAGCATCAATCATTGGTGTTGAAAATATTTCAGGCGAATGAGTCATGGTGTTGTTCATCATCAAGGGGTCCATGTAGGGAGTTGCCATCATTGGACTATCAGCCATGAAGCTACCAGCAGCAGGAGTGAAGGGAGTGTTGAAACTATCCAAACAAGGTGTATTGATCAAAGGACTAGGCCCTATCAACCAAGTTTGTGATTGTTGTTGGTTGACAATTTTCCTCAAAAGAGGTGAAGACGAAGGTTGAAGAATAGATTGCATCAAATCGTCAGTGTTCTGATACGACTTTTGTTGTTGTTGTGTAGTAGTAGTAAGAGAATGATCTAAATTTATCATATCAGCAACAGTTTCAGTATGAGAATCCAACAAGATACTGTATATTATCATACATTCTTCATACTCACCATCAAAATCTTCAAATAGGGTAGTCAAGTCAAAAGGTGTGTCAACAGTAGTTGTATTCATACTAGCTTGGGAGATGATTTGATCAATGGTAGGGGTACAAGTGTCCATAAACAATTAAGGCAAAAGAGAAAATATGAAATATAAAGAAAAGAGAAAGCCAAGAAAATGGCTCAGCTGAGACTACTTTATACGTATTACAGAATATGCTCTAAACCTGCCGCAGCTCCGCCAATCATAATTCGTCTATTGTAGTGCAAAAAAAAAAAAAAAAAAAAAAAAAAAAAACTCGGGATCAGTGCCCAATCAAAATACTATTGATCCATTAAGATACTTTCGAAGTCAGAATAAACTCGATTCAGGGGACAAGTGATGGATGCTGGCAAGATGAATGTATTATCATAGGCACTTCTTACCGGGATGCTACAAGAACGTAAATTGGAAAGCAAAGTGCAATTTCAAGTCGCCGTCTGAAAAGACTGAATTAATACGTAGCCGATTTAAAAGGGCAATCCTTTTTTAGGTAGCTTATCGAATATTTTCTTATAAAGGCAATTTAGTGCTTATTCACTTTTTCCATGTCAATCGATTACAAAAGGATTTCAATGACTTTTTAATTTAAGTATTTAGAAAAAAGAGCTCATAAATACGAATGATCGACTTGCGACTTTAAACATCACGTATGTGTGTAATACGGAAAGGGGACGAGAAAGTATTGCAGGTCTTTTGTTGTTGTTGACGTCGGCGTGCCTGAATATTGCGAAAATCATTTACGTCCCTTTGCCACACAGTATGATATCTATTGCAAACTAATACTGTATACAAAAAAAAATGGTGTTCATCAGCAAGAGGCACTTTTGTCATATTCTTGCCACCACAACAAGAGTAGACTTGTGAAGTATTGTGTTGGTCCATCTCCATCATGATCAGCCTTGTTGAAGTGGTGGTGATTGTGTAATAAAAGATTACCCTTGCGCGCAGTATCCCCCAATGTATATTCTTCGTTAACAGTATAACATCAGACAACAGTCAACAACAACAACAACAAAAAAAAAAAAAAAAAAAAAAAAAAAAAAAAGATCGGAAAGACTAGGATGAACATCTTCGGTGGCCTTGGAGGGGAAAACTTTAAAGCGTGTTCCTTGCTGGTTTCCTCCACACGGACGATCTTGCCGCCTCACAGAAGGCGGTACTATTTGTTTTGAATTAAACAGTTGTTCAACTCTGAGCAAAGAGCTCTTTTCGCTTCTGATGTTCCAAGTCGCTCACCCTCCATCTTGGCCGAGACGAAGAAAAAAGAATCACTCGGAAAGAGCAAGCAGCCAAGAAATTTGATTGGCGGAACGAAAAGTGGTTCCATGTTTTTTGAATCAATTTGCCGGGACGGAACCAACCATGATATAAACCCTGGCCTTTTTTAGGCTCCTCACTTGTTATCCTTCTATTTACAAGAACAGCGACAACATAAAACTTGGACTTTGAATAAACAATATGACTAAACATCTTAATGAACAACAAGCTAATGAAAGTGAACGTATTGGTCTTGCCTATGGCAGTCGTGGAGCCTTGATTGGGCTCGGGTTGGGTGCGGTGGCTACTGTGGTTGCTTTCAAGAAATCACCCAACTTTCGTACCTTATCTAAACCTTTACAAGCTTCCATGATGGTGGCTGGTAAGAAAAAGAAGAAATGACAGCGACATTGATTAATATTGTAATTATCATTATTTTCGTAGGTGCAACGTCTGGTTTCTTATTTGGAGCTGATCGAGCTGTTACTGGTTATGAAAACCGGGAACTTGGTTATATGGATGAAGATATGTATATGGATTTACAACGAGCAAGGTTCGAAAAGGTCACACCTCGATCAAGCTTCGATAAAGCTCTGATCTACTTGAACGATAATCGTTGGAGTGTCATTGGTAAAGTCAAAAGAAGAAGAATTTGAAGAGAAACAAGGATAATAGAGAGTGAGAAAAATATTCAAAAGTTTGCTTATTTATTTGATAGGTTGTACTTGGGCTTTGTCCATGGTAGCGGCACTTGGGTTGAGTTTTTCCAACAGATATCTCAGCACACAGCAAAAACTTGTCCAGGCTCGTATGTATGCTCAGGCGGCTACCATCGGTGTCTTGATGGCTTCAGCTGGATTGTCAATTTACCTGGGTGAAGATGAAGAAGAAAAACGCAAACATCGAAACGCTCCCGATGCACAACTCTTGGCTGTCCTTCAAATGCCCGATGATCGTGTGGACGAAAAGAAAAAGGTCTTGGTTCATCAATAGAAAGACCAAAACAACTACACACCCTTTTATGTAAATATATAGATTGCTGCCTTGGGTTTAATTTTTTATTAAACATATAATAAACCAGACAAGAGTCCAATTACTACTATAAGATAGAAAGGAAGGTTTAGAAAAGGAAAATAAAAGGAGGTGCCACTTACGGTTTATGCGTCAGACGGGTTTTTACTACCCGGATTATTTTCGTTGGGCGTTTGTATGTATCCACGTGTGAAGACATCCGGCACCAACCCACAAATTTCGAACAAGGCCAAGGAATGAATGTTTCTGTAGGCATTGACGTCTCGTTGCCATACAATGTGACAAGCATTGCAGCTTGCAACGCTATGCAATTTTGACCGCCTATTGTCACCAACACGTACATTATCCAATGATCGTTTTCCACATCTCGAGCATACCTTCGATGTATATTGTTCGTTCACATCCGCCACAAACATTAAGTGTTGTCTTTGTGCCAATTTTGTTGCTTTCCGGAATACCTTCACTAGACCAAGCGGTTTTCCACAGAAAAATCCTCAATCAAATTTTCCGTCACCGACACACAGTAATGGGATCTTATTTGATTCTTTAAAGGGATTTTTTTTCCTGTTTAGGTCTACACAGCACGCCCAAGAAAAACAAAACAAAAAGTTACAGTATCACTCTTTTCAACATACATTTTCAGACGAATTCGCTTACTGTATAGAAGGTATTCCTTAGGAAATTTTGTCGAATTGCCGCCGTCGTTTCTTCCAACTTCCATCGTTCTTCGATCGCTGCCGCTGCACGAAACAACAATTGCCTCTGTTAGAAAGACGTCCATACTTGTGTCCACCATCAACAAAGATTTGCACCATTTCTTGGTTAGCCTTTTGTTTGACACGGTAATTGAAGAACCGAGCTTTTTGGAAATTGCCATTATAAAACAAAAGAAGTCCGTCCAATGATATCATCTGGTTAACAATGTGTTCTTGTACACGTGCGATTATGCAGTTTTAGGTGACCCCATGGTGCTTTCGATGGTACTGATTCCATGCAAGTCTTTCCAGTTCTTGATCTTTGTGGTTGTCTTTTTATACCCTGCCGAGCAGTAAAATTCAGCTGCACTGAATTTCAGGACCTGGTGGCGTCTGTCTTCACGAGCGGCCAAGATTGGTTCATCAATCATATCAGTTTCCAAGGTATAGGCATCAGGGTCAGAAGAATTAGACGCAACAAATACTTCAGTTACTCCAGGATCTATCCCCCATACGTCAAAGTATTGCATCATTGAATGTTCTATATCATGCAGGAAAATGGGAGTGCCATGTGAAGTTGCCGCGGCCTTTTGAAAGGAAAACACAAGGAATATCCATCAGTATAAAATTGGTTTTCGAAAATGCCACGCCCTTTCTTGATTTTCGTTATATTGAATACATATCTGATGCTTTTTATGAAATTGATATACCTGAAATAGCTGTTTCCATGACGACAAAGATGAAAATAAGATGAAAAAAGGAATGGCAATGGGTAGAGTCAAAAAAAGGGGGGCAGAGTTTCCAAGAGAGTCACACAAAATTCCAGAATAGGACAGAACTGTAACCGTAAGGACCGTAAGGACCGTAATAACCCATTCCCGTTTTGAAAAACCTTGTTTTTTGTGGAAGGTAGGAAGATGACAAAAAAAAAAAAAAAAAAAAAAAAAAAAACGACATTCATCGTTGTTGTTTAGACTTGCTGATCAGGACGTATTGCATGGATACTCTTGGTGAAAGTGCCTATCGTCTGATTGAAATGCATGCAACCGAATTAACCAGCTCTGGGTTGTTTCCTGCGCACCTTCTCATCGTTCACCATAATGGTTTCCTCTTTTTTTTTTTACTGTCATTGACGCGTGAAGGAAAACATCCTCAGAGCACTTGTCTATTACGACACTTGTCCAAGCATTTATGAGAGTACCTAACAATCCCTTTAAAATCACTTAGCTTTAAGCTATTAGAAGCTTCAGTGATCCGAGCCATCAATGTTTCCTTCTCGAGAAACTTGTTGCGTTTCACTTTGCTTTTGACCACTGGCCAGAATTGTCCAATTGGATTGAGCTCAGGAGAATATGGAGGCAAGTAAACACAGCGGTAGCCGCGAGATTCTACCTATTTAGCTATGTCCTCTGATGTATGGATAGGAGCATTATCCATCACGAGGTTAGGAGGTATCATAGATGACTATTATATTATCAGGAGCATATATATATATAAAGATATTATAGAGTAAGATATGGTTCTTAAAAGGTAGATACTCATGTTGCATCTTCCCACTCGACGGAGACCCAGAAAAGTACTTGGACATGTTCATCCAAAAGGTTCCCCGCAATCTCCGTCGAGTGGGAAGATGCAACATGAGTATCTACCTTTTAAGAACCATATCTTACTCTATAATATCTTTATATATATATATGCTCCTGATAATATAATAGTCATCTATGATACCTCCTAACATGACCCTGATGAGATAATAGTCACCCACAGTACCTCCGCAGGGACCAGTCTTCATCATGGCGGTTCCAGATTCCCCGCGTAAGGTCAGATCTTATATACTATACTATACTTTATGCATAAGATATAAGTAACATACATATACAGAAGATGTAACGTAATGTATAACAAACTAGCCCTACGCGGGGATCCGATAATGCCACAGTACAGTATGTTCTTTCACGTATGCTTTTAAAAAGGAATCACGATCTGTGCTCCTCCCAGTACTTCTCTACCAACTCGTCAGCATCAAGATCTGAGGCACGAACCCAGGAGCTCTCTGACCTTGGGTATCCCTTCCACTTGACATGATACTTTCTATGCCTCGATGAACCTTTGTGACCTAAGATACGTTCTACCTCATATGTACCATCACTAGCTTCATCAACCATATCATCCTCGTCAACTGGATTGTCTACAACGCTCATACCAAGGAACTGCTCTTGGAGCCTCTGTAGACTGTTGGCATCCTCTATCTTTTTCTCGATGTTAACCGTTACTTCTACCGATGAACCAAGAGCAGTAATACCACCAAAGTCGAAACCTGTCTGTTCCCACAAGGAGTGATGGGGCCTCAATGGCATGTTCAACATATGTACAAAGTCCTTGATGTTGAGAAGTAGACACGCCAGCTGGAACTGTACTACAAAAGTATCGATGTTGTTCACCCGGATTGGGCTACCGTTGCCAAACTTACAGAAGGTAGACACTAACTCACCAAACTTGGCCTCTATACTAGAGCGGAAACTACCAAACATCTCGTTGTACAATGCCTCGGAGCTGGTGAGTGAGATCCCAGCGGACTTCCTAATCGGGCAGCAAAAGTTCTTGTCAGATAAGGCGGGAGCATCATGGAGTAACTGGCTGATGAACTGGGTGTAACCGCCATCGAGAGCAATACAGTCTACAGCATGAATCTTTCGTTCGATGTCCATTTGTAAGAACATAGTACCATCGTTATAATCACGGCATGGGAAAGAATCAGATACAAATAGGATCATGTTGTTGATGTCCATACATACTTGAGTTCTGAAACCAGATTTCTTGAACTTGTACGAGTACATAGTGGCACTACTTTCCCCACGGTACGAAGCACGGGTGTCGTGCCCATCAAGCATAAGAGTTACATGGCGAAACTCGGTAGGATTCTTTTGCATGGCACTCAGGATCCTGATCTTCACGTTGGAGAACATAGAGGACAACATTTTTCTCATCATCCTAGATAGCTCTGAACTACGCTTCTCGTAAAACTCTTTATGTAGCTGATGAAAGCTACTCTTGGGGATGAACTGTTCCATGTCAGCCATAGAACACCCGGTCAACAAGTGGTAGAGAAGCAGTAAACCCTTCTCCACATTACGGTATGGACCGCTGTAGTCTTGGGTGCCAAACAAGACCACTAGAAAGAAAAACACAGGGATCACACCAAGGCGTTGAAGCACCTTTTCCTTTACCATACCAATGGATTGTATCTCTTTAAGAGTGGTACGATGGTACTTGGACTTTGTTATCGTCGGCCATTCGCTGTCGATGAATGACCATTGTTTATTTATTAGTTCTTGAAATTGGATGGCAAGATCGTTGTTCATGTTAAATCAGATAGAAATGTAGTAGACGTAGTATAGGGTACTGTGCCATGAGCGATATCGTTAATAGTATAAAGTTTCACTAGCAGCAAGATAAATGCCTGAATGGCAGACTCTTGGTACCTTTCGGCACGAAAAAGATCATCGGAGATAGAGCCAGGTGATGATCAACTATAGGCTAGTCATAAGATATAGAGCATATGCATAAATTAGCATAACGGCATAAGGATTCATGGCATACATAGGTTATAGGGCATATAGTTCTGGTTGGAGTATTAGTGCTTGTTCGAGAATGCCAATAAGCTGGAAATGGTCGACTCGGAGTTATGGGTACTGTAACGCTCAAATGCTGCTTTCCAGTCCTCGGTGTCTACTGTTCTTACACTGCCTCCAAAGACCTCATTCCACTCGTGTTCCACCGCTTTGGTATATTCCTTGACCTGCGAAGAATGACATTTCCCTTCTTCTTCCATATCATCTAAAATGGCCTCACCTTGGAAACGTAGTTTATCTACTACCTTCTCTGCTTCCGTTCTTTCTCGAGGATGCAAACCGGATGCAAACCCACCCATGTACATGGAATGTAGAAGGCTGTCGACATTCCTCCAAAGGGTAATCATCCCGTAGTAACGCCTCTGATATTTGCGTTTGGGAAACACCCTAGCCCTCGCCAAAACCTGCTGAGGGAGTAACCCTTGTCTTCCCCCCTTAAATTCGAGACGTTTTTCCTCGACATCTGTTTCTACTTCCTCTACTTCCTCTACTTCCTTGACATCCGTTTCTTCCTTACGATGTTTTCTGGTCTTCTTCTTAGACTTGCGTCTAGCAGCATGGGAGACCGTCTTTTCCCTGGGTACGTGCTGGAAACAGTACCCAGTGTTGTCTTTTGCGCTACGAGAGCACAATGAGCCAGCAACGGTGGTTCCCTTGCAGAGACTGGCTCTATCTCTAGCATAGGCGATGGCTTTTTCGGTGAGTTCCTCTCTGAACTCCTTATCCATGTCGAGATACTTCGACATCTTCTTCAGCATGTAATCAGCAACAGATGTGGTTAAAACTTTTAAGTCGACCATTGTAAAATTTGTTAATGTATAATAATTGTGTAAATTGTGCAGGTAAATGGGCTACATGCATTGGGCTACGAATGTTCACTTTTGTAAATCCAGTATCATCACCTGTCCCAGTAGGAGGATGTTTAACAGAAGCATGATAGAAAACATGTTTTTAAAACATAGCCGACCAGTAAGAAAAGGTGTTGCCCAGGTAACCACGGTGGATGATGACCACCGGAGACGTTTTGGATGATCAGAGACGGTCGACTTGAGCAGTAACGTCCGAAATGTTAGTCCCGTTCATCCAAAACGTCTCCGGTGGTCATCATCCACCGTGGTTACCTGGGCAACACCTTTTCTTACTGGTCGGCTATGTTTTAAAAACATGTTTTCTATCATGCTTCTGTTAAACATCCTCCTTAGTAGTGGTGAAAGGGGATCTCCCTGGCGGAGCCCTCTTTGTTGTATGATAGGCGAAGAAATGTGCCCGTTGACATTAAATGATATGCGGTTACTAAAAAAAAGTCCAATGATGCTATCCACTGTAACGGTAGGAAAACCAAACCGTAGGAGAACTGCCCGAAGATAGGCAGGGTGTATCCGATCGTATGCCTTTTCTTGATCCAGCATAATTCCAAAAGCGGCAGATTTCGAGAAACGTGCATCGTCCAAAATAGCCTTAACTAGGTAACCATTATCTCCAATAAAACGTCCTTTAATAAAACCTGATTGAAAGGGATTTATAAACCGAGAACAAACATGTTGAAAGCGTTGAGTGAGAAGACGAGTGAAGACTTTAGCATCCGTATTGATCAAGGCAATAGGTCGCCAATTGGCCAAAAGAGAAAGATCCCCTTTCTTTGGAAGTAGTGTTACACAGGTGGCCTGCCAATTGTGTGGAAAGATATTTAGGAGAGCTGTGTTGTATATATCGGTAACAAGATCAGACAGGTCAGGATAATGAAGGAGTAACCGAAGAATGTCATATGGAAGGCCATCTAAGCCAGGACTACTTTTCTTTGGTGGACTGTAACATGCCTCTTGAATTTCTTCTAGCGTAAAAGGACGAGTCAAACATGTCAAATCGGAGTCTGTACAGCGTAGATCAGTTGGAATATAATGAAGAAGACGAGTTATCGCTGTATCATCGACAGGGTCTGCACGATACAAGGATGAAAAAAAAGATCTGGTTGCCTCCGCCATGGTATCCGGTGTGTTGCAGGATAACTGAGAAGTCGGATGTTGTAGTGAGTGTATAGTTGTCTGAGCTTGTCGAGTAACTGCCGTTTTCTTTAAATATCCTGCAGATTTTTCCCCTTTTTCCAACCATCGTGTACCAGCTTTTAAAGCAGCAATGTAAATATGGTCATCTTGTAAGATGTCCAATTGTATTTCAATATCCGTAATAATGTCTATCAAGTGAAAATTGAGAGGATCCGTTTTAAGCATTCGAAGACATTTATTTCGTTGCCGTTGAAGGCGTCGATGATGAGAGAGTGTGGATCGCTTATTTTGGCGACCATATTTACGAGTGATAGATTGAACTGATTGTTTAAGGAAATCCCCTTTGTCTTGGTTAGACATTGACAAGGATAATGAATCATAGGTTTTTTTGAGGTGTTCAGAAAGCATGTTTGTGTAACAGTCAGAATTGGAAAATAAAGGATTGGCCCGCCAAATGCCTGATCCTGTAACAAGACGACCCACTGCAAGCTGAAATGAGAGAAGAGCATGATCTGTCCAATCATTAGACACATATAAAGAATGACATGAATGGGAATAGGAGACCAAGTCTGAAGATACAAACATATAGTCGATGGTAGAATGTATAGGACGAGAAGTGTTGGTACCCCCTCGGTGAAACGTAGGAAGGCCTTCAAATGCGGAATCCAAGAATACATTAACGAAATGGGTATGGATGTATCCATGCCACACATGAGGAGTGTCGCCAGATTGAATCGAGTGCCAAGATTGGATATTAAAGTCACCAACCAGAATAAATCGATGAGGAGAAGAAAGGCGAACGTCTTGCTGGAATTCTTGTAAATGATAAAAAAGGTCAGCATAGAAGGATGGACGTTGAGAACGTTGAGCCGGGGCATAAACGTTGATGAGAAAAAAAGGATCGAAAAGTTTATGAATATGAGAGATTTTTGCAATCAGAAACCGTGATTCGAATTCATGATGCATAGGAGTAATTTGTAGTGCCGGGTCCATAGAGACGATACCACAATATTTGCCCCACAATGAAGAGTGTACCTGGAGATAGAGATCTAGTATAGAACCCATAGTGTCAGAAAATGATCGTTGAGTAATTTCTTGAAAAGCATATAGTTGAATTGATTGTGAACGTAAAAATCGACTGAATTGTTGTAATGTTGTTGGTGATAAGTGTTTCTCCAAGGATCGACAGTTTAAAGTGCCGATACGGAGGTTGTAATATTGTTGTATGTTGATATTACTCATTGAGTAGAAGAGGTGTTTGTGTCAGTCATATCAGTTAAACTAGCTGATGATGAACTGGGATGGTCTATTGTACCTCATGATGATGATCGCTTTCTGTTTTAGATGGATTTGAAGCCGACCGCAAAATGTGAGCTTTAACAATTTTAGAACGAGAAGATACTTTACGGCCAATTGGCTGAATTTGTCTGGATTTCCTTTTTGAAAGACGAGCCGCAGCTTGGCTACCATGAACCCTGATCCCGGGAATGGAGGATTTTGGGATACGAATTGAAAGGGAAGGAGTTGAGGGAACCGCCGCCCCCTCTGAATGTCTGGCCACATCCGAAATACGACCGATTGCTTCCGCCTGATCAATATGAGGGATAGTCATATTATCGTATGTCGCTGGTTGAGGGTTCGCCTCCGTTGAGTTATCTTCAACCACCATCGAAGGTGTAGATGAATGAACAGATGAACCCATGTCATCATCGGTTTCATCAATCTCCTCGTCTTCATCTGTCCCAATATTCTCCTCATCATAACCTTGAATATTGGAGGTAATTTCCCCATCATCATCCTCTCTGGCGACATAGGTACTTCCCTTTTCCGTTTCCGCAACAGGAACCACATTGACCGTAGATGCTTTGGTTTGTCAGACTAATTGGACTGTTTTGTATGTATCTGGACATTCAGCCCGAATGTGACCAACTTTGTTACAGCGGAAACATCGTAGTGTAGTTTTCTTGACAGGACAGTCTGCCCGTGAGTGACCCGATTCATGGCAGTAGCGACATACCAAAGGCATGCTCTTCCATGAAGCATAAAACATACGTTAACCATCTCCCCAATCGATTTTGTGAGTGAGTGGAGCAACCATGCTGTGACCACCAGAGTTAGATTGCATCCCCGATGTATTGTTTTCCTCTCCTGACGAAACAAAGGAGGCAGGATGGACATTCCCCAAGATTGCCATTCCTTCTCCCATGAACCAATTACCAATTGGTTCACGATACAAAATGATTTCCTCTACATCTCCAAATTGGCCGAGAGTTTGACGAAGTGTCTCATGAATCTTTTCCTCAGAAAGGAGAGGAATATTTTTGAGATAAACAGCGAGAATCTCCTTATCATTCGGAAGACCTCTAAAAGGGGTATGAATAGTACCCTCAACTTCAAGACCTTTAGTACAAGCCTCAATACAAGCTTCTTCAGAAGCTAAAGATATTTCGTAGTAAAGCGTTCCTTTATCGCGAACGCTACAAAGACCGAGCCCAACCGGAGGAGGAAAGGCTGAACGAAGAAGACGATGAAAAGTTCCAGGGGTACATTTTAAATTAGAAGTATCAAAAAAAACTGTGAAGGCTTCAGAACTGCGAAGCCAAGCACGTTTATGAGGGATCCGATATGATGACTCCATCTGAGGTGATGGTAAAGTAGATGTTGAAGTCGATCCTTGGGAAAGTGGAAAGAGATTTTTCTTCACCGCTCTCGCATAGTTGAAGAAGTTAGAGTCTTTAGTCCGATCTTTATGAACCGAAGACATAATAAAAAAAATATGAAAACAGACTCAGGAGAAGAAAGACCTCATTTTTATATTTTTTCGAGTGCCAAGAAATCATCGTAACACGACATCATTTTCAAATGCAAACGACATGGTTTCTAAAAATACGACTTCCATTTCCAAAAGTGCGAAATTGATTTTGACCAACCAACGACATCGATTTTGATTGGCCAACGACTTCGTTTTTGGCTGGCTGCGACATAGCTGGTTGGAAACACTGTAAAGTGACAGCTGTGAAGCAATTTGCAAAAACCGGCATTCCCCCCCCCCTTGCGAATAAACCCTAGCGCGCAGCATTCTTTTATAATCATCAAGCTCGTCTATGGACCAAACTTGGATACTAATATTTACTTTTATTTCACAACTTGATCCGAATTCGATAGCGCGATAAGACCCAGGGGAAAAATGTGACAAGTATCATATAAACACAAATAATTGTCATACTTGTTAAAGTGGAAGCATAGAGTGTTTTGACAGTTAGATTGACCAGCCCTGTCAGTGCATTAGCCTACCCCCCCCCAAAAAAAAGATAAAATATATTCCTGTGTGGAAGTCCTGGAATTTTGTTGTTCTTTTCTTTGCGACTTACCACCAGAAAAGTAGCCAAACCGTTAGCATTAAGATCATTTAGTAATGGCGGAGTTTGCTTTTCAACATGTAGTTGCTGCTCTGCCCATATCAAGGCGGTAAGTAAGGACATGTTAAGTGCATTGACCCACATCACATAGGGTAGATTAGCCAATCGTCGTGATACACCAAGTTCTTCCGTCTTTGACAAGAACGTGGCCAGGAGTATCCACCCCGCCAGACACGACCAGTAAAGAGCACAACGGGTGATCAATTTCATTATTATATTCTCTTGTTTACAATGGGTCGCAAACAGAAAGGAGCCCAAATCAAGGCCGAACAAGAAAATGGCAAGATAACCTAAAAAACTGCATATACCTTCCTTGTTAGCACTAATGAGATCGGTTCTTGGAGCCTCAAGAATCCAAATCTGCAATCCTTGCTGACAAAGAAGGTATTGGTAGCCTAGAATGATTCCGCAGCCGAGATAGGAGAATGGAATATTTTTTTTTAACGAGGTAATCAAGGCCACGCAGGGTGGGAGCAAGCCCAGTGTGACGAAAAAGTTCCAATGAAGTCCATATTCTGAGCTATGCAACTGGAGGTTTTTTTCCGCCGTTAATTTTTTCGTTCAACTTGCGATAATGTATTGGGTCTGCACTTACTTGATAATCGACTCCTCTGGTCAGCAATAGCCGCACAATTCCCAGGATAATTAGTTGCATGGATGACCTTACTGCACGGTACATTGTTTCACCAAAAGATCGGCCACGGCTTGGTTGGGAATACATTCGAGAAGCTACCACTCCCGAAGAGAACACAAAAGATCCTACACCCACGTCCATCTAACAAAAAAAATAAAAAAATAAAAAAAAAAAAAAAAAAAAAAAGTATTAACTATTGGCTTGTCTCACTTTTATTTATTTTTTTACAAGGTACCAATGAGGTACCAAAAGTCTCGACTTTGGCGAAACGTCTCGGGAACACCGGGAAATCCACAGCAAGAATAGCAATGCAGGTCAGAATCATGGTGGCGGCACGGTAAACGGTTAGATATGTTTTATACGATCCGCTAACAGGACAGACAGACGAAGATGTTGATCCATTTTGTTTACCAGTACCAGTATCCAACCTATTGCGGAGGACAGTTCGGTCACCTCTTTGCTGCATGCGATAGATGATGTTTAGAGTCAAAAATACGATGCCCAGTAAGACTTGAATGTTCTGATCGGCAGCGATAGTTTGAGTCATAATAGCAGGTACAACGTAAATCATAAACTGGGCAATGTAGCCATTTGGCGAAACAAGTCGTGATTTCACCAATGCTAGCCAAAGACAATGAGATACCTAGTAAAAGATAAGTCGTAAGCAAGTAAAAAGTTAAAAGGAAATAGCGAGAGTGAGCCTTTTTTTTTACCACGCAAGATGAAGAGACTAGCATCACCTCTAATATAGATCCTCCCGTACAATTTGACACCCAGGCTTCTTTTTCTTCTTTGTACGTCAGAGGAATAGTCATGATGAAGTGGCGGAGGACATTGGGGGGGGGGTTAATGAGTCGATTTTATTATACAGTGGCACTAAATTCGCTTTGGTCTCCGACCAAAGTAAATTTAATTTTTCGTCGATTGAAAACTTTAGCCCGAGTGGCTCCCTATGGGCGCCCCTTCAAAAAATTGCCTTTTCTTCTTCCCTTCTCCTCTCTCTCATGACATTCTCTTTAATTCGATCAGCTGTAAACTTGCTCAATCAACGTGTCACTGGTTCGGTGGACGATTTCGATACCATTTGCCCAGCGACTCGCATCATGTCTTGCCCGGATTGGATAATGTTTTTGCAAAGGGAATCACAACGAACAAACGCGACATATTACAACGTAACCTCTGGACAACGAATTATCAAAAACAAGGCTTTTTTACAACACTTTGGTAATCATGATGGCACGATGTATGTCGATTGTTCTAGACACTCCACCAACAGCAACGTTAACGACAACCCTGGCGACAATTCCAACTCTACTATAAAGAAAAGAAGAACGAAAATGAACTTCAAAGAGGAAAGTCTTATCACAATCGTGTGTTTTATGTATATGATGTACTGCAATCTTTTTATTTTTATTTTTTTAGTTGTATGAATGTAACAGAAGGGGGTAGTCACAAGGCACCTGCCAACATTAACCGAACAAACAATCTGCTTCCTTGCGATTGCAAAGCTTATATGAAGGTGGCATCCAGTGAAGACAACCCTGATCAAGTCGAAATCGAATACAACTGGAAACATGACAATCACGTCCCTGGCAGTATTGATGATATGGCCACTGCTCCAATCAGTCGTGATGCTCGTATGGTGTGACAAGATTTGGTGGAAAGTCATTTCAACTGGAGAACTATCAAAGTGATACTACGACAAGAGAGGGTCAGACTGACGTTAATGCTGAAAATGGGTGCCTACACGAACATCAATGAATCGATACTCCCGTTTTATCAGTCCAAATATTACCAACTCAACAAATATATGAAGAAGTCCTCGAAAATGCATCCTTGTGTTGACCAAAGTCTGATGATGTGGAAGGAGAAGTTGACATCCTCGGGTGGACACTGCTTCACTAAAAACATCGATCCCATGAACGATGGGATGTTTATGTTTGCGCTTATGTCGAACTGGCAGTTAGACGTAAGTAAAAATAAGCGAACGTCTCGTTTATTTTACTATTTTTTTTGATTAATGTCTTCACAAAGATGGCCGGATTGTTTGTCTCGATTCGACACACAAGACATGCATCACTGGCCCAAGAAACTATTGCTACCTGTACACTTTAGTCGTTCGGTCCTCTGATACAGGGGAAGGTGTGTCTGCGTGTTTTATGATAACAAACCATGCTGGATCGCTTCCTGTGGAATTTTGGCTCAAGTGGATAAATCAAGATCATGATTTCACCCCTCGTCAAGTTATGATTGATAACTCTGATGCAGAAATGGCAGGAATCAAGGCGGCGTATGACGATGCGGTCAAGGCGGTGATATGTCAATGGCATATTCTCAAATGTTGACGACAAAGCATCGTCAAAAAGGTCAAGGTGGTAAGTGGTGCGCCAAGGGTCCCTACATCAACAGAAAAAAGGAACACAGGGACGGGGTCATGAAGCAGATGGTCGCCATGATGAATGCCGATGCCGAAGCTGCCTTTGAAGATGCTCATCAAGAATTTGAAGACTTCGACAATCAGCCTGACGACATTTGGGATGCTTCTGCGCTCATAGTATACTTTGACAGGGAATATTTAGGGGAAAAGGAAAACTGGTCCCTGGCTTATAGGCAGGTAAGTTATTTTGTGGTGTAGATCTGGTGGCCGTGCGTGTATGGTGGGGTGGTGCAGGTAGTATAGATTAGTGTAGTTTACCTTAGTATAGATTGTATGTGGTGTTGTGATATGAAGCATGCTGATTATTGACAATAAAAACTTTTTTACATTTTAAAACACTGTTACATTTAAAACTTTGTTGCTTACTAGTGCGACTATGATATCCGTACAAACAATTATGTAGAAAGTTGGCACCGTACTCTGAAAGAAGTGTATCTTAATGGTCTGCGAAGTCAGCGATTGATGTGCTCGTATATATCTTGCATGAGATGGTGCTTTGTCTCTCACCGAACGACGTATAAGAAAACGGGCAGCGGATATACCAGGTAAGAAAGAAAGAAAAAAGACATCAATATTGATCTTTTCATTTTAGCGGACGAGGCTAGGCAGATGATCAACAGTGATAAAGTTGTCATAATCAAAGTCAATCCATTTAGCCCGTTAAGTGATGAAGTTTATACCATCACACTTGATGAAGAAGACGAAAACGTGATGCTGTCCTGCACTTGTTACGCCTTTGTCAGAAACGGCACGAGGTGTAAACATATGTTTCTGGTCAACAAAATGGACCAAATTCTTTTTCCCACTACACTCCACCAACCACCACTTCCCCATACAGCAAATCAACAAAGAGTGGACGAATTCCCACAAATGAATCACCAAGCCCAATTATACAGAGCAATGACAATGTAAATTACCAAATGATTTATTGTTGAAAAATTAACTAACCTAATACCTATTCTAATTTTCTAGTTTAAACACCAACAACACAAGATTGCAAGACTTGATCGCAACGACACCCCCGATACGACGAACGTGCAGCCTAAAAATATACTACACGCCGCAGAGCTGTTGACAAACGCTGGTCGATCTTGAAAGATTCGGAATTCCCTATGCGCAGACACAATCGTCATCAAAAAAGATTCTAATCAGTTCCTTTCTTTCAGCTGTACCTCAAATGTTCGCCGTAATCTTGAGGTGCCGCAAAAGTTCGTCATAAATCAAATTTCCATTTTAGGATACAGTTTATTGTCTAAATAAAAATGAAAAAATATAATAATGATAACGATGTTGATAATAATAATAATAAAGATAATGTAAGAAAACATAAGAAAACAAGTTATTGGTCCCTGTGTGTCATTTTTATGCGGATCGTGGGTTGTTTCTTCACTACAGTTTTAACAATCGCAACTTTAGAGGTAGTTTCTTCATATCAACTTCTTCATCCTTGGCGTCACCCTTGAGTTCATCATCAAGGGATTCATCGTTACTAGTATCAAAAACTGACATTTTGACATAAAGGACCATGTTGGTGTTTTTTAAAAGTCCGAGATGGGATTCATACTCTTATATGGTTTGTCGCCCAAATTGTCAATTTTTATAGTTTCATCAAAAAGAATCAACATATTCGCACCAGAAGTGCCCGCCACTTTCACAGGCAGAGTATATTTTCCCATACAAATTGTAGCGATTCCCATTCAACTCGAAAGCTTCAGGGAAAGGAATACGTTCGTGCCGGCAGTTGGATAAAAGAGGAAATCAGGGAAGATGGCGTCGTCAATGTTTCTAATGGGGTGTAAATCTACTGAATCAAACAGGTATCAACCAAAATCATCCGCATAATTTTGACTATACTGTATAAGTGCTGTATACGGGCCCAGGAATGAGTCCCGATGATTTTCTGATACTTTAACGCATAACACTGGTTGTAATGCATTATCGATCGTATAAAAGTCTTCAAACGGATGGTTATCTCCAAATGTATGTAAGACATCGTGAAAATCACCCATCAAGCCTCGAAGAAAAACACCACATTTCCAGACAAATGATCTAGCAAGATCCAGAGCCTGAGAAAATTGTTCGCTTTTGGCGTAGCGTTGGAGTTGTTTGATAAGCTGATTCATGCCATTTACAGCGGTTATTGTCTTCATGTTTTTGAGAACAATCCGGTTGATAAGTTCCATTACACAATCGACAAAACACGAATTATCTTGATTAGGGAGAAGAAAGTTGTTGGCATCACAGGACTTTGCATAGTCAGAAACTGGCGGTAAGCTATTAAAATCAAAACTTTGGAAACAAGTGAGTGGATTACTTTTTTGTGTAGGAGGGGAAAAGGGGAGGAGTGATGGTAATTGCTTTCTTACAGTCTACGGCGAGGCTTTTCAGTTCCAGAAATATTATAGCAGCTTTTTTCAGTATCACTCAAGGTGAGAACATCATCGGAACTTCCTTCAATATCGCTAAGGATAGTTGCACTTTTTTGCTCTACGAAGATAAACGACTCATAAGTTTTAATTAGATTATAGTATAATACTATTTTCATTACCGTCAGTAGAAGTAGGATCTGTGGAAATGTATGTGTCATCATTTGAATATTTTTGTTTTTGTCTATGGAGAGTTTATTCCAATTAATGGTTACTACATTGGTTTTCGATTTCTTGCAGTTGGTCTCACTTCTTAAGCTCAATTTACCTGTCAAAAATTCTTCAACCAATTGTTTTTCGGCTGGGACCTCACCATCGTTGACATAAACGGGCTTTTTGACGGTTTTCTTCTTTCTATTCTGGTTAATATCCTTTTCGCCTTCCATGTCTGCTTTTCTTTTTTTGGTGTTGACTTTGTTCGGCATCTTGGTTCCATAATAAAGTGAGTGACCTTGCAAGTAGTTATCAATGCTGCTTTTGTCGTTTTGCATGTAGTTTAAGATGGCCTAAAAAAATTAAAGGGTCAAATTATCTTAAATAACCATATCTGCATGAGCATTACTTTTCTTTTCCCCGCACTTTTTTTTCCAATTATTCTTATTAATGATATCATTTTACCTTTATATTAACCAGTAGGCCTTGGTGCTTTTTAATTACACGGTACAAATCACGATGGTAACTTTCGATACCATTAGTGGTTGTTGTGGGATGATCAGAAACGGCCGTATTCATCTTCGCCACGGATTTGAAAATCATTGAGCTTGTTGATTTCTGGGTCCAAAATTTGAGCCAAGTGACAGTTTTGGGGAACTCCTTTTCTATTGTCGCTACCGTCATTTTGAATTCTTTCTTGGTTCCAATCTTGGCGAGTTTGTACAATAATCGTTGTAGCTTTTTTTGCTGCTGCTTGATTGCGTCTTTTTCTTGATGTTTTTCTTTGATATTTACTTGTAAATGGCTAGGGAGTGGAATCACAACATCGAATGGTTTCACCAGCTTCTTGACACTTGATTGGAAGTGGCTGAAGCAGCCTTTAAGGTACTTCTGCCCTTTGTCTTCCTTTTTGCCGGTAACTTGACTAAAGGCTTGCTTGAATCCTTTTATCTGGGCGGCAGAGAAGTCCATCACCATTCCAATGAAGCTATCACGCTTAAATGTGATATTGTATGCCTTGAATAAATCCGTGAAATACCCTTCGAATGTTGTTACATTAGAGCGTCGAATGACTGCAGCGTACAGAAGAACATGGCAGCCTAATGATTTACAGTAAATTACAGAAGAGCAGATATTGTAATCTTGGAACACGTTAAAGGTGACATCTGTCAGGATTGGGCTGCTTTTGAAATCGACGAATGCATCGATTTGATCTGTTTGAAACGAGATCATGAACTCATCCAAGTTAGTATTACAAACTAGGAATCGGCCTTGATGTTCTTTTTGAAAACTAGGGAAATCTTCAATCGTTGTTTGGCTTGACTTGATGATGCCGGTGGAAATAGCAATTTTTCTACGCTCATATCTGGTACGATCGATGTTTTGGAGGATAGGGTGAATGGCACGCACAGGAACAATACCGGAACCCGAAGAATTACCAACCACTAAAACCTTTGCAGTGAAATCGGGATGAGTGGTTATCATTTTTTCCAGCTCCATAGCGCTGTTTTTGGGAAGATGGATCGGGGGAATTCACCATGCGTATGGGCAGGGGCATTCTTGTTATCATCGGGGGACATACGGCAAGTTCCATCGCGGAAGACAAATTTCACCTTCACCTTGCAAACGACATGAGTCAACTTTTCACCACAATGTTTGCAACCCTTTTGGCACTGACGCTCAATTGCTGTCACAGTCGACCTAGGGCGCTGTTCAATGTTCTTCAATTTGCATGCTTCATTATAGCAGCGGACCGAACCCAGGCAAACCTTTTTCACACTTCAGATGCCAGAAATAGTACGACCGCTGTTTTGACAGCGAACGCACCAGCCGATGTCCATAACAGAGCTATCAAGTTTGCCATTAGTGACATCGACATAAGGAATCGTGATATCAGCATCAGCAGCAGGGAAGGGGGGGAAATGAGTAAATGAAGTCGACATGTTAAATTCGTTGAGTAAAATTTTATTTTGTGAAAGTATAAGTAAAAGTGAAGAAATCTAGTAACAACTGCTTAGGGATTCTTTAAAAGCTTTTCTTGTGGTACATTTGAAGTATTACAACCTCAAGATCATGACAAACTTTTAATCTACCGCAAACTCACATTTTGTGGTTTTTGAAGTACCTCAAAGGAAGTTTTTTTTTTTTTTTTTTTTTTTTTTTTTTTTTTTTTTTTTTTTTTTTTTTAAAAAAAAAAATACTACAAACTAGCTGCATTATATATGAGTATGGTACAAAGAGGTGACAACCTCCCTGCGCCAGTGACTATTTCCATAGTGGCAGAGTCAATGATACTTCCATATGATTGCCATGACTGTGCCAATTCATCGCACGAGGACCTTGTTTTTGGTGTTTGGGTTCGTCATGATTGCTCAGATTGTTTGTTGAGATGGAGGGAATACGGAGCCAGCCCACAGGTGATCTTTAACAGTACATCCCAAGAAGAAATGGTAGTAGTCTTCTATTGTTTGAGTGCAATGAGCGCAGATTGGATCCACATTCGTGTTTGTTGTTCGCTGTGCAATGCGCTCCTTCGTTGAAAGGGCACCATGGAGTAGCCGCCATCAAATTGTCGGCGTCTTGTGTTGCAGGTCAATTTTCCTAAAAGCCTTCCACGTAGACTGTGGCAACCGCCATCCCATTGAGATTTTCAAGAGAGGAGTAGGAAGACAAGAGAACCAGAGCCGTTATAATTGAAGTTGAGGTGAAGTACCTCAAACTTCCTTTTTAGGATTTTGAAGTACAAAATTAACAGCACCCCTACAAGCTCGGCAAGCCCTTCACCAACTTGCATTTGGACCATCACCAGGTCCACATGATCCAATGATGAGACGTGGTCGGGGGAGGCCTACTGGATCAACATCTCGCCACAATACCAGCTCGACGTAAAGGGACCCATCAGCCTTCGAAATCTCTGAACGTAGTCCTAGACGTTGTGGTAGATGCAGACAGGCTGGGCACAACGTTAAAAACTGCCTCAACTAGTGGTGGTGGGGGTTTTTTTAGTGCTTATTATTGTCTTCTTTTTCTTCCCTTCTTCCCTTTAGACATAGTTATTATCTTCCTTATCATTTAATCAAATAAAAAAGTGGTGTTTTATCATGCAATAGATGGTCGTATGATGGTAGTTGCTTGGAGTAAATAAACGATTTTTATTGGACCGGCAGAATGTACTTCCGAGGGTGTGGAATTAGTAAAAACAGGTGGTGGAAATAACAATTCCCTTACTCAAAAACTCGTTTTTCGGAGTGTAAAATAATAAAGAGTACCTATAGAATACCAGGGAGTCACACATCCGTCCTTCCTGTATTTATTTATTTTTTTCACGATCATGTTACGAATGCCTATCACCATTGACGATAATGATGCCACGGCTTCATTGGGTACTTTTTTACTACAAGGCTATGTAAATTATTGCAAAAAAAAGGATAAAGCTTCGTGCCTTTTCTGCATAAACTTGGACTAAAAGTTGGCTATTTTTCTACTATAGGTGATGACGGATGAGTCATGCTCAGAAAAAAACTGTCCGATACCAATAATGCGGTCAAAAGATGGTGCCATTAGATTCTGTGTGAATCATGATCCCCTCCCGACGTCCAGTTCTCGTAATATAAAGCAAGTACCAGTAAATTTGGATACTACAAATGATTCTACCACCAAAAAGGCAGACAATGATAAATCCTTTGAAGTGATCGAACAGAAGAAATCATCGTCGACAACAAGTGATAGTGATGAATTTAGGCTTCAACAGAAACGAAGAGAGCAATCATCTAAAGCCTCTCAACTAATTGGACAAAAAATGTTGCAAAGATGGGTACTCCTGAACGAAACATGTCCTAATGAAGCTTGCTATGCGGTATGCAATTAGAAATAAAGGGGGAGGGTTCATTACTAAGTATCTTTCTCCTAGATTCCGCTTGTGCGCCATCCCTCCAACAAAACCTTGTACTGCGTGATTTGTGAACAAAGTTATCAGTCCGAAAAGGACTTGACTTCTTCCAAGATGGAAACCACTCTATTACCAGAATCAAAACCTGTCGCCCGCAGCTCACCACCACCACCAGCAGCGCAGAAACAAGAAACTATTCAATCATCCTTGAATTCACCTGCTGTAGTAAGTCAAAAAGAAAGTCGAGTAGTTTAATCCAGGGAACGATAATAATCATTTTCATCAATGTGATAGGATCGATTAGTCAAACGTCATAAGGTACAATCGCAAAAGCGAGGATCTTAATTCGGTACTCTATATCTGATATAACTTCTCTTCATGTATATGTATATAGAAGGCTGAGGCAACCATTACTTCTGCTCCTCCGGCGTCATCCATCAACCCAACAACGCTTCAAAACAGTCGCGTGGCTACCAACAGCGCCGTGCAATGTCTTTCCTGCAAGATGACTGTCTTGACAACCACTCTTCAACATACTACCGATCCCAATGATCTCATACTTCTCTGCCAAACCTTAGAAGCCTGTGCCAAAGCTTTGGAAGTCTGTACCAAAGCCATGGATGTTTGTCACCGTCTATCTTGATTATTTTATTGATTTTTAACGGGGAATGCTGCGCGCAAGGATAATTTTTTTTCGTTTTTTTCGGGATTGCTCCGCTTACAACAAATTTGGCTGGGTTTTTTACAATTTTTTACAACTGTTGTACGGTACAATAAATCTGAGTTTTGTATAACTTTTTACAACTTTTTACAACTTTTTACTTTTTACAACTTTACAACTTTTTTTTTTCTATTTCTTTTTCTTTTGATCCTAAGTCTTAGCATTTCTTTGACACAAAACTTTCCATTTATTTATAAGGATGACAGTAAACTAAAATATGTTTTGTCATCGTCAGTTTATTAGAAATAGAGTATGTTTGGATATTGAAATATATATATATATATATATTTCGGTTAGACTTTTCTTGATTTTTTCAAAGGGGATTGTTTTGGTCCCCCTTTTCTTGATCTTTTTGAGGGATTGTTATTCATCGGAAAATCATGGTCTTTCTCTTTCAAAGTAAGATGCGTCCTCTCTTCAATGAGAGCGATCTAATTGTATTCTTTTCAATTTCCCAAAGATCAATCTGTCATTACAATAATAAATTGGATTACTGTGGCGTAAGCTCTTTTTTTTTTTTTTTTTTTTTTTTTTAGAAAAAAGAAGGGAAATTAAACCTGTAACAAATAACTTTTTATCAGACAATCTATTAGCACGAAAAAAAAAAAAATTACTTCGATCGTTTAACGTTGGCATGTCGACATTTAAATTTTTCCAGATCATTATTTTTCAAAAGATCAAAACGTGATAAGATCTCAAACGAAGAGCCATGGTTTACAACGACTTCCTTGATATTGCTGCATTGGCTAGTATTCAAATTAATTAGCATGAAAAAACTTGCTGCAATCAGTATTCTTTTCGACTTACTCCAAAAAAATCCTAATATCATTTGGTGACGTTGAAAGCCCGGCGTAGTCAATGATGACAAGGCGGAAAGGTTTTTGGCTCAAATGGACGCGTGCAACTAAATCTATGGGAATTCTTCAGTTATTGTAATTATTATACTGAACCTTGATGTACCTGAGATATAGCCATGGGACCATTTTAAATGCAGCAGTAAACTATCCTGCCTTGGCGAGTCTCTTTCTAATATTGGTTGGTCTGCTTTGCAAATTGGGCTCACGAATACTTCTTCGCACTTTCCGCGGAAGTATAGTTTGTTCACCATTAACTGTAATAAACGTATTCATGATTCTTTTGTTTCGACAGTTGGCGATTTACGTGCGTATCCAATTGTTATGAATTTGGTATCATGTTGTAAATATTTCCAGTATGCCTTGACCGAGTCGGAAGTATCCGTCGCGAACGCTACAGAATAATTTGTTAAAATATGGAAACCCAAAATTTAGTGAAATGATTTTACCCCTTAGCTGTTCATCAACCACCCATAAGTTTCGTCCAAGTTTTCGCTGATTATTTCGTGAGCGTTCTGATTTTCCCCAGATGTTTGCCTGTCCAATCTAATACTGAAGTTGTTTTACGCTACAATGATTTTCAAGACGCGGGAACACGCTGCGCATTAGTTGGTATTAATCTTCTGCAGTTAGGAATTGTTTGGAATAGCATTGTCGTTCAAGGGATCTTCATCGGTGGCAATTTCTTTCATAAGGTTCAGCAGACGATCCTTGCAGAATGGTATAACCGTGTCATTAAGTTTCCGTTTTTTAGACCTGTCTTTGTTACTATTGTTGCTATCATTATTGTTATGAATGCTATTATTGCTATCGTCACTGCCATTGTTGTTGCTATCGTTGCCATCGTGATCAACAATGTCATCAGGTAAATCTGTAGATGGCATTGTTGGAGAATCGGGATAACTTACGAATTTGAAGGGATTTTGATCGTGTACATTGATACCAATGGCCATCGGTTGAAAAGGATCGTGATTACGTATGTGTACTGCAATTAAGCCACTTTTTTGTAGATGGAAACTGATGAATGGTGGCGTGTGTGATCGTTTAATAAAAAATCTTCTGTTAACCTAATCATCATGATCTAGCAAATATGTTTTCACTAAATGCTTGCATAGAGTGACAGAACTGTGCAATAACGCGGGACAGCCACATACACACTGAGACATATTTTTCGAGTAGTAGCGCCCAGAAACCTGCGCAGCCTTTCCTTTAATCCATTCTTCCATGAACCGTGCTTCGAATGTTGATGTTTCTGACCGGTACACCACCATTGACTGATATTTTACTTACAGTTTCTGTAATAATGTTTCAAGATTAAAAATGTGACCAAGTCCAGCCTTGCGCGATTATAATGGTACTGTACAAGTGTATTCGTTTTAAAACCTTCCAGTGGGCTTCAATCATCATGGTTGTTTTTCCGATGGGGATCATACCGTTTACGGCTGATTTCACCCAGCGGTCGTATGCAGATTTTGTATGCCCAGGTGTCCTGAAGGTTGTTGGCGTGGCAGTAGTTGTAGATTTCTTTTGTCGAACGCATCCAGATTGCTTCATTTGATGGATGGTATGTCGGACCTGATGCATGAATTTCAATTTCTTTTTGTCGTATTCTAACAGGCATTTAGTAACAATTGTGCTACATGCTGAATACTCAGCTCGGATAAAATTATTCTAGAGCAGTCCCTCTGCCTGCAGCCCTGTTGTTATATCCGGGGAGTAGTTTTTGTATTACTGTTTTCTTCTCTCTCTCATTTTTATCAAATAAACTTGACCCACACCTTTGACTCAGTATTCATACAGTCTTTATTTATATAACCACCACTACAACATATTTTTATACTAAATTCAACCATGTCTGCTTCTAACAACAACAACCAACCCATCGTCGAAGATGACACCGTGATGGTCGAAGCCCCTTTCAGGAAGCCGCTCTCGGAATTATCCTCTGTGGAAAAGACGAAGCTTGTCTTAGGGCGTTTCAGGGTGGAAATGGATAGGGCCTCCGATGTCTATTTGGAAATGGAACTCATGGAACCTGAGCAAAGCGAAGGTCTCCTGGAAGACGGTATCAGCATGAGATCCGTCGACCTCAATGATTTGTTGGAAGCTAGCAAGAGAGCTACCGACAAGTATTTGGATGCTAAGGCACATTTTTTGAGAATGAATCCAAATGAACCTGCTTTTGGTGGGGTGCCCCTTGTCGCCGCGAACCATGTTCACGAAACTCAAGTGGGACCAACCCTCATCAACAGCTTGCCCGGTTTGAGGTTCAAGCATGATGCTCCTCCTACCATGATCAGGTCAACTCAGGTGCATCTTGAAGTCCAAGATTTTATTACGCATTTTGAAAAGGTTTTTGCGGTGAACGGCATTGATGTGTCCGAACATTTCAAAACACCTTTGTCTTGGTGCCTTAGCGACACCATCCTCGCCCATTACCGCATGCATCAGGAAGCATTGCCGGCCGGTCAGCATGAGACCTGGGACTTGGCTAAGGAGTGGATTGCTTCCTTCGTGGAGACGCCTGCTAGCAGGATTGTCAATTTGCAAGCCCTCTTTAACGTTCGGTATGCTCAGCATGAGAGTAGTACTGAAATGGTTGCTCGTTACAGGGATGTCTTGAAAAAGGCAAAAGTTGATAAGCTGACAGTTTATCAAATTTTGGCTGTTCAACTGATGATGTCAACACCAAAGGTCTGGCAACGTAAGTTTCAAGAAGATTTACAAGTGGCAATGAAGGAAGGAAAAGGGGATGAGCAGCAGATGTTGGATCTGCTCATGGGTTTAGATATGGATGCGGTGACGATCAGCAAGAGATCGCTTTCCGAAGCCAACACCAGCAACAGCAAGAAGTTGCACACCTCTTCTTCCACAATAGGTCTCGGTATGTGTGGTAACAAGTACAATTCCAAGACTTGTGGTATGACGTACAGACCAGGTCATAACGCCGTGTGTCCCGTTTTGTTGGCCAAGGACAGGGACTTGGCTAAGAAAAGAAAGGATGACGACGAGGCACCTGTGAACAATGCGTACCAACACCACCGGTACCCTAACAAGCAATGGGGACCAAGATCAGTTGACAACGTCGACAATAAGACCAAGGCCAAGCCTAGGTTTTCTCGTGCCGTCAAGAAGACGAAACAACAAAAACAACAACAACAGCAACGAAACAGCAGCGACCTTCCTAACAATGATGGGATCAATGGTTGGTCTGTACCTGTTCCTCGCGACGACAAAGTTGTGCGCGCTGGTCCCGGTTTGGCTAAGTCCAAACATGCCCCACCAACTGTGGATGAAATCGCTGATGAGTTGACAAAGGCAACTTATCTGTCAAGCGATGACATGTTTGATCGTTTCGGTAAGCTTAACATGAATGCAATGAAGGGAACACCGCAACTGACTTATTCTCCTAATATCAAACAGATTGACGGCGATGAAGTAAATGTGCCTGTCATGATTGGCACAATACCGGTGATGGCTCTCGTAGACGGAGGTGCCAACTTTTCTTCTTTAGATCAGAAATTCTGTATCGAAAATAAAATTGCTTTTAAACCTTACTCCAAACCTATCCCAGTGGGATTAGCAGATAGCAAAGCAATCGGCTCCATCCTCGGACGCACAGATGCTATCAAAATTCATTATAACTACAAAACATATACAGTAGCCTTGGATGTCATGAATCTAGCTCTTAACAAAGATATGAGCATTGGTACTGATCTGATGAAAGTATTCGGCATAGGATATACTGGTTTAGCTGTTTCATGGACACCACCGGTAAAGACGGAAGAGGAAAGTCCCTTCAAAGATGTGGCTGTACCTAATGAAGATCCTTATGGTACTCCCACTCAACAACGTCAATTCCTGGATGAAGTACAAAATAGTATCGATCGTAACCAAGCTATTGATAAACTTAGCTTGTGTACCCATCCTGATGCTATCGTGCGTCTAGATACACCTCCTGATGCAGAAGGTTTCCGTATCCAATATAAGATTCCTGATACACTCATTCCCAAGGTGCGTGAAACGATCGACAAGTGGATTGTTGATGGTGTTATTGAACGAGTACCTTCGAATGTGGATAACCGTTGGAATAGTCCTTTAACACTAGCACCCAAAAAAGATAGTTCGGGTAAATACACGGACAAGCGTCCATGTCTTGATCCACGACACATCAACAAATATCTTAAGGAGGACAGATTCCCCTTACCCAATATCAATGATATTTTCAAGAAATTTGCCAAGGCAGAGGTATATACCACGTTGGATTTGACAAACGCTTTCCATCGTTTTCCCATCCTTCCAGAACATAGGCATAAGACCGCTTTCACTGATCCTGACGGCCGTCAATTCATGTTCATTGGTTGTCCTTTTGGTTTGAAACCTATTTCTTCCAAATTCCAAAGAGTCATGACCACACTCTTTACCCAACCACCGTTCCAAACGTTTGTTGCTACCTTTGTCGATGACATCGTGATCTATAGTAGCACTTACAAGGAACACGCCGACCACACCAAGTTAGTGATCGACGAACTTACTCGATACAATTTGATCCTCAATCCCAAAAAGTGTCACTTTGCTCAAAGAACAATCTATTTATTAGGTTTCTGTGTTTCGGCGCAAGGAAAGTCCTTCCTCGATCCACGCAAAGTCACTAATGCCCAAGAATGGCCCATTCCTGTTACAGGAAAACAGATTCAACGATTCCTCGGTCTCATCAATTATTTCCATCAGTACTTGCCAAAGGCTCCTACTCTTGCTGAACCGTTGAATGCCTTGCGTAACCACCAAGGTCAGTTGGGTGCCCTTTGGACAAAGGACCATACGATTGCCTTTAACAAGATCAAAGAATCTTTGGTCCATGCTCCTTACCTTTTCTCGCCTAGACCTGATTTACAGTTCCATGTTGCTACTGATGCCTCCGATGTCGGTATTGGTGCTGTCCTCTATCAAATTGATCATGACGGCACTATCCTTCACAATGGCTTCATGGCTCGTGCTCTGAGCAAGTCAGAACGCAACTATCAGATCACAAAAAAGGAGTTGTTAGCTATCATTTACGCTTTCAACAAATTCCATCAGCATCTCTGGGGTAGAAAATTTACCTTATATACGGACCATAAAGCTCTTGTCTACATCCATACACAACGTGACCTGAATGCAATGCTTTCGAAATGGTGCGATACGTTATTGGATTATAACTTTGATGTGGTGCACCTCCCAGGTATAAACAATGTCTTACCTGATGCACTTTCTCGACTTTTTCCTTCGGCCAAAGATCTGGGGGAGGGTAATGATGGAGGTGAACAAATCAAAGCAGACTATGCAGCAACTCGTAATCAGAGAAAGCTTATCCGAGCACTTCGCAAAGCAGAGTTGAAGGATAATTATCTGGAACCACCTACACAAAAGGAGAGAAAAGAGTTATTACAAAAGGCACATCTGTTCGGTCACTTCGGTGCAGAAGCAATAGTCAAAGCAGTGCATAACAATGGAATTCACTGGACTAACATAAAACACGAAGCGTTGGAAATGGTGAAGCAATGTATACCATGCCAAAGATTCAACATAGTCAAAACAGGATACAACCCACACAGACCTGTGCATGCAGCATTGCCGGGAGATCACTGGGCAATTGATTTAGCAGGCGAATTACCTTTGACAAAGAGAGGTAACTGTTATTTATTGATAATGATTGATATATGTAGTCGTTTCGTGATATTGAGACCACTCGAGGATAAGACGGCAGAATCCGTCGTTAAAGCCATAATACCGGTATTTTGTGATTTCGGAATACCTAGAACATTACAGTCAGATAATGGAAAAGAGTTTGTCAATCAAGTAATGACAAGATTCAAAATCAAAGCAGGATTTGATCATAGATTAATAACACCTTACCATCCACAAGGTAACGGTGCAGCAGAAAGAACTGTTGGTACAGCCATGAGATTAATCAAAAAGTTGGTTGAAGGCGTAACAGATACATGGGATCTATTTGTGCCAAGCGCACAGTTAGCAATTAACAACAAAGTGTCAAAAAGACACAACGCTACACCTTTCAGTGTTATGTTTGGAAGAAAACTAAATGATTTCAAAAACTTCAATGAAGAAACAAACAAACAAACGCCACTCACAGCTGACCAAGTGCAAGCACGCATTGCGGAATTACAAAATGTAATTTTCCCTGCAATTGAGGAAAGAACAATGCAGACCATCAAGAAACAAAAGGAAACTTTTGACAGAACACATCTACTCAAGGACTTCAAAAATGGCAGCACTGTAAGGGTAAAGATACATCCCAATTTCCGAACAAAGATGGATGCAGTGTATGAAGGCCCGTATGAAGTAGTAAGAAAAACCGACCAAGGTTCATACGTGTTGAGAGATACACTGAACCAGCTTATGACAAGACACTACCAAGCAAGTGAATTAATTCAGGCAGAGACTGAACATCAAGGAGCAGACAACGTGTACGAAGTTGAAGCTATAGTTGATCACGAACATGACGAGACAACTAACAAATATACCTACAAGGTAAAATGGCTCAATTTCGATGATTCGCACAACACGTGGGAACCCGCAGAGAACTTCCATTCCCAGCAGTGCATCCAACAATATTGGAAACGAATCGGCCAAGAACCTAGGGTGGTACAAAGGAAGCGCAAAGCGCATAACAACAAAAGAGGCAGCAAAAGAGGCAGGAAAAGCTCCAAACCGAGCAAAACCGCTTAAAAGCACCCTTCTTCTAAGCTGGAGGGGGGTTATGTCGTATTCTAACAGGCATTTAGTAACAATTGTGCTACATGCTGAATACTCAGCTCGGATAAAATTATTCTAGAGCAGTCCCTCTGCCTGCAGCCCTGTTGTTATATCCGGGGAGTAGTTTTTGTATTACTGTTTTCTTCTCTCTCTCATTTTTATCAAATAAACTTGACCCACACCTTTGACTCAGTATTCATACAGTCTTTATTTATATAACCACCACTACAACACTTTTTTAGTAACTGCCCCTGAATCACTGAAAAAAAACTTTTACCTTCGGGAATCATGTAGTGCATGTTGTAATGTTTCCCCATCATTTCCAATATAACGGCTCTCTTGGCTTATTGTCGCTAACAGATTTCCCCCTCTTTTTCTAGCATCGTGAACGGGAACGAAGCTAGGATCAACGAATTCATATTCATTGTGTGCATCGAATCCATTGTAAATTGGGAGAATGGTAGTTTTTAGTTTAGATAATTTAGTTTTGACAACTCTCTTCAAACGCCAAAGACACAAACGAACAATTGATCGACCATTGGATGACCAAATAGCTTCGATTGCAGCGATTTCAGCTAGATTTTTGTCAGTAAAGAAGAAGCGGGGTTCAAACCCCGATCCTTCATCGCTCTGAAAAAGATTTTCAGGGTTGCAATTCTTCCTGTATCTGCATATGGTTCAGATAAGACATTGGCATTGCTCTCAAACTTCATAATCAAATAATCAATGGGGTAGCCTGAACCGTAGATATTTGAACAACACCAAATAGTTCGAAACTGACGCGATTCGTTTTGTACGTCTAGTCGCCATGGTATTCTGTAACCTGGTCGCTTTAAACAAGGAGATCAAAAAAGCCAGTTTTAAAGCCCAAATACTTTACACCAGCAGTGTTTCGAAACATCAACTACAGTACATCATTCACTATTAAATGCAACAGTAGATCAATAAGTTTTTTAGTAAATATTGACAAATAATCTACACTACAGTATCTATACTATGTACTATACCCTATATCTAGTTACTCTTCGCACCCACAACCATTTTCTACAGAATCCTTCACTAAACCCATAATTGTTGCTTACCTCCTCACAATCCAATTCTTCTTGTAGCGATTCTACTAGGATACGACTTGATTGAAGTTGATCTTCGGCTTTCTTGTACGACGCCACGAACGCATTGCGCCATGCCGAGGACACTTGCCCCCGGTTAACAACGTAGCCAAATTCTTCAACAACTTCCTCATACAGGCCAACCGCATTGAGATCGTGGACATCAATCCGCGAGGTAGTGAATGTTTTGATCGCTTGAGGCATGGGAGTTGCCCGAATCATACGCAATTCCAATGCTTCAGGTCTTTCCTGGTCAATATGATGGACGACGTTCAAGTTGATCCATCTGTACTTGCGGTTGATGAACCCGAATACTTTTCCTCTGCAGTCGAATGAATCCATCCATTGATAATGTCGTCACAATATCGATTGGTCTAATTGGCGGTAAGCTACAAAAAAAAAAGAGAGAGATTAATGTGTTTACTGACTTCTATACATGTTTACCATGATCATTCTGCGAGCAAACGAATTCGAAGGCCACACAGTGTCGCAACTCAGGCGTGGCCATATACCGCGGGTGATACTCGTAGTGATCGATATCCTTGACAAGATCCAAAATTGCTTGGTACATTTGCTGATCTGTCAAGTCGTAGAGAACAGGCGACATATAGACATCAGCGGCCAGATAAACGCCATCTTCACCGACTTCTTTAGGGTCCAAGAAGTGATGCCGGATTTCAGAGCCGTACATAAGAAAAGCGGGAAGTTTTGGTTCTGGCACATCTCTTTCACGGCACTTGTAACAAGTTTTAAACAATTTATCGACTCTAACACCAATGAAAAGTTCGCATCGCTTATAGGCTTTGCATCTGCTACAGCGGATGAGTGTAGAGGGGTCAGTGGGAGTTGGAGTGTTCATAGTAAAAGTGAAGAATAAAGTAGAGAGGTAGAAGTGAAGTATTAAAAGGAAAGGATTTTTTTTTTCGCGATTTTTTTTAAAATTTAAATCCCACGTCGTAATGAGAGGCGGAATTTGAAAGCTAAAAGATCTATGGACGAGACTATACTATGGATGTGATGTAACTAATCTAGTAAGGGTCTATAGTGTGTGTCTAACTTTGTCACTATGTTGTTGATGTTGGAGGTTGGATCAAAAGGTGTGACTTGAATTTTTCAAAGCCAATGGTGAGTCCAGATTTCGCTAATGGTATAGCCACAGGTGATCAAGAGGTTAGGATGCTGTTTGATGAGAGTGTGAGGGCGTAGGTGAAGGAGAAATTCGGCTGGGTCGACTTGATATGAGAAGGCATCGATGGATTGGTTATTCAGGACTTGATTCCATACCGTTTTCTTGCTAGGACAGGCATAAAGAAAGTGGAAGACATCTTCTGGTTGGTTGCATAATGTGCACATGGAGGACTGAGGAGGGTGATATTTGGAGAGGAGATGTTGAAAAGGAATCTTGCCAATGAGAGCCTTGTACCAGATAGTTCGACCGTACGGGGGCATTTTTGAGTTCCAAAAGCTTTTGATTGCATCGAGAGGATATGTATATGGTGGCAATCCACCGCTTATGATTTGGTACCGATACTTGATTTCTTGAGAGTTTGCCACCAAGGATCGTCCAGCCATTTAGAGACCACACCAGAATAGTCCAGTATACCAGGTGAGATACTTGGATCGAGGATGAGAGAGACGAAGGCTTGTCGAAGGCGTATGTTCTTTTGCATAATATCCGTTAGAAGGCGTTGGTATAATCTAGGTAAGAGCTGAAATTCGTGAGGTAGTTTCGGTCGTAGCCATTGTATCCACAGTCGTACATAAAAGAAAAGTTGGCCAACAAGTGTGGGTGTTTCTTCTTGGTGATCTAATATCCATCAGGGATGTCCGCAAACATTTCTTGAAGTGGTAAAGTCAAACAGGTGGTGATGTTGCATGGTGATGGATCCACAGTAATCGGTATTGAATCAAAAGATTGGAACCAAAGTTGACATGTGTTTGGATACATGCCTAGTGCTCCAGTTCGTAAAATAGGCTAGAGTAGAGGTTGAAGTGAATGAGCTGATCCAGGGTGTACGAGAGACAGATGGTGTATAAGGATGTTGTGAATGAAAGATGGATATAGCTGTGGTTGCAGAATGACGTTGATCCATCGTAATTGTACTTCTTTGCTGTGTCTGAGCGTCCATAATCCCCAGTCCACCATTTTGTACAGGCTGACATAGTTGCTGGTATGATATCCGGGGGTATTTACCTTGTCCAACAAAGCGGCTACATATGGATTGCAAGGACGTGAACAAGGACTTTGGAGCATTGAAGAGACGCAGTGTATACCAGATTTTAAAGAGGATCAGAGAGTTCCAGATTGTGACCCGCCCTCTAATCGATAAGTATCGTGTCGAGTATATACCCACCTGTTTCTTGACATCCGCGATTAGTTGGTGTACGGTCAACAGTCGGTGCGCTCGAGTATAACACATCGTAAATCCCAGGTATCGGAAAGGAGTTGGCTATTCCCGGTGGTAATAGGTGCTGATGTTATTATCGTTGAGGATCTGTCGCCATGTCGCATCGTTTGACCCATCGAATGCAAAAGCCTCGGTTTTGTGCTGGTTGAATTTCACGTTCGATACTAATGCATACTGATCCATGTGGTGTTGTATTCGTGCCATATCATGTTGATCTTGAAGGAATACGCAGACATCGTCAGCATAGGCGATGCATTTGAGTGGCGGTGGCAATGGTCTATCAGGTGTATTCGTGTGTTAGAAGGTGAAGCCGTTCATTGTTGAATCCTGCTGTAAAGATAAAAGGAAAGGTTCCAGAACTATGTTGAAGAGAAGAGGTGAAAGAGGATCACCTTGTCGTAAACCCCTTTGTTGATGTATAGCAGTCGTGAAATTTCCGTTGATATTAATGTACACTTGATTGTTGAAGAATAAAGCCATGATAGTCGATACCAGAGTTGCCGGAAAGCCCAGAATATCCATTGTCTTTTTGAGGTACGCCGGTAAAACCCTGTCATATGCCTTTTCTTGATCCAAGAGGAGACCTATGCCTGATTGTTGATGATGTCTTGCTTGTTCTAAAACCAGTTGGAGGACCAAACCATTTTCGGCGATGAATCTTTTTGGAAGGAAGCCAGTCTGATGTGGATTGATGATCTTACCCAGTATAGGTGCCATGCGCTTTGTTAGTATCCTTGTAAAGATTTTACCACCACAGTTGATCAAAGAAATCGGGCGCCAATTTTTCAAAGAAGAGAGAGATCCTTTTTTGGGCAGCAGACGCACCCTAATTGATTGCCATGACTTGGGGATGATGAGTGCTTCGTTATAGACTTGTATTGCCAGGTTCTTGATTTTAGTTTGTCGAAGAAGATAAGACCAAAAAGGATATCCCAAACCAGCGTCCCCAGGGCTGCTTGTTTTGACCATTCTCGAAGCTTGTTGTTCCAATTCTTCAATAGTGATAGGTTCCAGAAGTAGCTATTTGTCCATGGAAGAAAGTTTGTTAGCAAACTGAATATTTTCTAGATACCTGTCAATGAGTTCATCGTCTACAGGTGAGGAGGTGTATAAAGTCTGGTAAAACTGATGAGCTATGTTCTGCTAAGTAGTTGGATCAGATGATGGTGTGTCTGGTGTGTCTTCTGATGCTAGAATGGAAATCAATTGCTGAGTGGGGGGAAAGCGTGTGTTTCTTGGAAGGCGTAGATATCTGGTTTGTTGTTGCGAAGATATCGGTGGAAGGATGACTGCTGTGCTTTCGATGCTGACTTCACTAAGCTGTTACAATTTAATGAAGTCATTTGACATGTGAGTGATCTATCACCCATTATCATTCTAATCTTGTAGGTTGGCGGACGATTCGGCCTGACGAGGTTCGTATAGCCGTAGATTCAGTGGAGCTGTTAAGAGTCGGATGAGTTTTGTTGCGTCTAGGTGTAATCGAAGGAGAGGTCAAGATGTTGCTGTTGGAACTAAGAGCTGGAATATCGGTGTCATCCTGTAGGGCATCCTCTTGGTAAGTTGCCATGTCTTGATCGATGTCTTTGGTGCTTTGCTGTTCAAGGCTGATATCTTCCTCTTGGTGTAGATTCTGCGTTGGATTCATCGATCATGGCTGGTCTTTTGTCGCCTGTTGAATATTTTGTAGGCGTGGTAGTGGTGGTAGTCGAATTGGTGTCCAAGCTGTCATCGAAGGCCGACTGATCTTCTAATGTTTGAAAAGGATTAGTACTGTTGGAAGCTTGACTTACCGAAATAGGTTCCTCTTGGATCTGGCTGACGAGTGGTGTTTTCTTCGGGCAGTTGGCAGCTCGGTGACCCTGTTCCTTGCAATAATGGCATGTCATACTAGCAAGTGATCCAGCGCAGTCGTACTTAGTGTGTCCTTCTTCGTGGCAATATCGACACCATGTTCGTATGTTGGCCCAAACCGCATGGAAACTATCCAACGTGTCGAGATAAGGAATTTTATGAGTGAGCGGTTGGAAAGTCGTCGTCCCGTCTTCTCCAGGTGTATTGCGTCGTTTGCAGATAATCGCGGTTCCAGTTCCCATAAACATCCCAGAAGGACTGTCTTTAAATAGTGATAAATCATGTACCACCCCGTATGAAGTGAGGCTGGCCACCAATTTTGGTACAAGGTAACGTTCGGGTTCGAAAGGTAGTTTGGACAAGGATAGTCGCACAATGTCGCTGTCGTCATCGAGTGCTTTGCAGGGGGTGGTTGTAATACGTCCTTGCGGTGTGTCAAAGGCCAAACCATTCGTGATAACAGAGGTGTCTTCTTCAATATCTAAGTAGGCTTCCAGATATCTTTTGTTGTCTCGTTTATCCTTTAGGTCACGACAGCCGTAGATACATGGTGCTTGAGTACGGATAAGGGAGTTGAATTTGCCAGTTACAATAGAGGGAGGTAGCCGCCTTTGCATTCTGATGTCTTCCAGATTCGAGTATGTACTATCTTGTTGGTGTTGGCATGCGAGGTTGGATTCAAATGATTCACATTTTGTACTGCTTCAGAGAATGAGCGACCTGCAATGTTGATGTTGTCATCGTTGTTATTGTTGCTGGAGTGAGTGGGGGGTTGTTTTCCGGACTCCACCGAATTGGACTGATTATTAAGTGAAAGAGTCATGTTTTTCGCGAAAAAAAATCCCGTGCCTACGAAAAGCCTGGCGGGGGTTGAATTCACCGTGATTTTTTGTGAAGCTTTTTTTTTTTTTTTCCTACACAATAACCAGTTTATTGTTATTATTATTATTATTATTATCATTATTGAATATCTAATAGGGGG